>BSBM01000753.1:52810000-53282500 GCA_027924585.1 Larix kaempferi
ATGGTTTCTGCAATCATCTACATATGAATTTGCTTGGCTTGATCATACTATTCTCCTTAGAAATTTTCAAGTGTTTTGGTCGCAGAAAGATTCAAATTTCAAAGTCTTTTACTGTTTGTTTTCTGCCTACCTGAAACCCGATCTTACGACACCCCAGAACCCTGAACCCGACAGGTGCAGGTCGCGGGAAATCAATTTTCAGTTGTTTGATTGTGGTCAACCTGAAACCCGCAACTTGAAAGGTGTGGGCTGCGGGAACCTCTTGTTAATAAGTTTGGGAATCATCATCCCGAAACCCGCAGTTGCAGCTTTTGGATTTCAGATTCCCACTTTTTCTTTTCGTTGTGTACCGTGTTTCCAAAACCCGCAACCCGCAATTTTCGGGTTGCGGCTTTCAGTAATGCATTTTGTGTTTTGATTTATGTTTGCAATCCTGAAACCCACAATTTTCGGGGTGCGGCTTTTGGGAATCATGGATAAATTTAGGAATAATTCCAAAAGGCCTTATCCCGCATCCTACATTGGATAGATCTCCACCGTTCATTTAATTGATCTCGTGGATTAAATTCAATCATTCGAATTTACATTGCAATGTCTTGTTTTCGTTGTTCTCACGGCTGGGATTCTCATTTCACTTCGCACCGCATGATCGTCTTGAAGATATGATTGCTTGATAAGATTGACCTGTAATTACACTCTTTAGATGCGACATTGGATTATTCTTCCTTCTATTGAAATGGTACTTGTTATGATCCATTTCGAATTGACATGCTGCGACATCATTTCATTCCAGTTCAAATGATTGTAATTCCAAATTCGCATGATTTTAATCATTGCAGCTCATCATATTCAATCATTTTGATCCTCTTTAACTTATATTAAATATGGCTACAGGTATGAAGCACTTAGCTCATCATTTGAATTTGTTAGAAAGGTTTCCTGTTTTGGCAAATTTTCTTTTTGACGATCTGGTGAATAACATGCAGACGGGTTGTGACACCTTCGATGAATCTTCTATGCAAGAAGAACTTCACTCTTTGTTATTTCCTGAAACTATGTCGCCACCTTTTGATGCAGGTGTTCCTAATATCAGCAATGGTAGCGAAGAAGAAGTTTCTGAAATTCTACCAGTTTGCTTACCACCTCCTCAGAAGAACGACGAGGAAAGTAGTGAACAACTGTATGATCAAGATGACTCTATTATCCAAGATCTCATAATCAATAAAGAGCCCTATACTTCAGCTGCTTCTGTGAAACAAAACCCATTGTCCGATTTTTCTATTTTTGAAAGCGTTATGGATCAACCAGGAGATTCTGTGGCGATTCAACAGGAAGGTTTGGAGGACCGAATCTTCCCTCTTGTCGACGGTTAGTGAGATGTTGTTGAATTCTACAATTTTTCTATAGGATTTTCCTGAAATTCCAAGATGAATCTTCTTCAAAATTCACCTCAAAGCAGAGGGAATCTGTTGAGTTAAAATTGTTTAGATTATTATGGCAGAATTCCTTTGATTAATAGCATGATTTAAACTCTGTAATCCTGATCTTTTGGGACTCCCCTTTTGTACTCTATTGTAATCCTTATTTAAGGAAGAATACTTCTAAGGGTAAGAGGGTTGATAATTTTTGGGTCAGAAATCAGCAAGAGACGACATGGAGATGATCTATTTTACCATAGCCTTGTAATTTTCTTTATAGACTTGTTAATACAGTAAAGTAATCCCTTTGAATCAACTCTTGTTTATCATTCAAATTTCTTTGACGGTGTCTGATTTGCTAATTTCAAAATTGTCCTCTACAGGGTGTCATTCTTTTCCATGTATAAATTAATGCACAGATCTATTGTACTAATTTCTCTTATGACTGATCTTTGTATAAGGATATCTTGTTAAATTTCTTTAATTAAGATAATTTCTTTATCGATTTCTGCAAAATGATTCGCAGCTACTTAATCAATGTTAATTTTTCAATTAACACAGTGATTACAGATTGATCTTGGATAGGTTTAAATTACTTGAATTTTTCTCTTTTGATTTTCATTAATGGATTATGATCTAAGTGAGTAAGTGAATGCACCTTTTAACATTTCTATTGAATTTGATAAACCCACTTATTCTTTTCACATCAAGATCGATCTGCACAACAACAAGCTTCCCTTTAGAATAGATCTAACTCAGGATAGATCCTTTTGTCTTTAATAGGTTAAGTTAGAGCAGACTTAGTTTTAAGCTTCTGTTTTATGTATTGAACTTTTGATCTATAGATAAAACCCATCAAATCATAGAGTGCCAGCAGAGGCCGAATATCCATGGGAGAATTCCACACCAAATAGGCTGGGGATAGAACATCCCTTGCGTAGGGTCTATCGAAGCCTTTCAGTCTGGGTTTTCACCCTCTGTTGGGAGCCTTGGACCCATTCCATCACATTGCAAATACCCTGCACCCCGAGGCCTCAACAAAAGGCGCTATAAGGAGGGCCAATAGTTAAATATGCCTAAGCAGAATACTCATAAACCTCCTCCAACAAGAATACCGATTGTCACCCGTAGTCACAATCAAGCATCTACTTCTTTTGAGAAATCGGTACAACAACCTACTACTATCCTTGTTACCCCAATAGCTCACCGAGATCCAAAAACAGGAGATATCATCATTACATCACCTAGTAGAGGACCTATACTGCTTGAATAGATACATAAGAGGTCCAGTGACAGTGCTGCTAGATTGCAGCAAAGACTCGCTTTATAAAGGAATCAAACATTAGTGACCATTCACCAGGAAAAGATTAATCCATAGGCAGCAAATCAATTTAGTCAAGATTCAGGTGAACAAAATACTGAACAAAAAAATGAACAAAATACAGAGCAAAATAGTTCATCAAATCAGAAACAACCCCCTGAATTCAATATTGATTTTTTATTCACTGAAACCGTACTAGCTTCACAAGTAATTCCTTCAGGTGGACCACCACCATCTCCTCCTTCATCTTCAACCTCCTAATCTGAAAGTGAACGCTGTATTGACTCTTCATCTGAAGAAGAAGAAGAACCACCTATGGATGGGGAAGGCCAGAACAGACCTTGGCTTGACCAAGATTCTATGTGGATACTTGATGATCAACACAGGTTACCTAAGAACCCAGAAAAATGGCTTCCTAAATATAACCCGGATGACAAGTCACCTGCACTTGATTATATTAAAACATTCATGCAAGCAATCAGGCTTACGAATGTTATTCATGAGGATGTAGTTTGTAGACTCTTCCCTTATGCATTTGAGGGCAAGGCATCTACATGGTATTTTTCCTTGGAAGCCAGATCTATTACATCTTGGGATGATTTTGAAAAGTTGTTTATCCAAAAGTTTGGAGATGACAAAACACCAAAGGATTTAGTTTTGGAGTTAACTTCCATAAAGACGAAAGGTAAAGAAAGAATTAAAGATTACAATCAAAGTTTTTCCTACCTAAAGAATAGAATCCCTGCTCCTGTTCTTCCAGTTGAAGAGCTTCTGCTTGCCTTTTATGAAAAAGGTCTTTCTGCCCCCATTGCAATGTGGGTAAAAAGGGAACACAAAAACACTTTATATGAAGCCTACACTGAAGCTATCCAAGTTGAAAAAGATATTTATTGTCTTAAGCATGGCCTTGATGCAGTAGAAGAACAACCCTCTACTTCCACATCTAGGAAGAAAACTGACATTATGCCCAGGGATTCTACCCAAAACAAGGATCCGTTTGACATGAATGATGTAAAGAAATTTCTTCAAAAAATGTCGAATGAGATGGTCGATCTGAAAAGAAACAACAATGAGAATCAAAACCAAAACAGAGGTTTTGTAAGGCCCCCTTTTAGGAGACTTTATTAGCCTCCTCAGAATACACCACCTCCTGACCCTACTGAAGGACTTTCAAATGAAGAAATCTATTCCATTTTTAGAGCCTTGGCAACATAATCCAAAACTATTCCTGAAACCTCCAACGATCATACCAACCATGATTCACAGTCACCTAAAGGGAACGAAAAACAAAAGGACCTGCAGGTAAACACTGTTAGCTATTTCTCCGAACTCCCCATGAATGAAGAGGAAGAAGAACCTGAGACTGTGTTTAATGTTCAACACCCTTACAACACAAGGTCAAGACCACAACCCCCTCAGGAAATTTCATCCTCAACAATAGTTCCCAACAAAGGAAAAACTATTCCTCAAAGGGATACAGTTATTCCGGAGATCGAGTATAATCTAGTTGATGATCTTAAAAGAGTTAAGGCTAATATCTCTCTGTTTGAATTATTGAAGATTCCTTCTATGAGAGATACCTTACCTAGATGCATGGTAGTCAAACAACCCAGAGAATCCCAGAATAATAATTTTGACTCCCTTACCAGATCAGATGATCAAAAACCTAGAAGCAAAAGGACACCCCCTTTTGTTCTAACTTTCAAGATCTTCAATAGGAACGTACATAACTACATGATAGAATCTGGTGCTTCATTGAATGTAATGCCATTGTCTGTCTATAGAAAACTTAACTCCGCATGGGAACCCTGCCCTACTCAGATTGACCAACTCGACAGATCAAAATTCAAAGTAGTAGGAAGGTTGAGAAATGTATTGCTTACATTATCTACGGATCCACGCATTCACCAAACTATAAACATAGTTGTGGCTGACATTCCTTAAGCTTACAGGATGTGGTGAAGTAGGGACTGGTTAGAGAAGCTTAAAGGCTACTTTGCCATTGACTGGTCTCATCTATGGTTACCCTATAATGGACAACCCAACAAAATAAAAATTAGTAGGGAACCATTTATGAAACAAATAGTCATAGCTCTGAATGACTCAAGTGAGCCTACTGGTTATCTCAATTCACAGATTGAAAATTTCACGTTTGACACTTTCTTTCGAGATTTGTCCGCTGACTGTTATCCAAATGAAAATTTACAGAAACAATCGCAAATCACTTAGCTTACCATTGTACCTTTCACTGGAGATGTTGTACATAATGTTTTTAATGTAAATACAAATTTTAGAATATATCAGACTGCTTGGACTTTATTTTTTGATGGCTCCAAGTCTAAGGAAGGAGCTGGTGCGGGTTGTGTTCTCATCAACCCAAAAGGGATTAAAAATATGATATCATGAAAATTGGAATTTGACTATACCAACAACGTGGCTGAATATGAAGCCCTTGTTCAAGGACTTAAAAAGGCTATTGATATGGGTGTACAGGTTATTCATTGCTATGGTGATTTCGAGATCATTGTGAAATAGGTAAGGAACAAGATACACTACTTGTCTCCCCACCTGATGAATTATCAGAAACTGGTAAGGGATCTCACAAACTCCCTTTCTACATTTAACATTAATTCAGTCCCTAGGTCACAGAATTTCGATGCCAACTAGTTAGCAAACATGACATCTAGAGTGATACCACCAGTAGGCTTGTCTCCCCATAATTTTTCTATAGAACTCATGTATAGGCCTTCCATACCTAACAACGTGACTAATTGGAAAGTGTTTGACGATGATCAACAGATACTTGACTTCCTCACTGCCCAGGACACGTTTCAAAACATGGCCATAGATGAGGAAGAACATGAAAAATCACTTTCTGATTCTTCAATTGTTATCCCGAAATCTTTTATCGGTCTAAAGAATTTCTATGATTTACAAGATAAATTCAGACACAAGACCAATTGAAAAATTCAGAGCTCCTCACTGAATTATGAACCAGTCAACTTAGGTACTGAACCACAACATACCCATGAAGCCATAGGTGAAACCCTATCAACAGAAATTGCGCAAAATGCACCCCAGCATGGAACGTTTTGTGAAAAAGGAACTAGAAATATTATTGGTAGCCTGAACCATTTTTCCTATCAGGCATACAAAATGGATTTCCAATTTAGTGCCTGTGTGCAAGAAAAGTGGAGAAATCAGACTGTATGTCGATTTCCGAAATCTAAATCGGGGTTCCCAAAAGGACAATTACCCTGTTCCGCCCATGGAACAAATTCTAAAAGGGGTGGCAAGTTCTGAAATGTTCTCACTCCTGGATGGTTTTTCGGGATACAACCAAGTTATGGTTGCTCTCGATGACCAGTTGAAAACTGCATTTAGGAACCCCTGGGGCACTTTCTCCTATAGACGAATACCCTTCGGATTGATAAATTTCGAGGCCACATTTAGAAGAGCTATGGATATAGCCTTCAAAGGTTTGATGCATAAATCTATCGTAGTTTATCTAGATGATATTACTATATATTCTAAGAAGTGACATGAACATCTTTTTGCCCTGAAATAGGTTTTCGAACGTTGCAGGAAGTATGGGATTTCACTCAATCCAAAGAAATCTATCTTTGCAATCACATAAGGAAAAATTCTTAGTTTTATTGTGTCTAAAGAAGTTATGATTATTGACCCAGAACGTACTGATTCTATCTCAAAAATTGGCTTGCACGGTCCGCGCAAGGCCATGCAGTCTTTCTTAGGTAAGATCAATTTTGTTCATAGATTTGTACCTAATTTTGCATAGATAGTTAAACGTTTACAGCAATTAGTCAAGAAAAATGTACAATTCACTTGGCCGTAGGAACAGAAAGATGCGTTCATTGAAATCAGAAGAGCCATTGCTGAAGCTCCTACTCTTATGGCCCCTGACTTTAATAAAGATTTTATTCTCTATACTTTTGCCACTGATTTCTCTTATGCAACTGTCTTAACACATAGGCACGACATTGATACTTAGATCTCGATATACTTCATGAGCTCAACATTCAAAGGTGCAGAGCTTAATTATTCCCAAATTGACAAACAAGCCTATGTAGTTTACAAATATGTTAAGCACTACATATCATATTTGTTAAAATATCGAACAAAGGTTATTGTGCCATACTCTGCCATTAGAAATGTGTTAGTCCAGAAGGAATTGGGTGAGAAAAGGACCCATTGGATGACATCCCTACAAGAGTATGATCTAGAAATTAGACCGGCCAAAATTGTAAAAGGACAAGGTCTCTGTCTTCTTACTGCTCAGTCGAATGATCCTGCACAGCAGCAGAGTGAATGGGAGCAGGAGGAATATGTCCCAACAGGTTTTGTCAATTTTATTGATGCTTCTACATCCAAATGGTATGACCATATCAAATTCTTTTTGAACCATGTGTTTGCTCCTGAAACCCTTGACTTTAAGAAACGTAGAGCATTAAGATTGAAAGCTGCTCCTTACCAATTCATTAATGAAGTCTTGTTTAGAAATAACTATCATGGGGTTTTCCTTAGGTGTTTAGAGAAGCATGAGACTAATGACATTCTCTTTCAATTCCATATAGGACCAGCTGGAGGCCATTTCTCAAGGGAAACTACAGCTCATAAAATTCTGAGAGCAGGGTATTACTGGCCTACATTGTTTAAAGATGCATATGCTTATGTAAGAAAATGTGAAGCATGTCAGAAATGTACAGGGAATTTTAAGAAATCTACTTTCCCTTTGCAGCCAGTCACAATTTAGTTCCCATTCCAACAGTGGGGGCTGCATTTTATTGGACCAATAAACCCTACTTCTTCCCTGCAGCATAGGTATATTCTTACAACCACTAATTACTTCACCAGGTGGAGAGAAGCTATCCCACTTAGACAATGTAATACAAACCAAGTAATTTATTTTCTTGACATTCAGATAGTTACTAGGTTTGGCATCCCAGAATATCTTGTTTTGATAATGCATCCTATTTTTCCTCGATTGATTTGACACATTATGCCCTTGAGAAAGGGATTAAGCTTAAGTTTGCTGCCAATTATTATCCCTAGGGTAATGGGTTGGCTGAGTCTTTGGGAAGACCGAATCACCCCAAAGGCAGCAATTAGGAATTTTCCCTACTATCTGGTGTATGGAAAGGAAGATGTCCTTCCTGCTAGCCTCACCATCCCTTCGTTGCAATTAGCCCAATCTATCCAAGAGGATGACTCTTCTTTCCTTTAGCATAAAATCAACACACTCCTCAAGCTAGAGGAAGACAGAGAAGTGGCTAAGAATAAGTTGTATCATCATCAGTAGATGGTGAAGAGATGGTTTGACAAGAAATATTCATCCGACAGAGAATTCTCAATTGGGGATTTCGTATTGAGGTGGTATAAACATCATAAGGATAAGAACCAGTATACCAAATTCCAGCACCTTTGGCTGGGACCTTTCATTATTACAGAAAAGATGGGTCCCAGAACTGTTCGATTACAAACACTGGAGGGAGTTGTAGACACTTATCCAGTGAATGTTACACTGCTCAAAATGTACTTCGTCTAAAAATTTGGTACTTTTGTACATAGGTTTGGTGTGTGTTTTCTTTTGTATTGATTCGATTGTTTTCTTTTGAATAATAAGATCCACACATTTGGTGGTGATTTGAAGCCAGTTTTAATATGATCTTTAACTGAACTTGCAGGATGGTATGATGGTCTCAACCTCTTTCGGCTGATATCAGAATATGTTTTGTAAAGAATGCACAACCAAATGATGCAGGACCTCAATATTGATATCTTTCCACTATAGTCATTATAGTTTAAATTTGAGATGCGGGAAATGGTTGAAATATTTTTATCTTATGTCTCATTTTCACAGCATATCACAATATCCTAGTCAGCTTTTTTTGCTCTGGATCCTTTTGCAGTCACCGTGTTTATAATTTTATTGAATAATGATAGGCTGCAAGGAGGGGGGTCTTATCACAAGCCTTCCCTTTAGGTTCATAGGTGTTTTAGTGGAATGACATCTTCACATCAAGCCAGCACACTTGGAAGATGACTCTCAGTTCTCCTGAGAGGTGGAAGATCCTATCACAGGTCAGTCCATTCATGATATGCAGAATACTGATGAGTAACGCTGTCATCATGAGGTTACCAAGCCTCGGCAGTTCCTTGTAGTTTATCCTTTGAATAATATTTATATTTTTTCTTTTATAAGATTCATGTTGTGTACAAGGACAGGGGGGTCTTATAAAAATCCATCCCTACGATGATCATGAGTTTAATTTGGACTGAAACTATTGCCATGTGGTCACCAAAGCATGATAGTTGCCTTCAGTGTCATAGCTAAAGGACAAGAGGTCTTCTTTCCGAGCTAGATTGATCAGTTTATGGATTAGTCCTGTGAATGGCACTGCTAATATCTGATTACCACATTGGGGCAGTGGTCTTGTCTCAACAAGGTCTTATAATCCTTAATCCTATATATATATGTGTGTGTGTGTGTGTGTGTGTATAGTAAGAAGAAGTGTTGTATATAAAACCAATTAATAAACCATGTTGATGTGTAAATTGGATATCCACGAGTAGTTTTAAGTTTGTCCCAGGTTTATCATAAGATGTTGATTAGATGATTGCATAATGATAAAGAAGTCTTACTATCTCTTAATTCTCCTTATCATATTTGCATTACTTTTAACATGATAATTGATTGGAACATATCAATCTTATGTTTTCTGCTTATTGGTTGTCTCTTTACAAATATTTTCTAAAAATTTCAGGTTGGAAAAGGCATTTGACTGGTACACCATTCTGACTAAAGTTTGTTTGCAGAGATGACTGGTTCTTCCCAGCTAGTCACCATTTGTTGTGGCCACAACATATCCCATGCTTCAGTTAAGCATGAGAGCCCCAATTTTAAAATTAGCACAAGGATTTTCATGCAGGTGTTTTTGTGAACATCAATTTGAGCACGGTTTCTGTAATCTTGTACATATGCCTTTTCTTGGCTTGATCGTAATATTTTCCTTAGAAGTTTTCAAGTGTTTTTGTCACAGAAAGATTCAAATTTCAAATTCTTTTACTGTTTGTTTTTTGCCTACCCGAAACCCGATCTTCCGACACACTGAAACCCCGAACCTGACAAGTTTGGGTCGCGGGAAATCAATTTTTAGTTGTTTGATTGTGGTCAAACTGAAACCCGCAACCCGAAAGGTGCGGGTTGTGAGAACCTCTTGTTAATAAGTTTGGGATTCGTCATCCCAAAACCCGAAACTGGCAGTTGTGGCTTTCGAATTTTGGATTCCTGCTTTTCCTTTTCGTTGCGTAGCATGTTTCTGAAACCCGTAACCCGCAATTTCTGGGTTGCGGCTTTCGATAACGTGTTTTGTGTTTTGATTTATGTTTGCAATATCGAAACCTGCAATTTTCAGGTTGCGGATTTCAAGAATCATGGATAAATTTAGGAATAATTCAAAAAGGCCTTATCCCGCATCCTGCATTGGATAGATCTCCATCGTTCGTTCAGTTGATCCAGTGGATGAAGTTCAATCATTTGAGTTTACGTTGCAATGTCTTGTTTTCGTTTTCATCACGGTCGGGATTCTCATTTCACTTCGCATCGCGTGATCATATTTGAAGATATGATTGTTTGATAAGATTGACCTGTAATGACAGTCTTTAGATGCGACATTGGATTATGCCCCCTTCTATTTAAATGGTACTTGTTATAATCCATTTCGAATTGACATGATACGACGTCATTTCATTCCAGTTCAAATGATTGTAATTCCAAATTCGCATGATTTTAATCATTGCAGCTCATCATATTCAATCATTTTGATCCTCTTTAACTTATCTTAAATATGGTCGCAGGTATGAAGCACTTAGCTCGTCGTTTGAATTTGCTAGAAATGTTTCCTATTTTGGCAAATTTTCTTTCTAATGATCTGGTGAATAACATGTAGACAGGTTGCGACACCTTCGAGGAATCTTCTATGCAAGAAGAACTTCACTTTTTGTTATTACCTAAAACTATGTCGCCACCTTTTGATGCAGGTGCTCCTGATATGAACAATGGTAGCGGAGAAGAAGTTTCTGAAATTCTGCCAGTTTGCTTACCACCTCCTCAGAAGAATGATGAGGAAAGCCGTGAACAGCTGTATCATCAAGATGGCTCTATTATCCAAGATCTCATAATCAATAAAGAGCCCGATAATTCACCTGCTCCCATGAAACAAGACCCATTGTCCAATTTTTCTATTTTTGAAAGCGTTATGGATCAGCCAGGAGATTCTGCGACGATTCAACAGGAAGGTTTAGAGGACCAAATCTTCCCTCTGGTCGACGGCTAGTGACTTGTTTCCGAATTCTACAATTTTGCTACGGGGTTTTCCTAAAATTCCAAGACGACTCTTGTTCAAACTTCACCTCAAAGCGGAGGGAATCTGTTGAGTTAAAATTGTTTAGATTATTATGGCAGAATTCCTTGGATTAATAGCCCAATTTAAACTTTGTAATCCCGATCTTTTGGGATTCCCATTTTGTACTCTATTGTAATCCTTATTTAAGGAGGAATACTTCACAGGGTAAGAGGGTTGATAATTTTTGGGTCAGAAATCAGCAGGAGACGATGTGGAGATACTCTGTTTTACCAGAGCCTTGTAATTTTGTTTACAGACCTCTTAATACAGTAAAGTAATCCCTTTGAATCATCTCTTGTTTATCGTTCAAATTTATTTGACGGTGTCTGATTTTCTAATTTCAAAATTGTCATCTACATGGTGTGATTCTTTTGCATGTATAAATTAATGCATAGATCTATTGTACTGATTTCTCTTATGACTGATCTTTGTATAAGGATATCTTGTTAAATTTATTTAATTAAGATACTTTCTTTATCGATTTCTGCAAACTGATTCACAGCTACCTAATCAATGTTAATTTTTCAATTAACAGAGTGATTACAGATTGATCTTGGACAGGTTTAAATTAATTGAATTATTCTCTTTTAATTTTCATTAATGGATTATGATCTAAGTGAGTAAGTGAATGCACCTTTTAACATTTCTGTTGAAGTTGATAAACCCACTTATTCTTTTCACATAAAGATCGATCTGCACAACAACAAGCTTCCCTTTAGAATAGATCTAACTCAGGATAGATCCTTTTGTCTTCAATAGGTTAAGTTAGAGCAGACTTAGTTTTAAGCTTCTATTTTCTGTATTGAACTTTTGATCTATTGATCAAACCCATCAAATCATAGAGTTCCAGTGGAGGCTGAATATCCGTGGGAGAATTCCACACCAAACAGTCTGGGGATAGAACTTCCCTTGCATAGGGTCTATCAAAGACTTTCAGTTTGGGTTTTCACCCTCTGTTAGGAGCCTTGGACCCATTCTAGCACATTGAAAATACCCTGCACCCCTGAGGCCTAAACAAATGGTGCTAGAAGAAGGGCCAGTAGTTAAATATGCCTAAGCAGAATACTCATAAACCTCCTCCAGCAAGAATATCAATTGTCACCCATAGTCACACTCAACCATCTACTTTTGTTGAGTAATCGGTATAACAACCTACTACTATCCCTGTTACCCCAATAGCTCACTGAGATCCAACAATAGGAGATATCATCATTACATCACCCAGTAGAGGACCTATACTACTTGAAGAGATACTTAAGAAGTCTAGTGACAGTGCTGCTAGATTGCAGCAAAGACTCACTTTACAGAGGAATCACTGATTAGCGGCCATTCACCAAGAAAAGATTAATCCATAGGCAACAAATCAAGTTAGTCAAGATTCAAGTGAACAAAACAATGAACAAAATACAAAGCAAAATAGTTCATCAAATCAGAAACAACCCTATGAATTCAATATTGATTTGTTATTCACTGAAACTGCACCAGCTTCATAAGTAATTCCTTCAGGTGGACCACCACCGTCTCCTCCTTCATCTTTAGGGCCTCCTCATCCAAAAGTGAGCACTGTCTTGACTCTTCATCCGAGGAAGAAGAAGAACCACCTATGGCTGGGGAAGGCCAGAACAGACCTTGGCTTGACCAAGATGCTATGTGGTTACTTGGTGATCAACACAGGTTACCTAAGAACCCAAAAAAATGGCTTCCTAAATATAACCTGGATGACAAGTCACCTTCACTTGATCATATTAAAACTTTCATGCATGCCATGAGGCTTAGGAATGTTATTCACGAGGATGTAGTTTGCAGACTCTTCCCTTATACATTTGAGGGAAAGGAATCTACATGGTATTTTTCCTTGGAAGCCAAATCTATTACATCTTGGGATGATTTTGAAAAGATGTTTATACAAAAGTTTGGAGATGACAAAACACCACAGGATTTAGTTTTGGAGTTATCTTCCATAAAGATGAAAGATAAAGAAAGAATTAAAGATTACAATCGAAGGTTTTCCTACCTAAAGAATATAATCCCTGCTCCTGTTCTTCTAGCCGAAGAGCTTATGGTTTCCTTTTATGAAAAAGGCCTTTCTGCCCCCATTGCAATGTGGGTAAAAAGGGCACACAAAAACACTTTATATGAAGCCTACGCTGAAGCTATCCAAGTTGAAAAGGATATTTATTGTCTTAAGGATGGCCTTTATGCAGTAGAAGAACAACCCTCTACTTCCACATCTAGGAAGAAAACTGACATTATGCCCAGGGATTCTACCCAAAACAAGGATCCGTTTGACATGATTAATGTAAATAATTTTTTTTAGAAAATGTCGAATGAGATGGTCGATCTGAAAAGAAACAACAATGAGAATCAAAACCAAAATAGAGGTTTTGTAAGGCCCCCTTTTAGGAGACCTTATCAGCCTCCTCAGAATCCAACACCTCCTAACCCTACTAAAGAACTTTCAAATGAAGAAATCTATTCCATTTTTAGAGCCTTGGCAACAAAATCCCAAACTATTCCTGAAACCTCCAACGATCATACCAACCATGATTCACAGTCACCTGAAAACAACAAAGAACAAGAGGACCTGCAGGTAAACACTGTTAGGTATTTCTACGAACTCCCCATGAATGAAGAGGAAGAAGAACCTGAGACTGTGTTTAACGTTCAACACCCTTACAACACAAGGTCAATACCACAACCCCCTCAAGAACCTTCATCCTCAACAACAGTTCCCAACAAAGGAAAAACTGTTCCTCAACGGGATACAATTATTCCAGAGATTGAGTATAATCTAGTTGATGATCTGAAAAGAGTTAAGGCTAATATCTCTTTGTTTGAATTATTGAAGATTCCTTTTATGAGAGATAGCTTCCCTAGAAGCATGGTAGTCAAACAACCTAGAGAATGCTAGAATAATAATTTTGACTCCCTTACTAGATCAGATGATCAAAAACCTGGAAGCAAAAGGACACCCCCTTTTCTTCTGACTTTCGAGATCTTCATTAAGAACATACATAACTGCATGATAGACTCTGGTGCTTCATAGAATGTAATGCCACTATCTGTCTGTAGAAAACTTAACGCCACATGGGAACCTTTCCCTACTCAAATCGTCCAACTCGACAAATCAAAAGTCAGAGTAGTAGGAAGGTTGAGAAATGTCTTGCTTACATTATCTGCGGATCCACGCATTCACCAAACTATACACATAGTTGTGGATGACATTCCTAAAGCTTATGGGATGTGGTTAAGTAGGGACTGGTCAGAGAAGCTTAAAGTCTACTTTTCCACTAACTAGTCTCATCTATGGTTACCCTATAATGGACAAACCAACAAAATAAAAAATAGTAGGGAACCATTTCTGAAACAAACAGTCACATATCTGAACGACTCAAGTGAGCCTGCTAGTTATCTCAATTCACACATTGAAAATTTCACGTTTGACACTTTCTTTGGAGATTTTCCTACTGATTGTTCTCGAGATGAAAATTTATAGAAATAATCGCAAATCACTCAGCTTACCATTATACCTTTCACTGGAGATGTTTTACATAATGTTTTTAATGTAAATACAAATTTTATAATAGATCAAACTGCTTGGAATTTATTTTTTTATGGCTCTAGGTCTAAGGAAGGAGCTAGTGTGGGTTGTGTTCTCATCAACCCAAAGGGATTAAAATTATGATATCATGAAGATTGGAATTTGATTGTACCAACAACGTGGATGAATACAAAGCCCTTGTTCAAGGACTTAAAAAGGCTATTGATATGGGTGTACAGGTTATTCATTGCTATGGTGATTCCGAGATCATTGTCAAACAGGTAAGGAACAAGATACACTATTTTTCTCCTCGCCTGATGAATTATCAGAAACTGGTAAGGGATCTCACCAACTCCTTTTCTGCATTTAACATTAAATCAGTCCCTAGGTCACATAATTTCGATGACGACCTGTTAGCAAACACAACATCTAGATTGATACCACCAGAAGGCTTGTCTCCCCAGAATTTTTCTATAGATCTCATGTATAGTCCTCCCATACCTAACAATGTGACCAATTGGAAAGTGTTTGATGACAATCAACAGATACTTGACTTCCTCACTACCCAGAAGACGTTTCAAAACATGGCCATAGATGAGGAAGAACATGAAAAATCACTACTGATTCTTCAAATGTTATCCTGAAATATGTTATCGGTCTAGAGAAGTTCTACGATTTACAGGATAAATTCAGACACAAGACCAATTGCAAAACTCAGAGCTCCTCACTCAATTATGAGCCAATCAACTTAGGTACTGATCAAGAACCCCGTTTTATCAATATTTGAGTTGATTGTTCTCTCGAGGAAAGAAGAGCTATCATTAAGTTATGTAAAGAATACAAGGACATTTTTTCCTGTACTTATGACAAATTGAAAACCTTTGATACAAGAATCATGCACCACAACATACCCATGAAGCTGGAGGTGAAACCCTATCAATAGAAATTGCACAAAATGCACCCCAGCTTGGAACCTTCTATGAAAAAGGAACTAGAAAAATTGCTGGCAACCTGAATCATTTTTCCTATTAGATATACCAATGGATTGCCAATTTGCTGCCTGTGCGTAGGAAAAGTGGCGAAATAAGACTGTGTGTCGATTTCCGAAATCGAAATCGGGCTTCTCAAAAGGACAATTACCCTGTTGCACCAATGGAACAAAGTCAGCAAAGGGTGGCAGGTTCTGAAATGTTCTCACTCCTGGATAGCTTTTCAGGATACAACCAAGTTATGGTTGCTCTCGATGACCAGTTGAAAACCGTGTTTAGATCCCCCTGGGGCACTTTCACCTACATACGAATGCCCTTCGGATTGATAAATGTTGGGGCCACATTTCAGAGAGCTATGGATATAGCTTTCATATGTTTGATGCATAACTCTATCGTAGTTTATCTAGATGATATTACTATATATTCTAAGAAGTGACATGAACATCTTTTTGCCCTGAAACAGGTTTTCGAACGTTGTAGGAAGTACGGGATTTTGCTCAATCCAAAGAAATTTATCTTTGCAGTCACATAAGGAAAAATTCTTGGTTTTATCATGTCTAAAGAAGGTATGATTATTGACCTGGAACGTACTGATGCTATCTCAAAAATTGGCTTGCCTGGTTCGCGCAAGGACATGAAGTCTTTCTTAGGTAAGATCAATTTTGTTCGTAGATTTGTACCTAATTTTGCATAGATAGTTAAACCTTTACAACAATTAGTCAAGAAAGATGTACAGTTCACTGGGTAGCAGCAACAGAAAGATGCGTTCATTGAAATCAGAAGAGCCATTGCTGAAGCTCCTACTCTTATGCCCCTTGACTTTGATAAAGATTTTATTCTCTATACTTTTGCCACTGATTTATCTTATGCAGCTGTCTTGACACAGAGGCACGACAATCATACTGATATCCCGATATCCTTCATGAGCTCAACATTCAAAGGTGCAGAGCTTAATTATTCACAAAATGAAAAACAAGCCTATGCAATTTACAAATCTGTTAAGCACTACAAGCCATATTTGTTAAAATCTTGAACAAAGGTTTTTGTGCCATACTCTGCCATTAGAAATTTGTTAGTCCAGAAGGAATTGGGTTAGAAAAGGGCCCATTGGATGATATCCCTGAAAGAGTATGATCTAGAAATCAGAATGGCCAAAATTGTAAAAGGACAAGGTCTCTGTCTTCTTACTACTCACTCGAACGATCCTGCACAGCAGCAGAGTGAATGGGAGTAGGAGGAATATGTCCCAATAGGTTTTTTCAATTCTATTGATGCTTCTACATTGGAATGGTATGACCATATCAAATTCTTTTTGAACCATGGGTTTGCTCCTGAAACCGTTGACTTTAAGAAACGTAGAGCATTAAGATTGAAAGCTGCTCCTTACCAATTCATTAATGAAGTCTTGCTTAGAAAGAACTATGATGGGGTTTTCCTTAGGTGTTTAGAGAAGCATGAAAATAATGATATTGTCTTTCAATTCCATACAGGACTAGCTGGAGGCCATTTCTCAGGGGAAACTACAGCTCATAAGATTCTGAGAGAAGGGTATTACTGGCCTACATTGTTTAAAGATGCATATGCTTATGTAAGAAAATGTGAACCATGTCAAAAATGTACAGGGAAGTTTAAGAAATATGCTTTCCCTTTGCATCCAGTCACAATTCAATTCCCATTCCAGCAGTGGGGGCTGGATTTCATTGGGCCAATAAACCCTACTTCTTCCCTACAGCATAGGTATATTCTTACAACCACTAATTACTTCACCAGGTGGACAGAAGCTATCCCACTTAGAAAATGTAATACAAACCAAGTAATTTCTTTTCTTGACAGTCAGATAGTTACGAGGTTTTGCATCCTAGAATATCTTATTTTTTATAATGCGTCCTATTTTTCCTTGATCGATTTGACACATTATGCCATTGAGAAAGGGATTAAGAGTAAGTATGCTACCAATTATTATCCCCAGGGTAATGGGTTGGCTAAGTCTTCAAATAAAAATCTAATAAATATTCTTAAAAAGGCTGTAGCTTCCAATCTTAAAGATTGGCACACACAGCTCTATAATGCTCTTTGGGAAGACCGAATCACCCCAAAGGTAGCTATCGAGAATTCACCCTACTATCTGGTGTATGAAAAGGAAGTTGTCCTTCCTGCTAACCTCACCATCCCTTCGTTGCAATTAGCCCAATTTATCCAAGAGGATGACTCTTCTTTCCTTCAGCATAGAATCGACACACTCCTCAATCTAGAGGAAGATAGAGAAGTGGCTAAGAATAAGTTGTATCATCATCAGCAGATGGTGAAGAGATGGTTTGATGATAAATATTCATCCAACAGAGAATTCTCAGTTGGGGATTTGGTATTGAGGTGGGATAAACAACATAAGGATAAAAACCAGTATACCAAAATCCAATGCCTTTGGCTGGGAGCTTTCATTATTATAGAAAAGATGGGTCCCAGCATTGTTCAATTAGAAACATTGGGGGGGATTCCTAGACACTTATCCAGTGAATGTTACACTACTCAAAAAGTACTTTATCTCAAATTTTGGTACTTTTGTACATAGGTTTGGTGTGTGTTTTCTTTTGTATTGATTGGATTGTTTTCTTTTGAATAATAAGCTCCATACATTTGGCAGTGATTTGAAGCTAGTTTTAATACAATATTTAACTGAACTTGCAGGATGGTATGATGGTCTCAACCTCTTTTGGCTGATATCAGAATATGTTTTGTAAAGAATGCACGGCCAAATGATGCAGGACCTCAATATTGATATCTTTCCACTGTGGTCATTATATTTTAAATGTTTTATCTGTTTATTTGAGATGCAGGAAATGGTTGAAATATTTTTATCTTATGTCTCATTGTCACAGCATATCACAATAACCTAGTCATCTTTTTCTGCTCTGGATCCTTTTGCAGTCACCGTGTTTATAATTTTATTGAATAATGATAGGCTGCAAGGAGGGGGGTCTTATCTGTTAAATTTTCAAAATTTACTTCAATCTGATCTAGGATCTTAACTGAGAGAACAACATGTACAGCATATCAATCATGGACATAATAATGCAAGCACACAAGAGACACAGATATTACTTGGGGAAAACCATAAAGGTGAAAAACCCCAATAACTTCCTCAGAGATAGATAGAGCAATGATACAACCAGAATACAAGAGATAGTCTTCTCCTAGCAGTAGAGCCTCCTCCTCCACAAGTGTGCCACTCTCTCAAGTGTGAGTGAGAGAATAGAATGTGTAAAATGAGAGAGACACACTCTCTATTTATACACTAACTTGACTTGACCTTTACTCAACTAGGTCGGCCTCAACTTAACCACTTAACATAATGCTGATTGGGCCGACCCCCAGTAGGGTGGTCTAATAACCCTTTGACCCACATGACTTATACAGCGCCGACCCCAATAAGGTGGTCTAACAACCCATCAAGTATAAGTTACGACACTTACAATATAAATGATGACACTTCCGTATAAAGGAATAATAACTTCTCTATAGGAATACAATATACATATATGTGAAATACATTCCGAAGTTACATATACATCAACACTCCCTCTTAACTAGGAAGGTATTTCTCGACATAGGTCTTCTAGCACAAGTGTTCTTCTCTTGATCATCGTCATTGGATAATCGTCATCGAGTCATCATCATTGTCACTGATGTTGCTATCTCAATCAATCTCTGAATCTACTCGTCATAGGAAGTTTTACAGAGCCAGTCCTTTTTCATACTGGATGTAGGCCCACCACCTGTAGGTCTTCGTCATCACTACCCATATTGTGGAATCCTCAGGACTTATTATGTGCGTCACAAAACCTCAAAAGAGCATCCTAGGCTGTTACGAGCACACGGCTCTACCTATAGGATCTCCCAGGGCCATATTATATGTGACCTCACCACAAAACCTCGCAAGAGAATCCCAGGCTGTTACGAGCACACAACTCTACCTATAGGATCTCCCAGGGATAGATTATATGTGGTCATGGCAAAACCTTGCAAGAGCATCCCAGGACTTATTATGGGCACACAACCCAACCTATCGGATCTCCCAGGGACATATTATATGCCATAGGATAAAACCTCGAAAGAGCATCTACCAGATATCCCATGGCCAAATTATATGCCATAGGAAAAACCTCGAAAGACTATCTGCAGATCTCCTAGGGCCAAGTTATATGTCCTCCCAGAGAAAAACCTCGAAAGAGCATTTTCCAGATATCCCAGGGCCAGATTACATGCCATAGGAAAAACCTCGAAAGACTATCTGCAAATCTCCCACGGCCAAATTATATGCTCATCTGCACAACCTGATCCACGGCCATAGAGTATCAACCTGATACTCACCATACATCATCCTGATGTATACATGATCATCCTGATCATCATCACTACAACATCCTGCTGCAAGTCACCTGGAGCAACATCCTGAAGCTCATCATCCACGATCATCCTGATCATATCATGCATCTACCTAATGCATACCAAGTATCTACATGATACAGACCATCATACATGATCCACCTGATCATATAATGTATCCACGTGATACAAATACAAATACATGATACATATCAACATACATGATCTACCTGATCATACAATGTATCCACCTGATACATATACAGATACATGGTCCAAGCATCCAACATGATGCATATACAAAATACATACAAATGATCCAACCGATCATATCCAGCATCCAACATGATGCGTACATACATATAAATATAAATGATCCAACTGATCATATCCAGCATCCAACAGAGCAGTAACTGGAGCATCGTCCTGATGCTCATCATATAGCGCTTACATCCACAACCATGTGAAGGATCCTCCTTCCAACATGCTTGGAATGGCTTCTACAAATGTGTCCATCACTTTTTCCTCGAAGTGTCATCAATCTGAAGAACACCAAGCCTCTCTCTGAAGTACTTGAACTTCACCCTAGCTAGTGGCTTCATCAGCACATCTGCAATCTGCTCGTCCGTCGCAATATACAGGAGCTTCACGGCTCCTCTCTGCACCATATCCCTGATATAGTGATATTTTATCTCTATGTGTTTCGACCTGTCATGAAACACTGGGTTCTCAGACAGCTTCACACAACTCTGGTTATCACAAAAGATACCAGTAGCATCCAACGGGAGATCAAATAACTCAGACAGTAGCTTCCATAGCCATACTACCTCACAACTAGCTGAACAGGCTGCAACATACTCTACCTCAGCTATACTCAGTGCTACACAGGACTGCTTCCTGCTAAACCAAGAGATCACACCTGATCCCATACTGAAGCAACATCCATATGTGCTCTTCCTATTTGCAGCACTGCCAGCCCAATTTGAATCAACATAACCCTGCAGGTTAAACTTTTGATTCGCTTCATACTTGAGCCCATAATCAACTGTACCCTTCATGTACCTCAAAATATGCTTTACAACAACCAAGTGAACACTCCTCAGATCCGTCAGGAACTGGCTCAATGTGTTCACCGCAAAGCAAATATCTAGTCTCGTGTTCGTCAGGTACATCAAGGACCCAATCATCTGATGATACATAGTGATATCAACCAGCTCAGATGAAGCATCACACAGAAGCTTCAGGTTCGATGCCATAGTTGTGGCCATAGCCTTGCAGTCCATCATCCCGAACCTCTTCAGGATATCTACTGCATACTTCCCTTGTCCAAGGAAGATTCCATCTGCACTCTGCCACACCTCCATGCCAAAAAACAAATAGTGCATCATCCACAAGTTCTTCATCTCGAACTCGGTAGCAACCTTGCGCTGTGTGTTGGCAATCAATCTGTCATCTCCTGTTACAAATAGGTCATCCACATACAGGAGTAGAATCACAGGATTCCCTTCCTCAACCTTGTAGTAAAGGTTGGAATCCGCTTCACTCTTGGTAAAGCCCAAACTAGATAGAAAGCTGTCTATCCTACCAAGTTCTGCACACATATATGACTACACCATTCAAGAAGGCTGTCTTGAAATCCATCTGGTGTATCTTCTATTTCATCACTTTTATATTTCTCTATGCTACCATCTGTAGCATGCTTGATCTGATAGTTCCATTTGGAAGTCACAATAGACTTCCCTTCAGCTCTTGGAACCGCATCCCAAACATCGTTCTTCATGATCGATGGATCATGGCATTATTTCCGTATCCTGGGAACTTCAATATCTTCAATAGATAATTTTGTTGCTTGAACAAATGTTGTAGTCCTTCTTTTGTAGGTGAAGGTATACAGTCTTTTCTACAAAACAAGTTAAATTGCATGATTAGAAACATCTCATAATTTTTAGACAAATTCTTACACATAAAGAAATATGTCATTCAGTCATGCAATTATCTTAGCCAATGCTTCAATACAACATTTATCGATGTTCCACAACTTTCTAGATGCCTTCCAGTCTCTACCAGAACATTGTTAAGAGTTTGCACTACTCCCAACATGTTAGCAAAGAGGTTTCATTCTAGATAAGTAGCACTGGAATGTTGTATAGTGCCATAGGCCACTTACCCATTACATGCATATTAGTAGTATACTGTTCATTAATGCAATCATTCTAACATGCACAATACATATCCTAAGTCTAGGAACATGAGCATATACATCATTGAACAATTTTATTTAAACAAATAAATATGACAGAAATGATAATTAAAAATACTTATCCTTGTTTGGTTGCTGGGTGGACTCCCTCTGAGTCTTTGCTTCCTTGCAGGAGCTGTTGAAGTAGCTTCTTCTACACCTTTCTGTTGTGGAATGTAGAAAGATGGTCAACTCCCTCTGAATATCTACATCCTTGCAGAAACTACTAAAGTGTGCTCCTTTGCTTTCTTGCAGGAACAACTGGAGTGTGCTCCCTCTTGATCTTTGCTTCCTGGATTACCTGTCCTTGAACTTACATCCATCCTTAATCACTATGCATGCTTATTAGTATCATCATTGTGTTATCCTTGAGGTCTCATACATAATCACACATTTATTAGTATAATGTTAATACTATCAAAACACAATAATCTTAAACATGTATAGTCATGATCATTCACAGATAATAAACATTAGTATTCAAGGTTTCAGGGAAGTCTTCTTTTACTCATGCATATTCTTATTTGATCATAGGACTCTTTTGGTTAGTCATATCATCAATTATGGTAAGAAACATAATATGCATACAGCCATGACTATTCAAACCTATGACTTTATGAATAATCATTATCAACAACACAACAATATAAGATCCTAACACAAGGTAGGATTCTAGCTTGATATAGGAAAAACATACCTGGATTAGCATGCTAGCTAGTTATGTCTAACATACCCACATACAGTCTTCTGGTTCTCTTCAGTGACTTGTGCTAGTAACCTGCATGTCTCATAGGTTAACCATTGTAGGACCAAGTTATACATACCTCGAAAGTAGATCTTCTATGTGATCCATGACAATGGATGAATCTTTGTCTTCATGTCGCCATGATCATATGTTCTTGAAGTAGAACATGATTTGTCTTTCTTGGTGTACCTTTTATGTTAGAGAACAACATAAACCTCATACAACATCACAATGCATTAGTACATTCATAAGTGTCAAAACCTTAATCAATCAATATCTTCTATTAAGGTGATATGACAAGTCTAGTAATTAATCAAGATTGTACTGTAATGATATGAAGACAAACATATGATAAAGTTAAACACGAAACATATCTGTAAGCCATACCTATCAAGATTGCTTGTAATCTTCTTATGGAAGGCCTTAGCCTCATCTCCCTCTGAGATAGGAACTTCTTCACTTATGCAGGTGACCAATCCATCTTCTTCTAGGATTAACCCAATCCACTTGATTTGGAAGAACTGGACCTGGAGCTGGATTAGGGTTTTTCAAAAATTCAAACTTTAAATTTCAAACTTCTGAAAGATAGAAATATGCGCCTTGATGAGCTAATTAAGTTGGTATATTCAGAATTTGAAAACTGCAAAGTTTCACCCCTCGAAATTGCCTTTTAGATTTCTGGATTCACTGGGTAGGACCTTGAATTAGGGTTTGAGTTTCCCGGAGCTTCACCCAACCAAAAGATTTGATTCAAAGCTCTAAGCTTTGATTTTTCTGAGGAGCTTCCAACCATGGTCATAGATTTCCAAAATTTCAAGTTTTGCAGAAGCCCTAATTTTCCATCTTTCCGATCTAAGTCCCGAACTGGGGTTTGATAAAGCTCGGCCTTCTGTCCAGCCAAAAAATCTGATCTTGGTCTCTAATTTCGATTTTGATGAGTAGCATCCAGCCGTGGTCTCCGATTACAAAAATTTCAACTTTCTTCGAAGTCCTAAATTCTGGAAGCCATGAATGAAGGTGCTCAAAAATAATTCTGTTTTGATAGAAATATGTACCTGATTGTTTCTAGTGTAACTCTAAACTTTTCAATCCATAGGGTCTGAAATTTTTTCTTGAGATAACCCGACCTATTATCTTTCCATCCCGATAGGTTTGACCTCAATTGCATTCTCTGAGAGAGAGTTATGCCAAGTGTTGCAATGTGACCTGTTTATGGGATAATACAGGAGAGTGAACTTGTACGGTGTGCCATGTGTCACTAGTTCAACTTCGGCCTCTAAAATTGTTTTCTGAGATATCATGACCTATTATATTTCCATCCCAATAGGTCTTACCTCAATTGGATTCTCTGAGAGAGAGTTATTCCAAGTGTCGCAACGTGACCTGTTTATGGGATAATACAGGAAAGTGAACTTGTACGGCTTGCCACGTGTAACTGGTTCAACTTCGGCCTCTAAAACATTTTCCTAAGATAGCACAGTCTGTGTACTATCTGTCACTTTTTATGAAATTTCATTTGGAGCTTCCTAACCCAAGTTATGACCTTTTTCCCAAGGTCACCTGATTTTGACTCAGATCTGGAAGAGGCAGAAACCCTATATTGTACAGATCATACATCACAAAGTACAACGAATTAGAGGTTTTCCTTTGGACACAAGGTACATACGGATCTAATCTTCGACCTGTAAACGTTTCAGATCCGAAAACGTTGCCAAAATGGATTTATAGTGAAAATTCTATGATGACTGGTTTTTGCTATATCAATCCCTAGCATCGTAAGTGCAACAAGTGTCATACATGCCATATCATGCCTTCTTTCAGGTTAGCTCTAATACCATGTTAAATTTTCAGAATTTACTTCAATCTGATCTAGGATATTAACTGAGAGAACAACATGTACAGCATATCAATCATGGACATAATAATGCAAGCACACAAGAGACACAAATTTTACTTGGGAAAAACCACAAAGGTGAAAAACCCCAATAACTTTCTCAGAGATAGATAGAGCAATGATACAACCAGAATACAAGAGATAGTCTTCTCCTAGTAGTAGAGCCTCCTTCTCCACAAGTGTGCCACTCTCTGAAGTGTGAGTGAGAGAATAGAATGTGTAAAATGAGAGAGACACACTCTCTATTTATACACTAACTTGACTTGACCTTTACTCAACTAGGTCGGCCTCAACTTAACCACTTAACATAATGCTGACTGGACCGACCCCCACTAGGGTGGTCTAATAACCCTTTGACCCACATGACTTATATAGGGCCGACCCCAACAAGGTGGTGTAATAACCCATCAAGTATAAGTTACGACACTTACAATATAAATGACGACACTTCCATATAGAGGAATAATAACATCTCTATAGGAATACAATATACATATATGTGAAATACATTCTGAAGTTACATATACATCAACATTATCACAATCCATCCCTACCATGATCATGAGTTTAATTTGGACTGAAACTATCGCCATGTGGTCACCAAGCCATGATAGTTTCCTTCAGTGTCACAGCTAAAGGACAAGAGGTCTCCTTACCGAGCCAGCTTGATCAGTTTATGGATTAGGCCTATGAATGGTGCTGCTAATATTTGATTACCACGTTAGGGCAGTGGTCTTGTCTCAAAAAGGTCTTATAATCCTTCATACTATAAATATATATATGTGTGTGTGTGTGTGTGTATGTGTATAGTAAGAATAACTGTTGTATATAAAACCAATTAATAAACCATGTTGATGTGTAAATTGGATATTCACAAGTATTTTTAAGTTTGTCCCAGGTTTATCACAAGCTGTTGATTCAATGATTGCATAATGATAAACAAGTCTTACTATCTCTTAAGTCTCCGTATCAGATTTGAAATACTTTTAACATGATCATTGATGGGAACGTATCAATCTTATGTTTTCTGCTTATTGGTTGTCTCTTTACAAATATTTTCTAAAAATTTCAGGTTGGAAAAGGCATTTGACCAGTACACCATTCTAACTAAAGTTTGTTTGCAGAGATAACTGGTTCTTCCCAGTCAATCTCCATTTGTTGTGGCCACAACATATCCCATGCTTCAGTTAAACATGAGAGCCTCGATTTCAAAATTAGCACAAGGATTTTCATACAGGTGTTTTTGTGAACATGAATTTGAGCATGGTTTCTGCAATCTTGTACATATTCCTTTGCTTGGCTTGATCATACTGTTTTCCTTAGAAACTTTCATGTGTTTCGGTCGCAGAAAGATTCAAATTTCAAAGTATTTTACTGTTTGTTTTTTGCCTACCCGAAACCCGATCTTCAGACACCCCGAAACCCCGAACTCGATAGGTGTGGGTTGCGGGAAATAAATTTTCAGTTATCTGATTGTGGTCAACCTGAAACCCGCAACCCGAAAGGTGCAGGTTGCAGGAACATCTTGTTAATAAGTTTGGGAATCATCATCCCGAAACCTGAAACCCGTGGTTGCGGCTTTCGGATTTTGGATTCCCACTTTTCCTTTTCATTGCGTAGCATGTTTCCGAAACCCGCAACCCACAATTTCTGGGTTGTGGCTTTCCGTAACGTGTTTTGTGTTTTGATTTATGTTTGCAATCTAGAAACCCGCAATTTTTGGGTTGTGGCTTTCGAGAATCATGGATAAATTTAGGAATAATTCAAAAAGGCCTTATCCCGCATCCTGCATTGGATAGATCTCCATTGTTCGTTTAGTTGATCCAGTGGATGAAATTCAATCATTCGACTTTACGTTGCAATGTCTTGTTTTCATTGTTCTCACGGTCGGGATTCTCATTTCACTTCGCATCGCATGATCATCTTTGAAGATATGATTGTTTAATAAGATTGACCTGTAATGATAGTATTCAGATGCAACATTGGATTATGCTTCATTCTGTTGAAATGGTACTTGTTATGATCCATTTCGAATTGACATGCTCCGATGTCGTTTCATTCCAGTTCAAATGATTGTAATTCCAAATTCGCATGATTTTAATCATTGCAGCTCATCATATTCAATCATTTTGATCCTCTTTAACTTATCTTAAATAAGGCCGCAGGTATGAAGCACTTAGCTCGTCGTTTGAATTTGCTAGAAAGGTTTCCTGTTTTGGAAACTTTTCTTTCTGATGATCTGGTGAACAACATACAGACGGGTTGTGACACCTTCGATGAATCTTCTATGCAAGAAGAACTTCACTCTTTGTTCTTTCTTGAAACTATGCCACCACCTTTTGATGCAAGTGTTCCTAATATCAGCAATCGTAGCGGAGAAGAAGTTTCTGAAATTCTGTCATTTTGCTTACCACCCCCTCAGAAGAACGACGAGGAAAGCAGTGAACAGTTGTATGATCAAGATGACTCTATTATCCAAGATCTCATAATCAATAAAGAGCCCGATACTTCACCTGCACCCATGAAACAAGACCCGTTATCCGATTTTTCTATTTTTGAAAGCATTATGGATCAGCCAAGAGATTCCGCGATGATTCAATAAGAAGGTTTGGAGGACCGAATCTTCCCTCTTGTCGACGGCTAGTGAGTTGTTGTCGAATTCTACAATTTTGCTATGGGATTTTCCTGAAATTCCAAGATGACTCTTGTTCAAACTTCACCTCGAAGCGGAGGGAATCTGTTGAGGTAAAATTGTTTAGATTATTATGGAAGAATTCCCTAGATTAATAGCCTAATTTAAACTTTGTAATCTCAATCGTTTGGGATTCCCATTTTGTACTCTAATGTAATACTTATTTAAGGAAGAATACTTCTCAGGCTAAGAGGGTTGATAATTTTTGGGTCATAAATCAACAGGAGATGACGTGGAGATACTCTATTTTACCAGAGCCTTGTAGTTTTGTTTACAGAGCTCTTAATACAGTAAAGTAATCCCTTTCAATCATCTCTTCTTTATCATTCAAATTTCTTTGACGGTGTCTGATTTTCTAATTTCAAAATTGTCATCTACAGGGTGTGATTCTTTTGCATGTATAAATTGATGCATAGATCTGTTGTACTGATTTCTCTTATGACTGATCTTTGTATAAGGATATCTTGTTAAATTTATTTAATTAAGATACTTTCTTTATCAATTTCTACAAAATGATTTGCAGCTATCTAATCAATGTTAATTTTTCAATTAACACAGTTATTATAGATTGACAGGTTCAAATTACTTGAATTATTCTCTTTTAATTTTCATTAATGGATTATGATCTAAGTGAGTAAGTGAATGCACCTTTTAAAATTTTTGTTGAAGTTAATAAACCCACTTATTCTTTTCACATCAATATCGATCTCCACAACAACAAGCTTCCCTTTAGAATAGATCTAACTCAGGATAGATCCTTTTTTCTTCAATAGGGTGAGTTAGAGTAGACTTAGTTTTAAGCTTCTGTTTTCTGTATCGAACTTTTGGTCTATTGATCAAACCCATCAAATCATAGAGTGCCAGCGGAGGCCGAATATCCATGGGAGAATTCTACACCAAATAGGATGGGGATAGAACTTCCCTTGCGTAGGGTCAATCGAAGCCTTTCAGTCTAGGTTTTTACCCTCTGTTGAGAGCCTTGGACCCATTCCAGCACATTGCAAATACCCTGCACCCTGGAGGCCTCAACAAATGGCACTAGAAGGAGGGCCAATAGTTAAATATGCCTAAGCAAAATACTTATAAATATCCTCGAGAAAGAATACCGATTGTCACCTGTAGTCACACTCAAGCATCTACTTCTGTTGAGAAATTGGTACAACAACCTACTACTATCCCTATTACCCCAATAGCTCACCGAGATCCAACAACAGAAGATATCATCATTACATCACCTAGTAGAGGATCTATACTGCTTGAAGAGATACTTAAGAGGTACAGTGACAGTGTTGCTAGATTGCAGCAAAGACTCGCTTTACAGAGGAATCAAGGATTAGCGGCCATTCACGAGGAAAAGATTAATCCGCAGGAAACAAATCAAGTTAGTCAAGATTCAAGTGAACAAAACACTGAACAAAATACAGAGAAAAATAGTTCATCAAATCAGAAACAACCCCCTGAATTCAATATTGATTTGTTTTTCACTGAAACTGCACCAGCTTCACAAGTAATTCCTTCAGGTGGACCACCACTGTCTCCTCCTTCATCTTCATCCTCCTCATCCGAAAGTGAACACTATCTTTCCTCTTCATCCGAAGAAGAAGAAGAACCACCTATGGCTGGTGAAGGCCAGAATAGACCTTGGCTTGACCAAGAGGTTGTGTGGATACTTGGTGATCAACATAAGTTACCTAAGAACCCAAAAAAATGGGTTCCCAAATATAACCCGGATGACAAGTCAACTGCACTTGATCATATTAAAACTTTCATGCAAGCCATGAGGCTTAGGAATGTTATTCACGACGATGTAGTTTGCAGACTCTTCCCTTATACATTTGAGGGCAAGGCATCCACATGGTATTTTGCCTTGGAATCCAGATCTATTACATCTTGGGATGATTTTGAAAAGTTGTTTATACAAAAGTTGCGAGATGACAAAACACCATAGGATTTAGTTTTGGAGTTATCTTCCATAAAGACGAAAGGTAAAGAAAGAATTAAAGATTACAATCAAAGGTTTTCCTGCCTAAAGAATAGAATCCCTGCTCGTATTCTTCCAGCCGAAGAGCTTCTGGTTTCCTTTTATGTAAAAGGTCTTTCTGCCCCCGTTGCAATGTGGGTAAAAAGGGCACACAAAAACACTCTATATGAAGCCTAGGTTGAATCTATCCGAGTTGAAAAAGATATTTATTGTCTTAAGGATGGCCTTGATGCAGTAGAAGAACAACCCGCTACTTCCACATCTAGGAAGAAAACTGACATTATGCCCAGCGCTTCTACCCAAAACAAGGATCCATTTGACATGACTGATGTAAATAAATTTCTTCATAAAATGTCGAATGAGATGATCGATCTGAAAATAAGCAACAAGGAGAATCAAAACCAAAATAGAGGTTTTGTAAGGCCCCCTTTTAGGAGACCTTATCAGCCTCCTCAGAATCCACCACCTCCTAACCCTACTGAAGGACTTTCAAATGAAGAAATCTATTCCATTTTTAGAGCCTTGGAAACACAATCCCAAACTATTCCTGAAACCTCCAACGATCATACCAACCATGATTCATAGTCACCTGAAGAGAATGGAGAACAAGAGGACATGTAGGTAAACACTATTAGCTATTTCTCTGAACTCCCCATGAATGAAGACGAAGAAGAACCTGAGACTGTGTTTAATGTTTGAAACCCTTACAACACAAGGTCAAGACCACAACCCCCTCAGGAACCTTCATCCTCAACAACAGTTCCCAACAAAGGAAAAACTGTTCCTCAAAGGGATACAGTTATTCCGAAGATTGAGTATAATCTAGTTGATGATCTGAAATGAGTTAAGGCTAATATATATCTGTTTTAATTATTGAAGATTCGTTCTATGATAGATACCTTACCTAGAAGCATGGTAGTCAAACAACCCAGAGAATCCCAGAATAATAATTTTGACTCCCTTACCAGATCAGATGATCAAAAACACGGAAGCTAAAGGACACCCCCTTTTCTTCTGACTTTCGAGATCTTCAACAGGAATGTACATAACTGCATGATAGACTCCGGTGCTTCATCGAATGTAATGCCATTGTCTGTCTATAGAAAACTTAATGCCACATGGGAACCTTGCCCTACTCAGATCGTCCAACTCGACAAATCAAAAGTCAGAGTAGTAGGAAGGTTGAGAAATGTCTTTCTTACATTATCTGCGGATCCATGCATTCACAAAACTATAGACATAGTTGTGGCTGACATTCCTGAGGCTTACGGGATGTGTTTAAGTAGGGACTAGTCAGAGAACCTTAAAGGCTACTTTGCCACTAAATGGTCTCATCTATGGTTACCCTATAATGGACAACCCAACAAAATCAAAATTAGTAGGGAACCATTTATGAAACAAATAGTCACAGATCTGAATGACTCAAGTGAGCCTGCTAGTTATCTCAATTCACACATTGAACATTTCACATTTGACACTTTCTTTGGAGATTTTCTGGCTGACTGTTCCCCAGATGAAAATTTACAGAAACAATCGCAAATCACTCAGCTTAGCATTGTACCTTTCACTGGAGATGTTGTACATAATGTTTTTAATGTAAATACAAATTTTAGAATAGATCAGACTGCTTGGACTTTATTTTTTGATGGGTCCAAGTCTAAGGAAGGAGCTCGTGCAGGTTGTGTTCTCATCAACCCAAAAGGGATTACAATTATGATATCATGAAGCTTGGAATTTGACTGTACCAACAACGTGGCTGAATATGAAGCCCTTGTTCAAGGACTTAAAAAGGCTATTGATATGGGTGTACAGGTTATTCATTGCTATGGTGATTCCGAGATCATTGTCAAACAGGTAAGGAACAAGATACACTACTTGTCTCCTTGCCTGATGAATTATCAGAAACTGGTAAGGGATGTCACCAACTCCTTTTCTACATTTAACATTAAATCAGTCCCTAGGTCACAAAATTTCGATGCCAACATGTTAGCAAACACTACATCTAGATTGATACCACCAAAAGGCTTGTCTCCCCAGACTTTTCCTATAGAACTCATGTATAGGCCTTCCATACTTGACAACATGACGAATTGGAAAGTGTTTGACGATGATCAACAGATACTTGACTTCCTCACTGCCCAGGACACGTTTCAAAACATGGCCATAGATGAGGAAGAACTTGAAAAATCACTTTCTGATTCTTCAAATGTTATCCCGAAATCTGTTATCGGTCTAGAGAAATTCTACGATTTACAGGATAAATTCAGACACAAGACCAATTGCGAAACTTAGAGCTCCTCACTCAATTATGAGCCAGTCAACTTAGGTACTGAGAAAGCACCCCGTTTTATCAATATTGGAGTTTATTGTTCTCCCGAGGAAAGAAGAGCTATCATTAAGTTATGTAAAGAATACAAGGTCATTTTTTCCTGGACTTACGACGAATTGAAAACCTTTGATACAAGCATCATGCACCATAACATGCCCATGAAGCCAGAGGTGAAACCCTATCAACACAAACTGCGCAAAATGCACCCCAGCTTGGAACCTTCTGTGAAAAAGGAACTAGAAAAATTGTTGGCAGCCTGAATCATTTTTCATGTCAAGCATACCCAATGGATTTCCAATTTGGTGCCTATGTGCAAGAAAAGTGGTGAAATCAGACTGTGTGTCAATTTTCGAAATCTAAATCGGGCTTCCCAAAAGGACAATTATCCTATTCCTCCCATGGAACAAATTCTGCAAAGGGTGGAAGGTTTTGAAATGTTCTCACTCCTGGATGGCTTTTTGGGATACAACCAAGTTATGGTTGCTCCCGATGACCAGTTGAAAACCGTGTTTAGAACCCCCTGGGCCACTTTCACCTACAGACGAATGACCTTCAGATTGATAAGTGTCGGGGCCACGCTTCAGAGAGCTATGGATATAGCTTTCATAGTTTTGATGCATAACTCTATTGTAGTTTATCTAGATGATAATACTATATATTCTAAGAAGTGACGTGAACATCTTTTTTCCGTGAAACAGGTTTTTGAACGTTGCAGGAAGTATGGGATTTCGCTCAATCCAAAGAAATCTATCTTTGCAGTCACATAAGGAAAACTTCTCGGTTTTATCGTGTCTAAAGAAGGTATGATTATTGACCCGGAACGTACTGATGCTATCTCAAAAATTGGCTTGCCCGGTCAGCGCAAGGCCATGCAGTATTTCTTAGGTAAGATCAATTTTGTTTGTAGATTTGTACCTAATTTTGCACAGATAGTTAAACCTTTACAACAATTAGTCAAAAAAGATGTACAGTTCACTTGGTCGCAGCAACAGAAAGATGCATTCATTGAAATCAGAAGAGCCATTGCTGAAGCTCCTGCTCTTATGTCCCCTGACTTTGATTAAGATTTTATTCTCTATACTTTTGCCGCTGATTTCTCTTATGCAGCTGTCTTGACACAGAGGCACAACAATGATACTGAGATCCCGATATCCTTCATGAGATCAACATTCAAAGGTGAAAGGCTTAATTATTCCCAAATTGACAAACAAGCCTATGTAGTTTACAAATATGTTAAGCACCACATGCCATATTTGTTAAAATCTTGAACAAAGGTTATTGTGCCATACTCTGCCATTAGAAATGTGTTAGTCCAGAAGGAATTGGGTGAAAAAAGGGCCCATTGGATGACATCCTTGCAAGAGTATGATCTAGAAATCAGACCGGCCGAAATTGTAAAAGGACAAGGTCTCTGTCTTCTTACTGCTCAGTTGAACGATCCTGCACAGCAGAGTGAATGGGAGCAGGAGGAATATATCCCAACAGGTTTTGTCAATGCTATTGATGCTTCTACATCCGAATGGTATGACCATATCAAATTCTTTCTGAACCATGGGTTTGCTCCTGAAACCCTCGACTTTAAGAAACATAGAGAATTAAGATTGAAAGTTGCTCCTTACCAATTCATTAATGAAGTCTTGTTTAGAATGAACTATGATGGGTCTTTCCTTAGGTGTTTAGAGAAGCATGAGACTAATGATATTCTCTTTCAATTCCATACAGGACAAACTGGAGGCAATTTCTCAGGGAAAAATATAGCTCATAAAATTATGAGAGCAAGGTATTACTGGCCTACATTGTTTAAAGATACATATGCTTATGTAAGAAAATGTGAACCATGTCAGAAATATATAGGGAAGTTTAAGAAATTTGATTTCCCTTTGCAGCCAGTCACAATTTAGTTCCCATTCCAGTAGTGGGGGTTGGATTTCATTGGACCAATAAACCCTACTTATTCCCTGTAGCATAGGTATATTCTTACAACCACTGACTACTTCACCAGGTGGACAGAAGCTATCCCACTTAGACAATGTAATACAAACCAAGTAATTTCTTTTCTTGACAGCCAGATAGTTACCAGGGTTGGCATCCCAGAATATCTTGTTTTTGATAATGCATCCTATTGTTCCTCAATCGATTTGACACATTATGCCCTTGAGAAAGGGATTAAGCTTAAGTTTGCTGCCAATTATTATCCCCAGGGTAATGGGTTGGCTGAGTCTTCAAATAAAAATCTAATAAATATTCTTAAAAACATTGTAGCTTCTCATCATAAAGATTGGCACACACATCTCTATAATGCTCTTTGGGAAGACCGAATCACCCCAAAGGCAGCAATCGGGAATTCACCCTACTGTCTGGTGTATGGAAAGGAAGTTGTCCTTCCTTCTAACCTCACCATCCCTTCGTTTCAATTAGCCCAATCTATCCATGAGGATGACTCTTCTTTCCTTCAGCATAGAATCGACACACTCCTCAAGCTAGAGGAAGACAGAGAAATGGCTAAGAATAAGTTGTATCATCATCAGCAGATGGTGAAGAGATGGTTTGATGAGAAATATTCATCCGATAGAGAATTCTCAGTTGCGGATTTGTTATTGAGGTGGGATAAACAACATAAGGATAAAAACCAATATACCAAATTCCAACGCCTTTGGCTAGGACCTTTCATTATTACAAAAAAGATGGGTCCCAACACTGTTCGATTACAAACACTGGAAGCAGTCGTAGACACTTATCCAGTGAATGTTACACTGCTCAAAAAGTAGTTCGTTTGAAAATTTGGTACTTTTGTACATAGGTTTGGTGTGTGTTTTCTTTTGTATTGATTGGATTGTTTTCTTTTGAATAATAAGCTCCACACTTTAGGCGGTGATTTGAAGCCAGTTTTAATATGATCTTTAACTGAACTTGCAGGATGGTATGATGGTCTCAACCTCTTTCGGCTGATATCAGAATATGTTTTGTAAAGAATGCACAACCAAATGATGCAGGACCTCAATATTGATATCTTTCCATTGTGGTCATTATATTTTAAATGTTTTATCTGCTTATTTGAGATGCGGGAAATGGTTGAAATATTTTTATCTTATGTCTCATTGCCACATCATATCACAATAACCTGGTCAGATTTTTCTGCTCTAGATCGTTTTGCAGTCATTGTGTTTATAATTTTATTGAATAATGATAGGCTGCAAGGAGGGCGGTCTTATCACAAGCCATCCCTTTAGGTTCATAGGTGTTTTAGTGGAATGACATCTTCACATCAAGCCACCACACTTGGAAGATGACTCTCAGTTCTCCTGAGAGGTGGAAGATCCTATCACAAGTCGGTCCATTCATGATCTGTAGAATACTAGTGAGTAACGTTGTCATCATGAGGTTACCAAGCCTCGGCAGTGCCTTGTAGTTTATCCTTTGAATAATGTTTATATTTTTTCTTTTATAAGATTCATGTTGTGTACAAGGATAGGAAGGTCTTATCACAATCCATCCCTACCATGATCATGAGTTTAATTTGGACTGAAACTATCGCCATGTGGTCACCAAGCCATGATAGTTGCCTTTAGTGTCACAGTTAAAGGACAAGAGGTCTCCTTACCAAGCCAACTTGATTAGTTTATGGATTAGGCCTGTGAATGGCATTTCTAGTATCTGATTACCATGTTGGGGTAGTGGTCTTGTCTCAACAAGGTCTTATAATCCTTAATCCTATAAAAAATATATATATGTGTGTGTGTGTGTGTGTGTTTGTATAGTAAGAAGAAGTGTTGTATATAAAACCAATTAATAAACCATGTTGATGTGTAAATTGGATATCCACGAGTAGTTTTAAGTTTGTCCCAGGTTTATCACAAGCTGTTGATTCAATGATTGCATAATGATAAAGAATTCTTACTGTCTCTTAATTCTCCTTATTAGATTTGCATTAATTTTAACATGATCATTGATGGGAATGTATCAATCTTATGTTTTTTGCTTATTGGTTGTCACTTTACAAATACTTTCTAAAAATTTCAGGTTGGAAAAGGCATTTCACCGGTACACCATTCTGGCTAAAGTTTGTTTGCAGAGATAACTGGTTCTTCCTAGCCAGTCGCCATTTGTTGTGGCCACAACATATCCCATGCTTCAGTTAAGCATGAGAGCCCCGATTTTAAAATTAGCACAAAGGATTTTCGTGTAGGTTTTTTTGTGAACATGAATTTGAGCACGGTTTCTACAATCTTGTACATATGCCTTTGCTTGGCTTGATTGTACTGTTTTCCTTAGAAATTTTCAAGTGTTTTGGTCACAGAAAGATTAAAATTTCAAAGTCTTTTACTGTTTGTTTTCTGCCTACCCGAAACCTGATCTTCCGACACCCCAAAACCCCGAACCCGATAGGTGTGGGTCGTGGGAAATCAATTTTCAGTTGTTTGATTGTGGCCAACCTGAAACCCGCAACCCAAAAGGTGTGGGTTGCGGGAACCTCTTGTTAATAAGTTTGGGAATCGTCATCCTGAAACCCGCAGTTTCATCTTTCAGATTTCGGATTCTCTCTTTTCCTTTTCGTTGCGTAGCATGTTTCCGAAACCCGCAACCCACAATTTCTGGGTTGCGGGTTTCGGTAACGCATTTTGTGTTTTGATTTATGTTTGCAATACCGAAAGCCGAAATTTTTGGGTTGCAGCTTTCGAGAATCATGGATAAATTTAGGAATAATTCCCCAAGGCCTTATCCTACATCCTACATTGGATAGATCTCCACCGTTTGTTCAGTTGATCCAGTGGATGAAATTCAATCATTTGAATTTACATTGCAATGTCTTGTTTTCGTTGTTCTCACGGCCCGGATTCTCATTTCACTTCGCATCGCATGATCATCTTTGATGATATGATTGTTTGATAAGATTGACCTGTAATGACAGTATTCATATGTGACATTGGATTATGCTTCATTCTATTGAAATGGTACTTGTTATGATCCATTTCGAATTGACATGCTGCGACGTCATTTCATTCTAGTTCAAATGATTGTAATTCCAAATTCGCATCATTTTAATCATTGCAGCTCATCGTATTCAATCATTTTGATCCTCTTTACCTTATCTTAAATATGGCCATAGGTATGAAGCACTTAGCTTGTCGTTTGAATTTTCTAGAAAGGTTTTCACCCTCTGTTGGGAGCCTTGGACCCATTCTGGCACATTGCAAATACCCTGCACCCCCGAGGCCTGAACACTGTCCAAACCCACTTTTGTTCCCTTCTGAAATATGGGTTCTCAATGACCTCCCATCTAGCCAACCAACTCCTATCAAGCATTTGTCTGAAACAAAGATGCAAGCACGCAGAGAAAAAGGGCTTTGTTATAATTGTGATGAGAAATTCACTTGGGGACATAGATGTGTTTAGAAAAAGCTCTATCTCTTGGATATGGATTCTCTGCATGCCTCTAAAATTGGTGAAGAAGCTCTAGATACAATGGATGATCAGGTTGACATTCAAGAGCCTCTTATTGACCCCCCCATCTCAGGATGACCAACTAGAGATATCTCTCCATGCTTTATCCAGCGTCACCACCCCCCAAACAATGTGGGTTAGGGGTTACTTCAAGAAGCTTCCTCTTACAATACTCATTGATTATGGTAGCACTCATAACTTCATTGACCCTCAGATCGCCAAACAGGCTAATTGTTTTGTCCATCCTTTCTCCAACTTTGAAGTCATGGTTGCCAATGGGGGCACCTTACCTTGCAAGTGGAAGTGTCACAATGTGCGTATCTCTCAAGAAGATTATAACCTGCACTCTGACATGTTTTCCTTGTCCTTAGGTAGATGTGATGTGGTTTTGGGTGTTCGATGGTTACGCAAACTTGGCCCCATATTATGGTATTTTGCTAAACTTTGGATGCAGTTTTCAGTCAATGGGAAACAACACAAATTTACAAGCTTACAACAAGGGTCTCTCCGCATCATCAGTTCACATTTCCTAGAAAAGATACTTAAGAAGAATTCACATGGTGTCATTACTCAACTCCGTTCCATTCAAATGCACCCATCAATAGTCTCCACTACTTCCTTGGATAGATATGCAGGTGTCTTTGCTGAACTGGTGGGCTTGTCGCCTTCAAGAGACCTTTCTAGTAAGAATTTAGCCGCATCTACATATTAGCAGGAAATGATGGCTATTTTGCATGTAGTACAGAAGTGGCAGCCATACCTATTAGGGAATTATTTCTGCATCAAGATTGATCTCCAGAGTCTGGAAAATTTTCTCGAACAACAGGTCTCCTCCCCAGGACACCTGAAATGGGTTATCCAACTCATGGGTTATGCCTATGCGAACACTTCCAAAAAGGGTAAGGGCAATATGCTGAAAGATGCTCCTTCTCGCACATTTGGTGACGCAACTTCTCTTACAGTTATTTCTCTGCTTGTTCCAAATTGGTTGCAATATGTTCAATAGGGCTATTCTTCTATGAAATCCATGCTTCTTCATCGGCAGGGCACTCTGGGTTCCTCAAAACGTATGACCAGGAACAATGTAACTTCTTTTAGCAAGGACTGAAAATGGAAATTCAATAGATGGTGGTTGACTGTCATACTTTCCAGGTCAACAAGGATGAAACGACACTCTTTTCGGGACTGCTCGAACCCTTGCCCATCCCTACACATATTTGGACAACTATTTCTATGGATTTCCTAGAAGCGCTCTTGTGGTATAATACCACATCTTAAAGGACACCATATGAAGCAATCTATGGAAAAGCATCGCCAGTTCTTCTTCCATACACCCTCAGTAGCTCCCCAATTCAGGAAATTGACTCGATTCTTCAAAAACGCAATCAAATTCTTCTCATTTTGCAGGACAATCTTCACATGGCAAGAATTTGACTGAAACAACAAGCCGATCAACACTGTTCTGAGTGCACTTTTCATGCAGCTGATATGGTTCTTCTTCGTCTACATCCTTCTAAGAAATCCTCTCTAAAACTCAAAAGGTGTCAGTGGCCCGGAATGCAACTCGAGGATGCTACATGAGAATCACTCCTTCAGATTCTGCATCAATTTCCACTTCTAAATCTTTGAGGACAAAGCTTTTTCTAAGGGAGAGGGGATGTTAGGAACCTGTGTCAACCCTTCTCTTTACATTGTTAGTATATTGTTGTTGGACGTATATGCTTTGTAAGTCATTCTGTAGTATTTGTTGATCCATAGTTTGTATTAACCCATGGTATTGACCCATAGTATTGGACACATATGCTTTGTAAGTCATCCCGTAGTATTATATGTCCCATGGTATTGACCCATAGTATTGGGCATAGACTTAGTATATAAGTGTGTGTTGAGGCCAATGAAGTCACCGTGAAGTTATTTGTATTAAGCTTGCTTAAAGGAGGTTGCCCCCTCGAAGTGGCCTACGATTAATAAAGCGATTTTGAGTTTTGTTATTTTTGCTATCTCATGTATTCTCATTAATTAATTGTTGCAAGTTCTTCACACAAGGCTTATGTATCATTGTGGCATTCATCAAGGGTTATGTCACATTGTGACAATGCCCAAGATGTGAAATTTGATGTTCATCAAGGTTTATGTCGCATTGTGATGTTTATCAAGGGTTATGTTGCATTGTGGCATTCATCAAGGGTTAGATGCGACATATTCACAATGTGAAATTTGACGTTCATCAAGGTTTATGTCACATTGTGATGTTTATCAAGGGTTACGTTGCATTGTAGCGTTCATCAAGGGTAATGTCGCATTACAACAATGCCCAATATGTGACACATATGCTGACACAACCCAAGATGCGACATATTCAAAATGTGAAATTTGATGTTCATTGAGGTTTGTGTCGCATTTTGATGTTTATCAAGGCTTATGTTTCATTGTGGCATTTATCAAGGGTTATGTCACATTGCAACAATGCCCAAGATGTGAAATTTGACGTTGATCAAGGTTTATGTCGCATTGTGATGTTTATCAAGGGTTATGTTGCATTGTGGCATTCATCAAGGGTTAGATGTGACATATTCACAATGTGAAATTTGACGTTCACCAAGGTTTATGTCACATTGTGATGTTTATCAAGGGTTACTTTGCATTGTGGCATTCATCAAGGGTTAGATGCGACATATTCACAATGTGAAATTTGACGTTCATCAAGGTTTATGTCACATTGTGAGCGCGTCCAGCCAGCGGATGAGGGGATGTCCAGATGAATCTTCTTGAATGTGCCATTAACGATGAGAGAATGAAGGCATCCAGGTGGTTTAATGCATGTAATGCATGGTGCCATGTCGTGGGCTCCCATGCTGAGTAACCTCCAACACGTGTCACCCAGTTGTTGTGGTGGCACCTTCATCCAGGGATAATATATTATATTGTTATAATTTTTTTTTCCTCAGAAAAAATCGTAATTTTATTATCAGAAGATACAAAATTACATTCTGTAGATATATGGAGAGTGTAAACTGCTCCATACATTGTCACATATAAGTGGGAACAGTAAAAGAGCTTGAGAACAAACCCTCATTGCTCAGAAATAAGGGGAAAGCAGAACTAAAGACAGGAAAACAGAGGAAAAGCAATATTTCCGTCAAGACGGCATCCTACTAACTCCGGAGAAAGGGTACCCTCACCTGCCGGCCTCCAAGAACCCTAGGCAACAAAATCCTCAGCAAGACGGCTTCGTCTGTGCCTCCACCAAAATAATGGATCCGTCCAAGCCGAAAACCTCATCAGGGGAAGCAGAAGCTCCCAAGCAAACCCCAGATGAAGAAACAGCTAGAAAAAACCCCATATTGAAACCTGGATCAGACCACCGTAGCAAGCCAAGAATCCCTGAAACCCAAAGACCCAGACGCCTCCACCGAAAGCACCCACCGACCTCCAAGCCCTAAGCAACAATAACCTCAGCAAAAACGGCTCCACCTGTGACCAGCAACAGCTCAGAGCCTTTGCAGCAAGCCCGCAGCAGAAGTTGAAGATCCATCAAAGTCGAAACCCTCGTCAAAGGAAGCAGGAGATCCATGTCTGTGGACAGAGCAGCAGACGCAAAGACCTCCCAAGCCGGCGAAAAACAGCCCGCATACAGCCTCCGGTGAAGAAGCCAACAGACAGACCCTGCGTCGAACCTGGAGTAGACCGCCCTAGCAACTGCCGAGAGTCCCTGAAACCAAGAGCCCCGAGATGCCTCCTCCGGAAGAAAGGACGCCGCCCTTCAGGAAACCTGCAAGAAAACGCAGCAAACAATGTACAGAAGAGGAGGGGCGGCTGGGCCATATTATATTGTTATAATATTCTTCATCATTATTTTAATAATCTTATTTATCATCAACCTATATTAATTATTTTAATTAAATTATAATATAATACTATAATTTAATAAAATTATTTTTTAATTAATTATTATATTATAATTGATTAATATCATATTTAATTAAATTAAAATATATTTAATATCTCTATAATTTAATGAAATTATTTTTTAATTAATTATTATATTATAATTGTTTTAAACATCCTATTTAATTAAATTATAATATATTTAATATATATATCTATCAAGTATATATACTATAATATAATTATATTATAGTCAAATAATAATATTTTGAATTAAGCAATATTATTTTATTATTACTTTGAGTATAATAATTTAGTTAAATACTATCTTCTTATCACATAATAATATAATATAATTAAAAGTAATATCATTATATTTAAAAATGATATTATTATTTAATTAATTATTGAATTACAATTAATTAAGTAATTATTATGCTCGCATGGGTGTGTCTCATTGGTGTTTCGCTTGATATGAAGTGTCATGTTGTAAAGAGAGGTAACGAGTTCAAATCGCACCTGACTTTACCCGTGTTCTATGCTTGCGGGGTGTGTGGGGCACCTAGGGTTATAGTGGTAGCAGGGATTGATCCTTGGACCCCATGTCATGTGAGTACTAGCCCAGTCTTCAGTTACCGATTCCCCTAGTAAAAAAAAAAATTAAATAATTATTATATTTTTTTATGTTTTATCATTTATTAATTTTATTTGCTAAAATATAATTAAATGACAGTTTTTATAATATATTATTATATTATAAATAATTAAATTATTTTAGTTTATTAAAAATTATTATAAGAAGACATTATTAAAATGTCAAATATATCATAATGTTAATAAATATCTCCAAAATATATTAGAATATTGCACATATCTCCAATATTAATAAATTGATAATGTTAATTAATTATTTAAATAACAAATAATTATTCAATATATTGTTAATTATTTAATTAATTAGTATTATTATTAACTAAATAACAATATTAATTAATTAATTATATAATATTATCATCCACTAATTTATTTTATAATTATTTTGTTTAATTACTTATTATAAAATTATAGTAGTGTTTAATTAATTAATATTATTAATCAAACAATTAAAATACGGATTTTATTAAAATCTTTAAATAATATTAATCTATTAATATTTTTAATTAAATAATCATTAATTAACTAATATTATTACCCATGTCCCATGCTTGCCTAGTCTCCATTCACTGATTCCACTAGCACAACATCAAAAAAAGTAATATTATTATTAACTCAAACATGAATTAAATTATTTATAATTATTATGTTTAATTAATTATTATAAAATAATAATATTTTTTAATTAAAAATGTTATTAATCAAACAATTAAATTATGTATTCTATTAAAATTATTAAATAATATTATTCTATTAATATTTGGGAGATATGTGTATGATCACATGAATTATTATAGGAAAAAATATTAATATGAAAAGCATGTGCCCCATTTGTAGCTATCGAACACATTAATATTATTAATGTTGTTGTTGCTAGTAAATATAAGTTTTTTTTTTCCAAGAAAAATTTAACTTACTATCAATAGGAGAAATAGTAAATAGATCCATACACATAATGTCATGATAGCCAAACAAAGTGTGTCATGGTACATATCCCCATAGAATCTACTACATACAGTCAACAAAATATCATAGGATAGGTAGCCCATACCACCATCCCCAGTAACCGAGTGAAAATATATCAGAACAGTGAGCACATAAAAAACATATATCTGCCGAAGACCAAGTCCATGGAAAATAACATATAAGGGACCAACCCCTCCAGATAAATAACCATAATAACAATGCCAATCAAAAGTGTCAACCCCCACCAGGGCCAAAAAATCCAATAGGTTATTGGATATCCAGAGCTAAGTGCTTGCAGGAGAAACATAAAACCATAATCGGAATGTAGCCAGCAAAATTATGAAAATAGGAAACCGGAAAGGACTCAGGGCACATCCAATGAACCATATGAGAAGACTATCATCCCGCCACTCCTCCCAAAGTATGAGACCATCCGGAGAAGTTAATGCTAACTTGGAGAGAGTATCAGCATCCTGATTGCATTCCCAGAAAATATGGGCAAAATGTATGTGCTCAAAACCACTGATAGATGAGGGAATATCGTCCTTCCAAAATGAAAGAATCATAACGTCCAGCGGAGCGAATTCTAGAGCCCAAGAGATGATTGAAAGAGAGTCCCCCAACACCAACAGGGACGAGACTTCAAGACGATGGGCAAATTGTAACAATAGCCAGAGAGGACATAACTCACTACGGGTATTTGTGCCAACCCCAGAATGCATCCAAATGCGAAAAAACCAATAGTTTGTAAGATGCAATATCATACCAACACAATATGTGCCCGATCCCCAGTCCGCATCACCATCAAAAAAACCACATGGGTTGACCAAAATCGGAGGATTGAAACGACAACGACAAGGGAGCAAATGTGAGTGAGTCGGAACAGTAAATAACCTTCGATGTTCCAAAAAGGCTGCAGCAGATTTACTAGCTGACAGCTCCAAACAGGGAGGAACATTCTCAAACACCCCACTATTTCTTGATAGCCACACCCCCCAGACCATAAAATAGGGAAGGGTAACAAATTCAAACAGACTTTCCAGCCAAGTAGCTAGGCAATCCCGAAAAGTAGTGGACCTCCAAACCAAACCCCCACCAATCAAGATGCATATCGACTGCCAGAGGTTCTGCACAAAACTACATTAGCAAAATATATGATCGATCGATTCCACCTGAGAAAGGCACAGAGAGCATCTGCTCGGACCAGCAAAACCCTGGTGACACAGATTATCCCAAGTCACGATCTGATTGTTCATCGCCAACCAAATGAAGCATTTGATTTTCAGCGAGATGTCGAGTTTCCAAAGTGTCTTGTGCCATCGCACCCCAAGATTTTGCAAGCCAGCAAATAGGGAATTGTAGGAAAGTTTAGCAGAAACCATACCATGCGCAAGATCCCAAGACCACACCAATCTGTCCGGGCCAACCGACAATTGAATATTACCCCAGTTTAAGAATCTAGTATAATCAGACCATTCCACTATCAAGCTGCCCCTAAGGCCTAGTTGTTGGGCAGATATCCAAGTCGAACGATGACCTCCATCCCGCAGCATAATAGATGCATGCGATAACCTGTACATACCTTTAGCATGTAAAATAGTCAAAAGTATCAGAGATAAATGAAAAATAGGCGAGCCCCCTAGGATGGGGTCAATACCAAGACGAATTCCCATGCCATTGCCAGGAATCCATGATAGCCAATCAGAGATAATAGAGTATGAGCCCATCATCCCGTTCCAAACATTTGAGACACCAATCGAAACCGGACGGCCACTACGAAACCAGTCCTCCACAGAACAGGATTTTAAACATTTAGCACGGATGATCAGACACTAGATCGAGTCGGCAAAGAGGGCATGCCAGAGACTCTTGCGTGGAGTGCATCAATAAATAATTCCAAGTTTTTAATATCCCAACCCCCCAGTTCCCAAGGGGTAGCCATAGTACTCCAGTTTATTAGATGAATTTTCTCAATTTCCACCCCCCCAAACCAAAGAAAACTGAAGAACAATCGTCTTAAACGATGAATGATTGATTTGGGAATTTTGCATAAAGAAAACCAGTACACCCCAAGATTCTGCAGAACTGACTTTGCCAACGTGAGCCTACCACCCAGAGATAAATAGCGTAGGCACCAATGCCCAGTCCTAGATTCAAATCTCCTCAGCAACCAAGTCCAGTCCGTAAAATGATAACTACAAGGCATGATATAAAGCCCCAAATATTTGGTGCCACAATTCAACAACTTGAATTCAAAAGGGAGGAAAGAGGCAATCTCAAGTATTATATCATCTGCCAACCCATAATGGATGAATCGTGATTTGTGAAAATTGACCAACATACCAGAAACATTGCAAAAAAGATCCAGGATTTTTCTGTACTACCTCCATTCCGCCACCAGTCCCATAACGAATAACATAGCATCATCCACGAAAAGAGAGTGGGTAACAAAGATGCCCCGGGACACCTTAATACCCAAAATGAGACCATCCTATCTAGCTTTGTGAATGGAGAGACTCAATCCCTCAATAACAAGTAGAAACAATAAAGGCGAGAGAGGGAAGCCCTATCGAATCCCTATAGAGGCCTTAAAGAAATCAGATGGTTTACCATTTATAAGCACAATGAAGTTAACAGAACTTACACATGCCAAAATCCATTTCATCACCTGCCAGGGGAGCCCAATCTGAATGAGAACCAGCCTAAGAAAGGTCCAATCCACACGATCATACGCCTTCATCAAGTCAAGCTGGAGAACCAAAGCATTCAAGCGACGTTGATTAATGCTATGAAACACCTCCTGGGAAACCCCCACCGCATCCAGTATCTGACGACCCTCCAAAAATCCATATTGCTCAGCAGAGATAAATTTAGACAGGATAGGTTTGATCCTCTGAGCAATAACCTTTGATATAATTTTATAAATTAGATTACATAAGGCGATGGATCTGAAGTCATTAAAATTATCCGGATGAGAGGATTTGGGGATAAGAGCTATGTATGTAGAATTGATAGCCCCAGAGACCAATCCCAACTTACGAGATTCCTCCACCACAGCCACCAGATCCTCCCCCATAATATCAAAAAAGGTGATAAAAAGTTCCACAGACCATCCATCCAAACTAGGACTTTTGTCCTTATCAAAACCCTCAGAATAAGTTCAATTTCCTAAATTGTGACAGCCTCATATATGTTGTTACCTTCCTCAGTCGAGAACATATGAGGGTATTCCTTAATGATCTTAAACTGTTCAGGAAATGACGTAGATTTAGGGTCACAATAAATATCTAGAAAATGATAGACCACTTCCATATGAAGATCAGATTCACTAAAAGTCCTCTTTCCAGAATGATCATTTAAGTCCCAAATAGTATTATGGATTCTGCGAGAGTCAGCAAATTTGTAAAAGAATTTTGTATTCAGGTCACCAACTTTTAACCAGGTAGCATGACTTTTCAAGCACCAAGACTCCTCATGAATGAGAAGGATATTTAACTTCTGTTCCTCCAGAAAAGAAAGTCTGGAATGCTCACAAGGGTTAAGATCATTGATAAAAGAACGATTTGTTAAATTGCCAAGCTCTTTTTCCACTAGCTCAAGCTCCACGACCAACGCAGCTTTCTTTCGCTTTTCCCAGTCCATCGTAAGACTCTTGAAGGATCTCAGTTTCTCAACCAATTTATCCATAGTAGATCGCTCCAATGAAACATCAACATGAGACCAATGGTTGGAAACCATTTGAATGAATTCCGGGTCCTTTAACTAGACCGAGTTGAATTTGAAAGGATACAACGGCGTGGAGATAATATATGCAAACTGGAAGAGAATTGGCAAGTGATCACTAATATGAGTCTGATGTGTCCATGATCAGAAATTCCAGAAACCATCCAGTAGAGTTTCCGAGACCAAAAACTGATCAATACGTTTAGCTATCCAAGCCCCATTCTTGCGACCATTAGTCCAAGTAGGAGTCAACGAGCGAGGAAGCAGATCCACTAAATGATGAGAATTGAATAAGTCCCTGAAAAAAAATCCCATTGGATCTAGTCTAGCAGAAGGACCCCAAATTTCCTCAGCACCCCAAGAGAAATTAAGATCACCAACCAATATCAAGTTTTCTAAGTCTAGAAGTTTTTCGGAAACAGCCAGCTTCCAGAATGCTTCACGATCACAGTATGGACCATAACAGTTCACCACATTGATAGATTTGTCACATCCAATACAATTACTAGATAGCAAGATACCCAGTGATGTGATGAATGGGCTCAATTGTAAGACCTTTGGATTCCAGGAAGCTAGTAATCCCCCTGAAAGCCCCATTGCATCCACAGTGCATACCAACCAATCAAGATGAATTTTGCAAAAAAAGGAACGTGCTTTCTCACCACAGACCATAGTTTCTTGTAGAAATACCAGATTAGTGTTAATGTATATGTAACATCGGAATGTATTTCATATATATTTATTGTACCCTTATTAGAGATGTGTTATTCCTCTATAAGGAAGTGTCGTCATGTAGATTGACAAGTGTCGCAAGTGTGTGTACTTGCCGATAGGTTATTAGACCACCATGTGTGGGGTCGGCCCTGAAATATATATATTATAATGTGGATGTACCTAGCTAGACAAGTCGGTCCCATAAGGTCACTGGGCAAATAGGTTAGTATAAATAGAGATCAGGTGATCTCTATTTAGATCATTCGGAAAGTTATATATCTCTCACTCAAAAAGTGGCGCACTAGTGAGGAGGAGGATCATATGATCCTCGGAGACTATCTCAGTGTATTTTGGTTGTACTTTGGTTGAGCCATTGCTCTCTCTATCTTTGAGGAAGTTGAGGGGTTTTTCACCTTAGGGTTTTCCCCACGGAAACTCTGTGTCTCTTGTCTCTCATGCTTTTGATTCTTGTGATGCCTGTCATGCTTATTGTAATTGTTATGCATTGATATACTGTATATGTTATTCTCTCAGTGAAGATCCTAGAGTATTGTGAATTAATGCTCAAAATTTAACAATTAGGACAATTAATAACTAGAGCTCTTTTGAGGGCCAATTGTTTGGGTAGGCCCCCAACCCCATGAATATTGAGGGAGAAAAATATCATTAGCGACCCCTGGCAAGGGCTTTGATACCTCTAAGAGCCTTGGTTTCAGGAGACATGAGTCGAACATCAGAGACAGGTGTATTCTGCCCACCCGGAGGAGCAACAGTCTTGCATTTGTGGGCACTACGAGTCTTAATCGAAGAGAAATCTGTAGCCAAACCACCCGATCTAGCACCCTTGTCAATTTGGAGTGCACCCATGGATAAGGTGGGGACAGGAACAACCAAAGAGACCAACAAAGAATCAGATTTTAGACTCGTGGGCCCCGGTTTATCCACATCACAAACAGGGACATCCAAAGCATGATCAATGGCACGATTCTTATAATAAACCGGAATAGGAACCTTTTTAACCATCTCACAGTATGATGGAATATGGAGGACAGTAGAAGATGATGAGGGTAAAGATGGAGTAATGGGCAGCACATCCCCAACAGGCTCATCAACCACCCCCCCACTACAATCAACAGGAACCGGGTTTGCCACCGAGAAGTCAGAGTCAGATGACAATAGAATAGTCGAGGCCGGGGAATGAGGTGAGTGAGGCCTAACCAATCCCTCCAACGAATCCTCCAAATGGTCAGAAAGGCCTCGATCAGCATTATCAGAGTCTGAGTTAATAGAGGGCAAAGAGGATGTATGTCGTCCCACATAGTTACCATTATTAAGTTCAAGAGAATTGATGAACGAAACTTCCATATCATTTAAGGAACGAAAAAAAGAGGGATCGTTAGCATGCAACTTACGCATCATAACCGACGACAAACCGCTAGGAGGGGGTAACCTGTTGGAGAAGCCATCCAAAGCACCACTAGCATCAAGTTCACGATCGTTGCCATCATCCGAGGATCACATAGGTTCCATATCCACCGGACGCTTGTATGACGAACCCTTTTCGCACTGTCTCCATAAATGACTGACCTCTTTGCAATACAAACATTGGAAAGGAATACCCCAGTGGTCAATGATCTGGGCAAGTTTAAGCCCCCGCCAGTCAATATGAAGCACATCCATTAACCCCAACGAGGTTTCCACCTCAACCAGAAGCCGCCCCATGCGCCAATCAAAACCTTGGAGGTGTTCAGCCTCAACATGCAGAAATCGGCCGAGACTATTACCAATGGCTTCAAAAGCACCTCGATTCCATAATGCCAAAGGGAGTCTAGGAAGTAGAACCTAGAGGTACCGAAAACGAATGGAGGCACAGTCGGGGTCAAAATCGGTCTGCCAACGCTGCAACATCAGACTGCCCGCCCCATATAACCACAGTTTCTCAAGTATGCATGTAGAATGAGCCTCCGTTTCAAACTTGAATCCATACCAGCATCTAGCCAAAGCAAAAACCTTCGGCGCATAACCCACAAGAGGGCTCCATTGCTGGGTAACCCAGCTAACAATATCACACCACTTCATAGCATAGTAAGAGAATTTTCCAACCAGCACCGTCATATTAAACTCAACAACCTCGTCCAGACCAATATCACGGCCCAACGTGAGCCAAACCTCACCCGGGCGACAATTGTACCTTTCCTGCAAACGACGAGTAGAGCGGGATGAGCAAGGTCGAGGCCCCGGCTTAGTATTATCCTGCAATAGCCGAGACGAAACATGACCACTATCAACAGAGGGCAGAGAACCAGATGGCAAGGTCAAGGCCCCCGAATGTGACAGATGCCCTTTACGGCCAGCATGCTCTCCACACGGCACACTAGGATGATCCCCCAAAAGATGAGCCCATTTGCCATTGAGAAGCTCCCGGTGAAATGAGTCAGGTTTCATAATGCTTGTTTCCTCATACCAGAAATCGGTGGCCGTCGACGAGTGTGTGACCGGAATAGGGGCAGATGAGGGTTCCCCCATATGTGACGGACGATAATCACAACCTAGAAAAAATAGTCCACCTGACCCCCAATAAAACAATCGATCACCAAAAGTGGTGCCAACACCGACCAGTTGTTAATAGAACGAAGTTGGAAATGACAAAGGGTCTGACCCCAAACCTGAAAGCCCACCAAGTTGCCGCCAGCAGAGGGAACCAAGTTCCAGGGAAAGACTACGCACAAAACTCCGGTATGGAACCTTGCTCCCCGAAAACACTTGCCGGTGCCGGATCATGAACCCTAACCACAATTTTTAGTGAGGGAACTGCCCCTGAAAACCACAACAAATTATCCGGTATGAAGGGGCCCTAACACCACACACCACGCCAGACAGCAAGAATCCAAATGGATAGATCACGAGGCCGGTGTGTGTGGAGAACCCCAGGAATGATATTTAAACGGAGCCTCCGCGTCAGATGAGGACCACAACAGACAAGAGTGTCCACTAAAAGAGTTTTAGGACCGATACCTGAGGGAAAGCATTGTAATGCCCCAATTTTTGGACTTATGAACCCCTTACTATTTTGCTAAAGTATTATTTTTATTATTATTATTTCTGATGACTATGAAGGCCTGCACATTAAATAGATGGGGGTACACAGCTCCAATGGGTCTGGAGGATAAACAATTAATAAATAATTGACACAGCTAAAAGATATTTACACATGTGAAAGAAGAAACTTGGGAAATAGCAAAATTAAAGAAAAATAAACTAGTAAGAAATAATTGACACATGTAAAAGAAGTTACACATGTGAAAGAAGAAACTTGAGAAATAACAAAATTAAAGAAAAATAAACCATTAAGAAACAATCCACACATGTAAAAATCCTAAAGAAGAAATTTGGAAATAACATAATTAAAACCAAAGAAACTGAGAACAAGGGGGGGAAACACTTCTATAAATATACCTTTTTTTAAACTAAAAAGGGGGGGAATGACAGTAACTCAAAAAGAAAAGAGACAAAAGTATAAACGCAGAAAAGAAGAAGGGTGAGTCTGGAGCACAGACTAGGGCCAAAGGTGGAATAACCCCTGCCATTTATTTGAAAGGGATCTGAACACGAGAAGTGTTCTGGTAGGAGCACTACCATGTTGTTTTAAAAGGATCCGAACACGAGCAGTGTTCTGGTAGGAGTACTACCAAATAAAATGCATGAGTACTGCATGGCTGTGAAGGGGTGGTTCCAAGGTTCAAAGGCTTAAAAGTCCCTTAGGACACTCATGAAACTCAGGGACCTTGAGTGAGTGTGGGGAGGGTTGCCTGCTGTAATCAGATCTAATAATTGAAGAAGGATCAAGGGCATAAAAGTAAAAACAAAAATACTCCAGACCTGTGGAACTGTGTACCCAGCTCGAGGGTGACCGAGAGAGCAAGGAGAGACTTGCTGGTCTACGGCTAGGTGGTTTGTGCAATTGCCGCATTGATCATCAAGAATTTCAGATAAGTCTTATCTCAATTCCGTTGAAGGATCTGTTGGTATCATTGTTCCCAGAACGATTTATGTTATTGGATTGATTTAGTATTATTTTATTTCAGATAAAGGATCTGTTGGTCTCATTGTTCCCAGAATGATTTATGTTATTGGATTGATTTAATATTATTTTATTTCAGTTGAAGGATCTGTGGTATCATCGTTTCCAGAATGATTTATTTTATTGTATCGGTTAAGTATTAACTCATTTAAGCTGAAGGAACTAATTATATCGTTGGTTCCAGAATGGTTATTTTACTGTGTAGAATTAAACGTTATTTTCATTTCAGAAGAAAGATCTGTTTGTATCATTGTTACAAAATGGTTCATATATTGCTATATTGGACAAGTACCCTGTCATCTAAAATGGCCGATGTGTATCCTCGATTAGAGAATATTTTTCCTACCCTATTATTGGCTGCTAGTTTCTGATTATGTGTTTAGTAGGGATATTGCAGGCCGGAACATTTCCATGAGGAAAGGGAGGCAATATCTACACAAAAGAATGATTTTGTTCTACCTCCTGTTTCTGGGTTAGATAGTTCACCTACTGAAACAACATTAACACAACAGGCCAAACTTATAGCCACGCAGAGTTGTTAGCATTTCTCGGAAAGATCGCGAGAGGGTTTTTGTACCCAGGCTTGCATGAACAGAAAACGGAATTGCATGCCTTTAAATAGAAATAAAAATCGATTTAGGGTTGCGTCCGATAAGATTGATGCATTAAGTTTTGCAATATTACAGGTCTAACCAAAATAGTTGTAAATAACATCTAACCCGAGAAGGGTTTAAACTCAAAAACAAGGGGGGGTTTAGTAACCAGTCTAGAATTCAACACAGCAGCGACTTCTTTTAGCAAAAGCCCTGAAATTATAAACACCTTCAGAAACATTTACTTCGAAAATGTCACCCTATCCGGAACCGTTATTCATAGATTCAGCATGAGATCTGGACCGACTCGTACCTATCTTTCAGAGAAAGGAAATTCTAATCTATTACATATCTTGCCCTTAAGGGACGAAGAGGACCAAGAGTCCGGTCGTAAATTAGCTCAGGAGCAGTAAGAAAACCCTTGGTTCTTTTACCACGCGGCATGACAAATCGTTTGTCCTGACACAACCCTAAATCCAGAAAACGCCTGCATGGCTTGAGTCTTGCACCCACTTTCCACCTCGACCTAGTGGGTGGCATCTTGTAAGCCACGTTCGACAGCATACCTGTGGTAGGATGCGTTGTTCTTCCTTCAGCATCGGACCGGTGACAAGGAGGAGAGCTGCCACGATTGCTTACGAGAAACCACGTCCAAACTCTGCCTCTACACATAAACGCAAACAGAAGATTTTTTTTTAGCTTATCTCTATGCATCATCATTTCAAGCTGCAAGAAAATAGAGAAAAAATCAATTTGTGGGAAGAGTTCTTAACCCGCAGACTTACCACAAGCTGGACCATCGCTGAGCAACCCTAGCCAGCCCAGTCGGTTTCCACTTAACGTGGTTTCACGCCCTTCTTATTCGATTTTACCCTGCAGAGCAACTCGGCCCTGGCCTTACTCCCGGCAAAGCTCACGCTTCCACTCAATGAATGCAATAAGGACTGTTCTCTTTGTCACCCACGATTTTTGAGGTGGTTCTTTACCGTGTAGGCCGGTGGTCTAACTTCTGAGCCCGGTTTTGGGCAGCTTTAATTATGCTGTAAATTGCCACCAAAGATGGCTTGCTCCTCCAGCTACTAGATTCCCGATCGACGGTGCTGCAGTGTCCAGTAAGTGCGTACAGTACTATGTACAGCCGGTCTTTTAATTGCCTTACAGCTGGGTGTGGACGGATAGGCCCTTGTGCCAACCTCGATTTGCAAACTTTAGAATTCGCCTGTGCATCTGCACATCTTATAAGGTTGTCTTGGTCTATAGAATTCCAAATTAATGGGAGGCATGTCCGTGTGATACTGCCTTGTTCGTCTCCCAAGTACAGAAATAGGGAATTCTGTAAGAGCATAAGCCTGGTATTAAACATAAAATTACAGTCCTGGACATTTTTCTTTGAATAAGTTGATCATGGAGAGTGCTCAACAAGGACTCTTAGAAAGCGGTGGAGCGTCAGGATGCGTAGAGAATGAAGCACCAGCACCGAAGAAGTCAAAGAGATCATTTTTTGAATACTTCATTAAGCCTCCCAGAAGACCAAGCTTTTCAAAGCCAACTCCAGCGCCTGTGGAGCCTCTCCATGGCTTCAAGGATGGCGTTAAAGTGCATTTTGTTGGGGAAATTAGGTGGGTGTCTTTGAAGGAGACAGTGAAAGAATGGCTGCGAAATCCGAAGAATTGGGCACTGTTGATATGGGGAATTGCTGTAGCAGTATCTGGAGCTATGTATTTTTTGGTTTTCGTTGGCCTTCTTAATAGGGCTATTCCTAAAAAGAGTCGGCCTGTCTGGCTTGATGTCAATAATCAAATTCTGAATGCTCTCTTTACCTTGATGTGCCTTTATCAACATCCACAACGTTTTTATCATCTTTTACTTCTCTATAGATGGAAACGAGAGGACAATGTCAATCTTAGAAAGGTCTACTGCAAAAATGGGACTTGCAAACCTCATGAGTGGGCACACATGATGGTAGTCTTGCTACTTCTGCAGGTGAATTTTTTTGCGCAGTATGCTCTCTCTGGTCTCAATTGGGGCTACAAGAATTCGGAGAGTCCGGTTATTGGAACGGATTTGTGCTTTTTTGTTTCAATAGGTGCCCCTGCTGCAGCTGGTCTCTATCTCATTCTCAGTCCTCTCGGAAAGGATTACGAAACTGAAAGTGATTTGGAGAATCAGATAGGCAAACCTACAGACATGCTGTTTGAAAAGAGATACACTTTTCATGCAACAGAGAGTAACAGAATGGAACCTAAACCGGAATGGCAGGGAGGTTTATTTGACTGCTGGAGTGATCGTTCTGTTGCATTTTTTTCAACATTTTGTGGGTTCTTTGTTTTTGGGTGGAACATGGATAGACTAGGATTTGGGAACATGTATGTGCACATAGTGACCTTCATTTTGATGATCCTGGCCCCTTTTTGGATCTTCACCTTGGCTGCTCTCAATATTGATAATGAGAATATTCGGCATGGTTTTTGTATCACTGGGATACTTCTTTCTGTGTTTGGGCTTCTTTATGGTGGGTTTTGGAGGATTCAGATGCGGAAGAGGTTTGGCCTACCTGGGAATGGCTGGTGTTGTGGTCAGCCTGATGTAACAGATTTAGTGCAGTGGCTTTTCTGCAGTGTTTGTTCTCTCTCTCAGGAGGTTCGCACCGGAAATTTCTATGAGGTCTGTGATGATAAGCTCTGTCTTGGCCAAGATTCACAAGACCAGAGGGGTACTTTACCCAGATTGGTTCCCCTGGGTCATGAACCAGGATCACCAGCCTTGTTACCTCCAGTTGTGAATTCACCCCGTTGGGTATAATCTGGCATGCCACCTTTGAATGCTCAAGCTTCAGTATCTCCAGTTTTGAGTCCTATGAATTGTTCTGTTACAAACTCTCTTCCTCCACAGGGTTGTTCCATTCTGAAGGAAGAGCCAACATTTCCTTTGTCTAACTCTCTTACACCAGAAACTCATATTGCGATTTCTTCAGCATCCGACTCAGAGGATGCACATAAAGTGGCGACTCAAACATAAAATTTAAACATAAAGTATAGTTAGGATTTATGTTCTGTACATTCAAATTTACATTATTTATAGTTCTATTGATAAAACTTGATGATTCTTCCTAAATTCTTGATCACTATGTGAACCCCATACATTGGAATTGGAGCATTGCTAACAAATGAAGAGGATTTTCTTTGAATTTTTGTGTTTATCTGATCTACACCATGCAAAGGAAAGGTATCTTCAATCTAGCTCAGGCTGCCTGACAAGAACACACTATGTTTGGCAACAAGAGTGGAAAAGGCAAACTTTCTAGGGCTGGAAGGGAATGCAAGGAACAGTAGGAGGCTTACACAACTAGACTAAAAGTGAGTGACGTTCGACTCAAGAATACAAAGGATGAGCTTGTCTGGTTAAAAAACCCAACCCTAGGATTCTATGCCCACAGAATCGGCTTGAAAGCAATGTTTGTTAATGATTGACCTGATGGATCTAATGGTGATCGCAACCAATTCGGAAAATCAGGTCCCCACTTAAAGCAAGCATCTTCTTGTGGTTTGCCATAATGAACAAGGTCCTAACCTGTTAAGTACTACAGAGGAATAGAAACAGGCCAAGTCAACAAGGTCCTAACCTGTGAAGTACTACAGAGGAATAGAGAAAGGCCAAGTCGATGTGCTTTATGCAAGATGGATGAGGAAACTATTCTTCCCAAGTGGCGGTTGAAATAGATAATCTGACCGGGGTAAAAGATCTTCGACTCACACTAGCTAGAAATCTCTTCCGAATTGGTCCCTATCCTCTGCTTATGGTCAGAAGCTCCTGCTGTTAGTTATTGGGGCACGTTTGACAGGTTAGTTCGCGAGTGCCTTAATATATGTTGGGGAAGTTCTTATGATTTCTGTTTTTGTAAAAGTTCTCCTTTTCTGTGGAGGTCATATCATGGGATGTTAATGTAATTTTAAGTACTCTCGAAGAGAGCAGATGTGAGGTTTTCGAATCAGTTTTTAAAATTGTGACAAAGACTACATCCTTTAAGCTGTATGAACTATGTTAGGATCAGACTGTAGGCTCTTTTCGAACATATTTTGAGTCTGTTTAGTGACAGGAAATCCTTGCAGTTAATCCTGAAATGCTTTGTACACATATATAGAATGTATTTTCTTTTTATCTCGAATAAAATTTACTATTGTTTTTCATGAAAAAAGTACTCTATATAGATATCCTATACAAGCTGGTGTCTCTAGGCTTCAGAGGAAGCAATGTTCGACTTCATTTAAAATATGTATAAAATGATACTTCTAAGCTCTGAATAGATCTTCCTTTTTTCGCTTCCATGGAAATAGCATAATACCTTACCACGTAGTATTATGGGATGGTAATGCTACAGATTAGATCTTTCTGCCAGGATGAACTGAATCTTCTAGATTGTATGCTCAATATAATCTATTGGATCAACTCCTCTTACCCAATTTCCAACCCTGACAGGATGTCTCAAACAAATTTGTCTCACGAGAATGAGGAGATTCCCCACCAACTAGAGGCTCATTCCTTAGTTCGATTACCCTTCCGTTCGGCATGCCCATTTATTATTGCTCAATGAAGTATGCAGCAAAGTCACTAGGTTGTTCCATTTGCAGGCACATGGCAATGTGAAGTGTCCTCCATTTTGTATCACTAATCGATGTCCTTCTATATCACTACTTAAATCGTTAGCATGGGAGCAATCTCCTGCAATTTTCCTTCCCTAAATAAGGCCTTTAACAACTAGGATTCAAAGCTGCTCAGTCTCTGCCAGGTTCCCCAGGTCGGTTTTTAACAACTAGGATTCAAAGCTGCTCAGCCTCTGCCAGGTTCCCAAGGTCGGTCTTTAACAACTAAGACTCAGAGCAATCAAAGTAGTTCATCCTCTGCCAAGCCCCCACACAATTGACATGGGTTTCATTCCCATCATCCTCAACACCAAACTAGGAAATGTTTACTTCAAATTTGAAATATAAGCATCATAACTTTGGTTGGGCAAGTAAAGATGAAAAGAATTATATTGTTTCAGTATAAAAATTATAAAACAAAAAAGAGGATACGACTCTGTAACATGTAAGGCAAAAGTGTCATATGCACTCTTATGCTGGAATTCGATAGTTGCAGATACCATTCCAGGTGATCAAACTGATTGTTATAGAAAGATAAATGGACAGGTCCATTGATACCAACTCGGATTCTCTTATTGCCTTTTTATAATAGATAAAGATTGCATGAATTTGCAGGGAACCCTCCATATAGATAATGGAGAAATTGTTGAAGATTGCATTAAGAAAAATTAATTTACTAATTATTTAAGTGCAAGGCAGAGTCGCAACTTTCTGTAACTAATAAAGGGCAGAGCCGTGTTGGATTGGTGTTTCTTTTCACTCCAAATATATTGTGTTGAAAATATATTTTGTTATGATAATAAAAGAGAGGGAACTGTTAGAACCACCTTCTTTGTTATTTAAATTTAATAATATTATTTAACAAGAGAAATGAGGTATTATATGTTATTTTATTTTTATTATAAATTTATAATTAAAAAAATTATATATCATATATAAACTTAAAAATATGGGTTTTAATATCCACTCACACCAATTTTGATCTATGCACTCCACGTTAGTATATATATAACATTTGTTATAATTTTAAAAGTTAGTACATAGATGAAGTATATATATATATATATATATATATATATATATATATATATATATATATATATAAAGTTTGTTATAATTTTGAAAGTTAGTACATAGATAAAGTGTCTATATATATATAATTCAATTTTCATTATGTTTATTAAATATTTGTATTATGAATATATATAATTTATGTATTTCATAAATTTGTTAGTATAATGTTTTCAATTATTTTTTTTAAATTTAAATGTAAGTTTAATAATTTGAGTGTTATGGGGTATTTTAGGATACTAAATTTATTTATGGATTTAAAAATATAATTTAAACACTTCCAAATTTAAAATTACTAAATTCTAAAGTCTAAAAATAAATAAAATAAAAATAAAACTAATTAACATTGTTAACATTATTTTTTAAATGTTATCAAAAAATTATTAATATTATAATTGAAAAATTGAAAAAAATTCATAAACAACCCATTTTCATTTAAAAGAATAAAAAATACCAATCAAATGATTTAAATAGATTCATAAAAGGTTCAATTAACTTCATATAATTTTCATATTTATTATAAAACTAATCTATTGTAAAATTAACTACAAAAAATATTCAACTTCATATCATTTTCATGTTTATTATAAAAATTAATGATAAAACAATTTTATTTGAGAATTTTATATATATTATCAAACCTGAGAGAGAATTATATTTTGGTGTTTTCGATAGTATTAACATAAAAAATTATAATTTTTTTTATGTTTTTTTACTATTTAATTTAATTGCTATTTTTAATTTTTAATTTTTATTCCATATATTACATGATATCAAAAGTTCATTTTAATATATTTAATCTTTGTTTGACAAAGACTAACAAGAAAAAGATAAAATAAAGGATAAAGACTAAAAGGATGAGGACTTCAAGCCTATATGTGTTATTTGCATTTTTTAATAATGTATAAATGTATCCAACTTCATTAATTTAATTATCAATTTATAATGGTATCTTGGTATATATAAAGTTAAACATGATTTTAACCAATGTCAAATTATCAAATAAGGTACAAAATGTGCACAATAAAAAAAGGCAACCATGGTGAAGCATAGTTAACTATGGTTTATTAAAGTCAACCATGGTTATCCAAAGTCAAACATGATTTACCAAATTCAACCATAGTTAACTAAAGTAAACCATGTTCAAACAATAGTCAGCCATGATTACTCATGGTTCAAAATAGTCAATCATGCTAAATATAGTGAGCCCTCATCAACCATTGCCAAACCATAGTCAACCGTGGTCACACCATAGTCAACCATGGTAAATGATAGTCAATCATAGTTAACAATTGTCGAACTTGGGTAAATAAAGTCAACCATGGTTAACTAAAGTCACACATGGTAAATAAAGTCAATCATGGTTAAGCATAATCAACTATGATTCATTGAAGTCAACCATGGTTAACCAAAGTGAACCATGGTTCGCTAAAGTCTCTGGTATATGTTGACATAACCCAAGATGCAACACATAAATAATGTGACATTTGGCGTTATGTTATGTCACATTGCGAAATTGATCAAAGGTTTTGTCGCATTGCGAAGATGTCAAAGATGTGACACATTAAAGTCAACCATCGTCAAATAAGATACAAAACGTGCATTTAAGCAAACAGTCAACTGTGATAAATAAAGTCAACTAGGGGTAAGCATAGTAAACTATGGTTCAATAAGGTCAACCAAAGTGAAACATGGTTCAACAAAGTCAACCATGGATCACTATGGTCAAACTAAATTCAAACATGGTTAACCAAAGTTAGCCATGGTTCCAAAGTGTCTGGTATATATCGACACAACCGAAGATGCAACACATTAAGAATGTGACAATCGATGTTCATTACAGGTTATGTTGCACTATGATGTTTATCAAGGTTTATGTTGCATTATGACATTCACAAAAGGCTATGTCACATTGTCACATTGATCAAGGGTTATGTCGCATTCAAGGAAGATTTTAGGGGCGAAATTTCACCCATAGGCGAAATTTAAGGGGTTTTCAATTTTACTTGGGTGAATTTTTTGTATAATATTGTTTTTTATTATTATGTTCATTCGCCCACAATTTATTTAAAAATAAATTAAGTGTAGAGGGTTAGCCCATGTGTATTTATAAAGGAGAGGAAATAAAAATGATTTTTGCCCTAGAAATCTGAGCTACAACCCTTCATTAGCCCCTATTTTTAGGTATGAGAATTTCTTGGATTAATTTCGCCCTTACCGTTGGGTGCGAATCAAACTTCCAACTCCCATTCATCCCCAATTTCCTGAGTGGAGATTTTTTGTGACTATATCGCCCAAATTTTATGGAATAGTGGTTATGCGAAAACAATTAGTCCCTATATAAAGCATCTACATGGTATAATTGTGTCTCCTGAGATTATCTCGATTGTTGATTCCCTTCATCCAACGGGCATGGAGCAAGGTCAAAGGTTGACCTTGCTCCATGCCAGTTGGATGGAGGGAATCAACAATCGATATAAGGATGGCCATGCCGCCTCAGCTTATCTCGATTGGTGATTCCATCCATCCAATGGGCATGGAGCAAGGTCAAAGGTTGACCTTGCAACAATTATACCATCTAGAGCTTATCTTGATTGTTGATTCCCTCAATTGTGCCTGAGTGTGACTATCATTCCAATTCTGACTATCATTTCAATGGAATTGGATTTTGTGTGCAAATCATATAATCCGTTCGGATCTTGAGCACTATTATTTACCCTTCAATCTATTCTAATATGGTAACTTCATGGGCTAACCATTTGATATTGGAAAATGCACACGTATGTCATTTCTATGGGTTTTCTATTAATTTTTATTTGGAAATGTTTCTAGTTTGTAAAATCCAAAAAATCTATTGTGTATACCCTAATGCAGCATCTACCCGTGGGCTAGCTACAATAGCTATTACATCTCTGCAACCATTAGTATTTAGCTATAACTAGTTCTGTTGTATTGCATTTTTGTCTTTATTGGATAAATGTTGTAACTTCTTTACATTAATCACTCAATGAATGCAATCATTGACAAACAAATAAATCATGGTATAAAATTTCATGTACTAGGTAAAGCATTTCATTTCCTAGCTGAGAGCATATTCACTCTGCTACCATAGTAGGTAACTTGAAGGAGAATGAGATGTCACTTTGGGTTTTGTTGATCTACTAGTATCTTATTTCTAGTACTCTAGTCTAGTCCTTCGAGACTCTGTCTTTCCCTTCTTTAATATAGCACTCAGCTGAGCCAAACAATGGTAAGAGAGCACTAATGGTCACTAGAGGAGGGCATCTTTCCTCAATAGGTGTGGTGGGAAAAGTAGTAAAACAAATTTAGTGATATAACATATTATAGTCCACCCCACCAACCCTGTGGCTCTCAAAAAGGGTGATTATTTTCATGAAAAAAGTACTGAAGTTATGGTATTTATTTCACCCTAGTGATGCAAGGCGCCTTAGAAAAATAAGTTTCTTGCTTAACATTACACAAGAAACTACCACAACGCTTACACAAACAAGGTGTAAAACAAGATGCCAGAAGTGGATTATATTACTTCTCAGAAATTGGTTACAATGCGGAATAACTGAGAGGTAAATAAAAAACAATGGTCAGCCTTAGCCGTTACAATACTGAAGTAACTGTGGTGTGTTCTCCCTGTGTCGACTTCACCCTCTCCTGGTTCACTGTCGGAAATATGAGCTATGGCTTGATCTCAATGTTGTTATCAGCATGTGTGACTCTTCTCTCTCACCTTCATAACTCTGTGCTCTGGTTCTCTGCTGCTGAAAGATCCCCCTCTACTGATCCATCTCTTCAGTATTCTACCCTATTGTTCCAGTTCCCGAGACCACTGTTATCCCCGAGGGACGCATCCTCCTTCCCGTCAATTCTTCCAAATCCTACAGACCTGCAACTGTCAGTGCTCTACCGTGCTGCACAACCTCCGCCTATGACAACATCTGTCATGTCCTTCACCTACCTTCAATAACCGTATTAACTTCCTTAGAAACCCCAAATGGCTACCAGGTACAACTACCTTGACTTCTTCTATCGTGATCCTGCTACAGTAGTCGGTCACATCTCGACCTCTCTATTGGCTCAATCCAGACTCCTGTAGTTCACCAGTCCTCCCCTTCCTCCACGCTTGGCTCTGACAAACTTGTCGATGTCATGGTTTGACAACACATCGACCTTCCCACGATCCTGCGACAACTTATCTCCTATCAACTGTCGGCTATCGACATTGACATGTTGACTCTCTACCTCTTCACTCCTGTCGACAGCTTTTGCTTGACTTATTGACTTCGACAAGTCAATCTCGTCCTCATACCAGTGGTCGTCGGCACTCCCTCTGGTCGGTTCCCTCCTGTCGATCAACTTTGACTGATCTTCCTAGGCCCCGATGCTCCTGCATCAGACTCCCCAAGTGAAAAAGAACTCGACTACTCCGTCAGTCTCCTGTACTCTTCTTCGGAAATCCATGTCACCTCCTGTAACTCATCATCCTTCCATTCCACTAAGTATTCCTTCTTCCGCAAACTACGCATACACCCAACTTCGTGTTCCTCTATTGCTTCTATGATCTCTTCTTTGTGTTAATCTGGAATTTGAGCTGTCCAGTCGATGTTCGAGGCTTCCTCACTTCCACTACTTGACCCTTCTTCAAATTTGTATAGATCTGAGACATTGAACATTGCTGAAATGTTCAAGTCATATGGAAACTCCAACACATAAGTGTTGTCTGAAATCTTCTTCAGAATCTTACATGATCCAATCTTCTTCAGCTTCAGCTTGTTGTAGGTTCTTGTCGAAAATCTCTCCTTCCGCAAGTATGCATAAACTAAGTCTCCCTTGCTGAACGACTGTAATCTCTTTTTCTTGTCGGCCCTCAACTTGTACGCCACATTACTCTTTTCTATGCGCTTTCACACATTCTCATGCACTTCATGCATATGTTCTGCAAATGATTCTGCATCTGCACTTTTCCTGATTTCTGTCGGTAACTCGACTAAATCCACCACTCCATGTGGGCTTCTTCCTTGAACAATATGGAATGGGCTCAAACCTATCGACCAATTCACAGAATTTTTGTATGCGAATTATTCCTATGCCAAGACATTCTCCCACTGCTTGGGTCTGTCTGCTGCTAGATATCTTAGAAGGTTTCCCAAAATTTCGTTGACCACCTCGGTCTGTCCGTCTATCTGCAGATGATATGCGGAGCTATACTACAACCTCGTGTTTAGTTTCTTCCATAGGGTTCTCCATAAATGCCCCGTAAACTTGGTATCCCAATCTGATGTGATACTCATTGGAAACCCATGTAATCTGACTATATCCTTGAAGAATAGAACGTCAATCCCTGTGGCATCACTGGTCTTCTTACACGGAATGAAGTGTGCCATTTTTTAAAATCTATCGACTACAACAAATATTGAGTCGTTTCCCTGTTGCGTCTTCGGTAGTCCTAACACAAAATCCATGCTAAGATGTTCCCATGGGGTATTTGGTACCGGTAATGGTGTATACAACCCCATGTTCTGACTTTGTCCCTTTGACAACCTGAAAACCAACATTGTTGAACCCACTTTCTGAAATCTGTCGTCATTCCTGGCCAATAATATTTTTCTTCGACCAATGCTTTAGTCTTGTCGATGTTAAAATCCTCATAGCAGATCTAAGAGTTGATGTATACCTCACAAGAAAGAATTTAGGAATAAGATTAAGAGTGGTCAATGCAGTAAGATGAGAAACAGAATAATAATATAGTAGAACTCGGATAGAAGCAAAAATACTTCACACACACTAATTCATTAATCACAATATGGACAAATAAGTAGTACAATGCATGAGGATTCAAATGCCAAGGTGGAAATTCGAATTAGCCTTCATGGAGTGATCCAAAGATCACTGGAGTGTCATTGGAGCACAACTAGAAGTCTATCTCATCATCAGTGGACTCATCAATGCTCAAGTAAATGTTAACCATCAGTCAAACTAAGTCAAACTGAGTGTGGTAGGTGTAATTGAGTGTAACTGGAACTAATTGAATGAAGGAGGCTCATGGAGGGTGCATGAGGAGCTAACTGGAGTTGGAATGGGAAGTCTAGTCTCATTGGAGATCCATCGGAGTGATACAGTCAGTTGAGAGTCAGTCTAGCCTTAAATTAAGGAAAGAACTGAAGATAAATGAAGTACAACTAAATGGTAGGTGAGAGAGGGTGCATGAGATAATGCATGCAATTGCATGAAGGGCGCACTAAGCACTAGGAGGGCTAAAACTGATTAGTGAGAAGCTCCCGGGGCTAGCTAATTGAGGGCTCGGTGTTGGGACCGATGATTGGGATGCATGCAATTGCATGCATGCATGTAGAATGTAGAAAGGCATGCAAGACTGAAAATGCAAATAAGGAAAATGTTGGTAGGACTAGGATGTAGTTTAGGAATATCCTAACAATCGATGCCAAAATGTCCTGCTAACCCGCCGCTATCCATTTCTCGGATTAGGTTCTCTCCTACTGATCCTCTGGGAATACACAACTGAATTCCCATGAATATATAGTCTTCTTGGTTAAAATATCCCAAGTACGGAGTCCTGTTGACACTCCAAGGTTCATGACAAGCCTTCCATGCTTTCGCAAAATCCTTGTCAGTCCATACTCTGTCTTCACCGACTCTATTCCTGTCGCTTGAACCGTCATTGTGTTCAGTAGTGAAACTCTTCTACTCAACGCGTCGACAACTTTGTTCGACTTGCCCGACCTATGTCGCAACATGAATGTATATCCCTCTAGGAATTCCACCCATTTCATGTGTCGCTGATTTAACTTCAACTAAGTATTCAGATACCTCAGTGCTTGGTGATCTATGTATAACACAAATTCTTTGGGAAAAAGATAATGCCTCCACTTCTTCAATGCTTGGATGATAGCATAAAATTCCTGGTCATAGACCAAATACTTCTGCTTTACGCCATCCAAATTATCACTAAAGAATGCAATTGGTCGACCTTCCTGGCTCAACACTGCTCCAATTTCCGTTCCACTCGCATCACAATCGACCTGGAAAACTTTGTCAAAGTCTGGGAGCACTGATATCGGGCTCTTAGTGACCTTTTCCTTCAACTTATAGAAAGCTTTTTGGGCAGCTTCCGTCCACTTAAACTCACCCTTTATCATGCATTGTGTTAACGGTTCACAAATCCAACTGAATCCCTAAATGAACTTCCTGTAGAAACTGGCAAGTCCATGGAAACTCCTTACTCCTGTCACATTTTTCGGTTCCGGCCAATCCACTATTGCCTTCACCTTTTCTCGGTCCATCACTAACCCTTTACTCGAGATCACAAATCCCAAGTACACAAATTCCTTCTTCATGAAGAAACACTTTTGCAAAATCACTATCAGCTTCTCTTCCTGCAATTTCTGCAACACCTGTCAAATATGCTCCAAGTGTTCTGTCTTGGTTTGACTGAAAATTAGAATGTTGTCTAAATAGACTACGAAAAACTTTCCCAAGAATGGTTTTAGTACCTCATTCATCAATCTCATGAATGTACTATGTGCATTAGTCAATCCAAATGGCATGACTAACCACTCATACATCCCTTCTCTCGTCTTGAATGCTGTCTTCCATTCATATCCTTCTCTAACCCGAATCTGGTGATAAAGGCTTTTCAGGTCTATCTTTGTGAAGTATGTCATTCCACTCAGGAAATCCATCAAGTTGTCCATTCTTGGCAAAAAAAACCAATACTTGATCATAATCCTGTTCATGGCTCTGGAGTCTGTACACATTCTCCATTCTCCACCCTTCTTCGACGTCAATACTACTGGTACTACACACAAGCTCAGACTCTCTCTAATCAACCCTTTGTCCAACAACTCTTGGACTTGTCAGTTGAGTTCCTGACCTTCTGTCGGACTCATCCTATGCGGTATTTTGTTTAGCAGACTCGACCCTAGAATCAAGTCGATATGATGGGATATGCTCCTTGTTAGTGGCAATCCCATCAGTGTTTCATCGGCCATGATGTCTAGGAATTCTTCAAGCAACTTTCTGATTTCAACCAGAATCTCTTCCTCCATTGTCGTCCCTTCGACACATGGTCCTTTTGGAATGATCGCAAAGCATCCCGAGTACCTTTCCTCTTCCACAAGGAATTTTTTTGCTGAGCTCATCAGCAATCGCTTTTCCCAAAATTTGCTCTTGTCGTGCTTACTGTCGGCTTGCTCTTCCAGGATCGGCTTAAGATTCCTTTTCATGCCATTCTTCCACACTATGAATGTGTTGGCTCAACCATCATAGATCATTTTTCGATCATACTACCATGGTCTCCCTAACAACAAATGGCATGCATCCATTGGGATTACATTGCATAGTACACTGTCTTCAAATCCCTCAACCCAAAAGTTGATCAGGAACTGTCTGGTCACTTTTACATGGTGTCCCTTTTGCAACCATGAGATCTTATATGGGTGTGGGTGCTCCCGACACTTCATCCCAATCTTGTCGATGACTTTTGTCGACATAAGATTCTCCGTGCTTCCACCATCCACTATGATTTTGCAACTCCATTCGCCGATTTGAACCTTCATTCGAAAGATCGCCTTCTGTTGTGCTGGCTCTGTCTCATCGCGTTGATCTTCCTGGATCAAGGCTCTCTAGACCATCAAGTTTGGGTTCTTTCTTTTCTCACCTCCGCTGCTGTCAGATGCCGACTCTTCCCTCTCCTTGACTTGTTCATCTTTTCGACGCCTGGGTTTCGACTCCTCTACAACATGTAGATTCTATGGGCACTCGTATTCCTTGTGTCCTACTCCCCAACACTAGTAACAGATTATGGTTGGTCTGTTAGCCCATTTTCTATTGAATGGACCACTTCGACCATACAAACCTCGACCACGAGCCTCACGACCATCGCATCGGTTCTCTTGCATTTTCTCTCTTCTCAATGTCCCTTCCATCCGTCAATTTTCTTCAATAGATTCCTTTCTGTAGCCTCTACTTTGGCCTTTCGCGGAAACAGTCTTCGCATCCCGACCAATCATCCTGCCTCTGGCTGCCACAGATTTTCTCGACAGTTTCTCTTCTGCCTTCAGAGATAACTGGTAGGCTTCGCCGACTGTTTTGAATCTCGACACACTCAATTCATCCTGAATGACATATTTCAAGCCATTCACATATCTAGCGACAACTTCTTCTCCTTCGTCAGTTTGTCCCAACTGAATCGACAATCGGTAGAACTCTTCTGTGTACTCCTTCACGGTCATGTCTTTTTGTCGAAATTTCTACAACTTCCTGAAGAAGGAAATCACATAGTCATTTGGCAAGAACTTCCCCTTCAACTTGGCGACCATCCTATCCCAAGACCTGATTTTCTCCTTGCCTTTCTTGACCCTGTCAACCTGTACATTATCCCACCATACTGAGGCATGACATTTCAACCTCAGACATGCAGTCTTAACCCGTTTAGGGTCCTCGATCTACTCTATGTCGAAGTATTTCTCCATTTCTTTGAACCAATCAATCAAGTCTTCTTGGTCCAGGCTTCCTGTTAACACCCAAATCGTACCCTTTGAGCTGTAGGAGAGGGAAAGTTGGGGTAACCACTAACCAACTTTGGAGTAATGCTATTGACCCAGCATAGTCAGAGAGGGCTCTCTCTACAAATTAACGAAAGACTGGAAACATTCAAAGGCATCAACAGTGAACTCTCAGACTAGCCTCTCTCACTTGAAAATCTTCAATTAAACCATTAACAGAAGGCCAGATTTCTGATGAGACAAAATGTGGAGAAAATGTTAGAGGGATAATCACAAGGAAAAAACAATTGGGCGATGGAGTCAAAGTATTACACATAAATCAAATAACAGTGCCATAGTATGAACTACTTTAACAAAGGCAAGGTAGCCACTCGCTTGCCACTGTAAAGATATTTTCTGGTGGTAAAAGAAGAAAACAAGAACAGTCCATTGATATGAGCATCCAACAAAGATGAATTCAATATCAACTTTAGTAGAAAATTTTTGTGAACATCTGAGATAATAACTGGAGCGAGTTTCCAAGAATTCCAAACTATTATCCATTGATCTCAGACATGAAATGAAGAAACATAATGTAAAGGCATTACAGGAAACACATGCACATGGGGAAAAGGAGAAAACTGACTACAAGTTAGAATGACATAGGAATCTCTGTAAGACAGTCTACCATAGGCACTGCGTATTATATTAACATGAATGTCCCAAAATTCGGCTCGCCTCTCAGGCCTTAGCCGAATGATTTTCTAACCCTTAATTATTATATTACAAATCTTTTATAGGCTCTTGGCCTTGAATTAGTCCTTTGGAAACAAACAAAAATACGTTTCCACCTCGACAACCCCAAATTTGGAATATTACAGACGTGTCAAGCATGAAACAGATTGATTAAGATGGGAAACATAATATTATGAACAAGGTGCCACCTTACTGCAGAGTCTTCAAATGGCCTCTCCATAGGAAGAGGAGGTGCCACCTTTTTAGTAGGGAGCACAAGATCATGGATGATCTCCATGTCTTACTGGATGCCCCCTTCTCTTTCAAGATCTTTCTCCATTCTCCTACGCTGAACTCTTTTGGACATTTGTCGTTTTTCTGCCTTTTCATCGTCGCCACCGGAACTGGATTCCTCGTGGTTGAACGCCATAGGAGACAAAGGAGCATGCTCTTCCTTCACCTCAGAACACCCCTGCTTTGGCATGAAAACCACCCCGGATTCCTGCTTCTTCTCCATGCTCCAATCCTAACTGAAAGATGCCCCAAGTTGCCAGGTGTACCATCCTTTTTATGTGCCGAACTTGTACAGTGGGTGAACAACCACATCCATAACTATGGTGATGATGATAGCAGCTACGTGTGGCCCTACTCTCCATTATAACTTGATCGGACTACCAATTAAGTGGAAATGACGCCCCAAGTCTGAGCTGACCTGAAACATGCTTGGCAAAGCCTGCCAGATAGAAGGTGGAGCAGATGACGATGTTGAGGTGTCCTTCCTCACGTCGACAATCATTTCGACAACAAAAAAGATTCTTTCAAGCCACCTTTTTATTTGACCCTGTCCATGTCACAACCTCTCATCTCACTTCTCCCCCATATGCCAAAAGATGCGGGTCACATCATCTGTGTTGCCACTTGGGCCACCCAACCATCCGCATAAGTGACCTTCCTCCAGCTTGTGCCTCTAACACCTGTTGCTTCAGCCTCTTATATTTCCTAACATCTTTACCATAGAAGGGAAAGTGGCATGGTAACTTCCCCAGTTGGTTGCCAGACAGGAAAAACCGAAATTGATTCTCGGAAATGTTCTCCTATTTGGCTGCCGTTACTAACTTTCGAGCCCTTCTTTAGCATGTTTATAGTTCCTTGAGCACCTTGCCTTCGCACCCATATGGCTGGGAGCGATGTCTCCCCTGCTTACTTGCCTCGGTCTTCTCCCCCCATCTGGGGCTGAGGCCTGAAGTCACTAGTACCGAAGAAACCTATCTCCTGTGGGTGGATACCTTTGGTCAAAAGCTATCCCAAACTGGGGCCTAGTATCGACCCCTCTTCGACTTCGGGTGGAACAACGCTTACGTTGAATGATCAGCAGGGTAGGGGAGCTATCCTCATTGTCAAGGTCAAGCCCAAAATAGGTGGTTAAGGAGGTCCGCCGACTTTCAGGTGGCTTTTGGAAAAACAGGGCAACGACTGGCCTCTCCGAGGAGACTTTCATCCTCAAATATCCGGGGCTTCGAAGCATGAACATCGAACAGGTCTTTCTAGGGGGGGACGAACCAAGTACAGGACCCATAGAACCTTCTGTACCTGGATACTTTTGTGGAACCTTCAGACTTTGGCTGGTTTTGGCAACAAGGAACTGAACTTCTGTGCCAAGATGAAAACCCCACACCTCCTGAACAATTTCGAACCATGAATATTGTAGGAGACTAGCTCCTCGTCAACCTTCTCAGTGAGAGAACTTGCAGTCTTTTTTGACCTACCTATGACTAGAAACCGCTTGGAGTAGATAGGCCTTGAGGAAAATAAAAATGTCGCCTTTACCCGTCGATGGCTATATATATAAATCACATTTGTTTTTCCTTTGGTCTTATTTGTAATCTGCCTACCAATCTCAGCCGTTGATCCTTCACGTGCCAATCTCTTCCGTCGGATCCAGCCCTCTCTTTGACCACTGATTTGACCCCCTTTCTATCTTTGTCGTTGGATCATTCCACTTGTCCCACTCTCCACCATCCGTCTCTAAGCATCGTACCCTGACAGAGTGGGATCGCATGCCCATAAACTGGTTTTGCTTTACTACCCGTCACCCCGCGACCACCTCTGGTGGTGACACTTGGCGAATGGATTTGGGCCTCGCTACAACCTTCTTGCTTAACCGGTGAGCATATCTTCAGTGAGAGGATCACCGTGGATTATCGATCCTCCCAAGGCTGATCTATACCGTTTATCTCATCACATTGCACTTACCTCTGTGGGACCATTAATCTCGACTGTAGGATATTTCTCTGTCTTCCCAAGCCGTCCATGTGGCCAAATATCTTCTTTTGCACTCTAGTGGTATTGCATGTTTATAAAAGCGACACCGCTTACCGCTTATCACCTCTGCGACGTCTCCTCCTACTGCCATCTAGCCGGTGGTATCCATCATCGTGATCACTCCTATGACTACCCCTCTTGCACCTTAGTCACGTGACCATTGCCGTGGAACGTTGATCTTCCTCCCACTCCATCCAGCGGTGGAAATTGGCACGTATGCTAATTTCCTCTCGGACTATAGACTTTGGCTTATTTTGGGCTAATTTGGTCGCGCTCTAATGTGTTTCTTTCCCCTTTTCCCTTTCCTAGCACCTTTAGCACCTTTCTCCCCATTCTCTTATAACTTTAGCACCTGGCTAATGGAAATCAGGGGTATTCCCTGGTTTTTATCAAAAATTTTAGGGCTATCCCTTCTTTTCAGCTCCATACCCACGTTGTGAAAAATAGGTGCTAAGAACTAGCTCCAACTGGGGGATGCTATCCTCCCTGCGAGGTAGAAAAGAACCCCTAGTAGACTGGTGCTTGATCCATTGGGCGGCTCCCCGCTAGAGGAATTTTTCTGCTAGACCACTTGGGAGTTCCTAGCGGAACTTATGTGGAATCAGCTGTGTGGTGTTCCCTGTGGTGACCTGACCTCAGTCATGTGCTCTGTCCTACTACAGACCGGAAACTTCTCAAATTCGAGAACATAAATGAAACTATACATTCTGAAAGCATACTAGAAATTGCTGTAAATTAAAATTTTCTACTGAAATCTGAGAAGCTGAACTCACAGCTTATTTATGTACACCCTACTCTACCCATGAGGCTATAGCTCTAAGTAATACAGAAGTGCCAGTGTAACCATTCTAGTAACTGACATCCCAGGTGGGTCTTCTCGTCGCACTCGACCGACTGCAGAAAAACGAAGTACCCTGGTTCGAGGTAATGGTGATGGATGCGGACCTTTCGAGTGGAACTAGAACCTTTGTCCCTGCCATGGAAAACTTCCATATATTCTACTACCGGATCATAAAGGATATGGTATGCTTCACTTGTCTCTTGTATCACAACAATCTTTCTTTCAGAGGAAACGTACGGATGCCATTTAGTTACCCTAGCACTTGCGTCTGGCTCTGGGTCCATGGATCTCTGACCAATCTCCACCAAAATCTGAAACCCCTGTGGTTTGCAACCTCCGCCTGACTGGGCATGACTGAAAATATCCACCCCGAACAACCTGATTTCTAGGCTGCTCATGATTCCTGGGTTGAAAACCTGGTTCTGCTTTGTGGCCTCAGGAGAAAATATGTCTTGTCCCTTGAAAGGGTCTGGGAAAATCCATTCTTCCCAGGGACTGGAGTCTGATCCTGCAAAATTTTCGTGAACATTCACCTGCTCAACTTGGTTCCCTCTGAACGCTTCGATCATCTGGTCGGTTGGTCGAAGATATTGGCCAAGCACGAATACTTCTAGGAAGATTCTATGATCGTCTTCGGTCCAGGAGATGGACTCCGTGTAAGAATCATGCAGGCCACCTTGGTTGTCCCTTAGCCTCTTATCTACCCGGTCGACTTGCTGCGAATACGGGCCCGATTCCTGATCCTCTTCCAGGATCACAAATTCTCCCTCTTCATCCATCCATGAGAAAAACTCTACCCACTGGGGGTATTCAGGGACCTCTTGATCACCATCTTCTTCTTCTCTCAGCGGATGGGAGTATAACCTTCCCTTTAGAGCCTAGAGGACCTCTTCATCCACTACCTCGAAAGAGATTACAGAGTTTTACAAATAGTCTCCTTCATAGTCGTTATATTTAGGTGGATTGAGAATCCCATGGGGACCTTCAGAAATAGAAACTTCAACGGGCTGATTGTAGTCTACACAGAACAAACCGCCTTTGCCCTCTTCCGGCGTTTTACTGAGCTGGTCATCTTTCTGCTCCTCGTGGGGAGGACTGGGATGCAGAGCGGCCCTCCTTGGCTCATGTATCCTTTTGAACCTTGTTTCTTCTTCAATCCTCCCATCATCACTTGGTCTTGATAGCTTCTTTCTGGACATCCTGAGGTTCTCCTCAACCTCTACTGCCTCCCTGAGCATAAGCTGTAGATTGGACGAATTCCTCTCCAAAAGATGAAAAGACAAATCTGGAGGAAAAACAAACGCATAGTACAATTTTGTAGCGTTCTCTAGGGGTTGAATCTCCTTGGGCATGTCATAGTAGAAGTTCGCAAACCTCCTATTAAAATGCGACATAGCTTCATCATCTTGCCTCCTCAAGGAGTAAAACTATGAAAGGACCAGATCCCACGACCTTCTTTTTCCCCAGAACCCTAGAAAAGCCTCAGACAACACCCCCCATGTATCAATAGACTCAGGCTGCAAATGCCTAAACCATCCCTTCACATTTCCTTGGAGGGATTTTGCAAAATCCCTCATACAGATGTCATCGTGTTCTATCTCAAAGAGATCCAGAAAATGCTCAAAGCCTTGAACATGTTTTTCTACAGTAATCCTCTCAGATTCTCCGTCAAAGACAGGGAGATGTTTATGGTACCCTAGAGGGAAATCATGAAGGATAGGGGGAAAATTCAGGGGGATGTATCTTAGCTGAGCTCTCGAAGAAAAAAGAGTAGGGGTAGGCGGGATACCTTCACCCTTTTTCTTGGAGGCCTCATAAAGTCGGTCATGATTTATAAAGGGTTCAAAGGGAAGGATGGGATCAACTCTGGGGGGGAAAATGGGTGTACACTTTTGAATCTGAGTGAAGGATATACAAAGGAATTTCTCTCATGATCTAGAGCTCATTGATGAGATAACAATTTTTTGGCATATATATATAAGGGCAAAAGAATGTCGACACAGAAGAATAGAGCTTCTTTAAAGATATTGATACTTTGATACCTAGAATTTGATTCTTCCATGTCGAAGGCAGCTGGGATTGTTCTCCATTGGAGTCTGCAGATCAAACTTTAAATAAATGAGTGGAGCTTCCAAGTGGATGATACGCAACTCTCCAAGTGTCTGATTGTTGTCCACCATCAACAGTTAGCTCTGAACTTTGTCGTTTTACCGATACTGCAAAAAGAATCTTCCCTGACAATGGTGCCAATTTGTTAACACCCAAATTGTACCCTCTGAGCTGCGGGAGAGGGCAAGTCGGGGTAACCACTAACCAACTTTGGACTAATGCTACTGACCCAGCATAGTCGGAGAGGGCTCTCTCTACAAATTATCGAAAGATTGGGAACATTCAAAGGCGTCAACAGTGAACTCTTAGACCAGCATCTCTCACTCGAAAATATTCAATTAAACCATTAACAGAAGGTCATATTTCTGATGAGATGAAATGTGCATAAATTTTTGGAGGGAGGGATAATCACAAGGAAAAAACAATTGGGTGATGGAGTCAAAGTATTACACATAAATCAGATAACAGTGCCATAGTATGAACTACTTTAACAAAGGCAAGGTAGCCGCTCACTTGCCGTTGTAAAGATATTTTCTGGTGGTAAAAGAAGAAAACAAGAATAGTCCATTGATATGAGCAACCAACAAAGATGAATTCAATATCAACTTTAGTAGAAGAATTTTGTGAACATCTGAGATAATAGCCGGAGCGAGTTTCCAAGAATTCCAAACTATTATACACTGATCTCAGACATGAAATGAAAAAACATAATGTAAACGAATTATAGGAAACACATGCACATGGGGAAAAGGAGAAAACTGACTACAAGTTAGAATGAGACGGGAATCTCTGTAAAACAATCTACCATAGGCACTGCATATTATATTAACATGAAAGTCCCAAAACTGGGCTCGCCTCTCAGGCCTTAGCCGAATGATTTTCCAACCTTTAATTATTATATTACAAAGATTTTATAGGCTCTTGGCCTTGAATTAGTCCTTTGGAAACAAACAAAAATATATTGCCACCTCGACAGCCACAAATTTGGAATATTATAGGCATTTCAAGCATGAAATGGATTGATTAAGATGGGAAACAAAATATTATGAACATGGTGCCACCTTACTGCGGAGTCTTCAAACAGCCTTGCGAATCAAAGAAGTCCTCCACCTTCAGAGAGATGTCAGCTTGTGATTCCTCCGTGGGAAGAGGAGGTGCCACCTTTTCAATAGGGAGCATGAGATAATGGATGATCTCCATGTCTTGCTGGACGCACCCTTCTCTTTCAGGAGCTTTCTCCTTTCTTCGACGCCAAACTCTTCTGGACATTTGCCGCTTTTCCTCCTTTTCATCATCGCCACCGGAACTGGATTCCTCGTGTTCGAATGCCATAGGAGACGAGGGAGCATGCTCTTCCTTCACCTCAGACCACGCCTGCTCTGGCATGAAAACCACCCCGAATTCCTGCTCCTTCTCCATGATCCAATTCTAACTGAAAGATGCGCCAAGCTTCCAGGTGTACCATCCTTTTTATGTACTGAACTTGTACAATGGGGGAACAACCGTATCCATAACTGCGGTGATGATGACAATAGCTATGTGTGGCCCTAGTCTCCATGATAACTTGATCAAACTACCCAATTAAGTGGAAATGATGCCCCAAGTCTGAGCTGACCCAAAACACGCTTGGCAAAGCCTGCCAGATAGAAGATAGAGCAGATGATGACGCTGAGGTGGCCTTCCTCGTGTCGACAATCATTTCAACAGCAGAAAAGATTCTTTCAAGATGCCTTTCTCTCTGACCTTGTCCATGTCACAACCTCTCATCTCACTTCTCCCCCATATGCGGAAAGACGCGGGTCACATCATCTACATGGCCACTTGGGCCACCTAACCATCCGCATAAGTGACCTTCCTCTAGCTTGCGCTTCTATCACCTGTTGCTATGGCCTCTTATATTTCCTAACATCTTTACCACAGAAGGAAAAGTGGCATGGTAACTGCCCTAGCTAGTCGCCAGATAGGAAAAACCGAAATCGATTCCTGGAAATGTTTTCCTACTTGGCTGTCATTACTAACTTTCGAGCCCTTCTTTAGCATGTTTATAGTTCCTTAAGCACCCCGCCTTCGCACCCGTATGGCTGGGAGCGATGTCGCCCCTACTTACATGCCTTGATCTTTTCCCCCCATCTGGGGCCGAGGCCTGAAGTCACTAGTACCAGAGAAACTTGTCTCCTATGGGTGGATACCTTTGGTAAGAAACTATCCCAAACTGGGGCTTGGTATAGAACCCTCTTCGACTTCGGCTGGACCAATGCTTACTTTGAACAATCAATAGGGTAGGGGAGCTATCCTCATTATCAAGGTCAAGCCCAAAACGGGCGGTTATAGAGGTCTGCCGACTTTTAGGCGGCTTTTGGTGAAACAAGGCAACGACCGGCCTCTCCGAGGAGACTTTCATCCTCAAATATCTAGGGCTTCGAGGGATGAACACCGAATAGGCCGTTCTGGGCAGGGCTGAACCAAGTAGAAGACCCATAGAACCTTTTGCACCTAGCTACTTCTGTGGAACCTTTAGACTTTGGCTGGTTTTGGCGACAAGGAACTGAACTTCTATGCCAGGATGAAAACCCCACGCCTCCGGAACAATTTAAAACCCTAAATCTTGTAGGAGACTAGCTCCTCGTCGGACTTCCCAGGGACAGAACTCGTGGTCTTTTTCGACCTACCTGTGACCAAAAACCGCTCGGAGCAGACAGGCCCCGGGAAAAATAAAAATGCCTCCTTTACCCGTCGACAGCTATATATATAAATTGCGTTTGTTTATCCTTCGGTCTTATTTGTGAGTCTCCTACCAATCTCAGCTGCTGATCCTTCACATGCCAATCTCTTCCGTCAGATCCAACCCTCTCTTTGACCATTGATTTGACCCCTTTTCTATCTTCATCGTTGGATCATTCCATGTGTCCCACTCTCCACCATCCGTCGCTAAGCATTGTACCCTGACAGAGTGGGATCACATGCCCCTAAACCAGTTTTACTTTACCGCCTCTGGTGGTGACACCTGGTGAATGGATTTGGGCCTCGCTACCACCTTCCTACTTAACCGGCGAGCATATCTTCAGCGAGAGGATCACCATGGATCGTCGATCCTCCCAAGGCCGATCTATACCGTTTATCTCATCACATTGTACTTACCTCTATGGAACCATTAATCTCGACCATAGGATATTTCTCTGTCTTCCCTAGCCATCCACATGGCCAAATATCTACTTTTGCGCTCTAGTGGTATCGCATGTTTAAAAAGGCGGCATCGCTTATCGCTTCTCACCTCTGCGACGTCTCCTCCTACTGTCATATGGCCGGTGGTATCCATCATCGCTACCACTCCTATGACTATTCCCCCATGCATCTTAGTCATGCGACCATTACCATGGATCGTTGATCTTCCTCTCGCTCCATCCAGCAGTGGAAACTGGCGCGGATGCTAATTTCCTCTCAGAATATAGACTTTGGCTTATTTTGGGATAATTTGGTTGTGCTCTAATGTGTTTCTTTCCCCTTTCCCATTTCTTAGCACCTTTAGCACCTTTCTCCCCATTCTCTTATAACTTTAGAACCTAGCTAATGGAAATCAGGGGCATTCCCTGGTTTTTATAAAAAAAATTAGGGTTATCCCTTCTTTTCACCTCCATACCCACATTGTAAAAATAGGTGCTAACACTTCCTGAGTAGGTACGCATGTCTATCTTCGCCCGACCTCTCATATCCATCAGAATTTTGATCAGTTTTTCTTCTGGTTCTTCGGCAGCTTCTTCCCAGGCTTCCACCTCTTCGACTTCCTCGTCGCTGTGGTTTAACGCCTCAGGAATACAACCACGCCTCTGGATTTCTTTGATCGCTACAACTTCATTCGTAAAAGTTCACATTGTTCTGACGCATTTTTGGAACATCTCACGATCCACTGTGATGGCTGTTGTGCCATGCGCTCTTCGTCCTCGAAAATTAACGCCTCTGTGAGCCATTTTCAACCTCCGCTGAAACTCCCACATGTCCAATCGCAACCAGACTTCAACAAGTCGTGCACAACTCTACCTAGCCTCAGCTAGAGCTGTTCAATGCACTTGCAGGGCCAATATCACGAATTCTCTACTCCACGAATTCTTCTGCTCTGATATAACTATCCTTTGGCTCTTAGGATACTATAGCTTTGATACCAATTGACGCAAGGCACCTTAGACAAATAAGGTTCTTGCTGAAAAATACACACGCCACTACCACAACGCTTACAAAAACAAGGTGTAAAACAGGATGCCATAAGTGGCTTATATTACTTCTCAGAAGTTGGTTACAATGAGGAATAAATGAAAGGTAAATAACTAACTATGGTCGGCCTCAGTCATTACAATACTGAAGTAACTATGGTGTGTTCTCCCTGTGTGTTGACCTCATCCTCTCCTGGTTCACTGTTGGAACTCTGAGCTATGGCTTGATCTCAACATTGTTATCAGCATGTGTGACTCTTCTCTCTCACCTTCAGAACTCTGTGCTCTGGTTCTCTGCTGTTGAAAGATCCCCCTCTACTGATCCATCTCTTTAGTCTTCTACCCTGTTGTTGCGGTTCCCGATACCACTACGATCCCCGAGACACGTATCCTCCTGCTTGTCGATTCTTCCAAATCCTGCAGACCTACAACTGTCAGTGCCCTGTCGTGCTACACAACCTTTGCCTATGACAACATCTGTCACATCCTTCACCTACCTGCAATAACTATATTAACTTCCTTAGTAACCCTGAATGGATGCCAGGTACAACTACCTTGACTTCTGCTATCCTGAACCTACTACAGTAGTCGGTCACATCTTGACCTCTCTGTTGGCTTGATCCAAACTCTTGTGGTTCGCCAATCCTCCCCTTCCTCCACGCTTGGCTTATCCAAACTTGTCGATGTCGTGGTTCGACAACATGTCGACCTTCCCATGATCTTGCAGCAACTTGTCACCTATCGACTCTCGACCTCTTCACTCCTGTCGACTGCTTCGACAGCTTATGCTTGACTTATTGACTTTGACAAGTCAATCTGCTCCTCGTACCAGCAGTCGTCGGCACTCCCTCTAGTCGATTCCCTCGTGTCGATCAACTTCAACTGATCTGCCTAGGCCCCAATGCTCCTGCATCACCTGGGTATCTATGCTGGGTGTTCCACTATTATATTTTAGAGGCATTTGCATTTGGCATATGCATTCCCTGACCAAGATCTTTGTGATGATTCCATACTAAAGTTTGGTGGGGGAATGACAAAGACACCCTTGGGGAAATGCACTTGAACAAATAGTGTTTCTGGTGGTTCTAAAATCATGTGTACAAGATAGAAAGACATGGCTCATTAAGGTAATACAATGATTGATGAATCTATCAAATAAATCCCTGAATTTGTTGATAGTTTTCCTAGTGCTGTCTCATGAATTATATAACTTGGGAAATCCCACCCAATCTTTGACCTGAAAGATTGAGCCAAATTAGGAATGGAGATCCCATATATCTGCATGTATTAATGAACATGTACATACTTATCTTATGCAATATAAAAAATGAAATATTTTTTCATATTTAATCCCCAAATGCTTTAATGTTTCTATGTAGGATCCTTAATGTTTCTTATGGATATTGTTGAATTTCTCATTCCATAATATTTGGAAGCTTTTCGACTCATTTAGTCAAAGAAATTTTCCCAACTATAAAATGCATCGAATTTTCTTCATAGTTATTTTATGACATGGAATATTGGCATGAAGGTGAAGTCTCTCTCAGGGATTTCTTTTATCAAAATAGTATAATCTAAGAATGCAAATTTTGAAAGGTGATTGGCTGAGTAGAAAGAAATGGGGGCCAACTAACCTTCCCCATTCCTTTTAAGGTAGTCATATTGTCTTAACTTTTGGTAACATTTATGTAACTCATAATCTGTTTGAGCTATATTAGCTCAAAATTTGTTTGATCTATATCAGCTCAAATCATAGAGTGGTTGTCTTAGCTTTGCAATGGTTGAGTGTATGCAATTGAGTTTCTATGATGATTTCAATCCAAAAGTAGCATGTAATAAAAAAATGGCATGTAATTCGGTTTATGAGCTAGACTAGCCGAACTGGAAAATAAAGCAACGGTAGCCATGGTTTTGAGTTATAGTTATAGAAGAAATCTGACCATTAATGAATTGTCTAATTGTAGATGCAATTCATTCACTACACCCAAGAGTTACTCGACTCCAACACTCCACCTTTAGATCTAACGTCTCTACTTATTTTTTAATAAAACTTTACTAAGAAAATATAAAGTTATAAAAAGAGTGAGAAATACTTATTGTCTTATGAACTCATTCCTATAATAATAACAACCACGCATTGTAGACAACGAACAAAATGTACAGCTTGAACTCCATTGTGCCACCCACAAACGTATACATATTTCACCCAAAAAAAAAGTGGTTTGATCATGAACACTTTCCTCTTTAATTGGCTTGCCCAATTCTATGACAATACAAACTCTCTTATTCTGCTCTATTATGGTTTTAATATGCAAAAAAAGTGCAGGGACTCTCTTATTCTACTCAAGACCCCAATAATTATAGATATAACATAACTAGATTGAAAGATCAATAAACACATAACATAACCTGACGGTTGCCAAATTTATGGCTTATTGCAATCTAACTACCGATAACTATAACCCATAGGGAAGGAGCCCATGTTACATATATATTGATTTTCTGTGAAATTGGTGGGGGGGTTCATGTTCTAAATTAGGTGAAGATGCTTCACTGAAAATAAGCTGTGGAAGATGGCATCTTAGCTGGTGGTTAGGAATGTTTATTTTATTTTTTTAATATTAAGATGGCATCTCAGCTGGCAGTTAGGAATGTGTATTTTTTTTTAATGTTAAGTTTTGTTTATTATCGTTGTGGTGAATGTGTAAGATTGTCATGATCCAATTGTTGGAAATATCATAATTAATGAGGTGATAGCGTATCATATTTACGCAGCTCTATCAGACTCCAGTGAGTCATTCTGTCAGTCTGCAATGTTAGACAGTCAGTCGGTTTGCAGCCAATCCGGCTCACGGCAAGTTAGTATTTAAGAAGTCGCGTTGTAGTTCGCAGGCTCATAACTTCTTAGGTAGAATTTATTACAGTCTTTAATGAAATCATATAGCTTCCAAGTGAAGCCATCTTGAGTTGGTGAAATGAAACTCTATAAATATAAATCATTCACAGAGATAGCAGAAGAGATGAGGGGATAGAGTGAGAGGAGTGAAGAAGAGGAGAAGTAAATATCATGAAGTGTTTCAAGAGCCAAACCTCTGTGTGAATGTAAAAGTTTGAAGTAAATCTCATCTCTCTATAAGTGCGGAAAAGTTACTCTGTTTTACAGTGGTAATATATAAAGCTGTAGTTTTGTGAATTCACTCTCAAGAATGTTTTTTATGCATGCCACACATCTACTTCATATTGACCTGTGTGAATGTTGTTTACATTTACGGTCTGTAAATCAAATCAAGACTCTCAAGTATTTCACGGTGGTGAATGCCCTAGTTTAACGCACAGTAACTTCAACATATGTTTGAGTTCTTATGTTTCAAGAAGAAATGTTTTAATATAAAGCTTGGTTAAGTTTGGTTCATGCATAGTTAAATAGGTATACAAAGTTAACTGTGCAGTTAATCTTTGTAAAAGTTAAAAGAGTGTGCAAAAGTAATTTGTATGAAGTGTGCACTCCATACAAAGTCAAGTTCATGCAAAGTAAAGTATTGCACGAAGTTAAGATTTGTGCATTTGCACAAAGTTCAACTGCACATTAGAAAGTGGAATCACATAGTTAATCTCAGTGCAGTAGAAAGTTAATATTTGCGCAGTAAAAGGTGAATTGCGCAACTCATATCCGTGCATTTATTTTGTGAAGTAAAGTGTTTTATAAAAAGTGGAATAAAATTTAAAACAAAGTATTGGCTAGGTCTAGCGCATGTCCTTAGCAAAAGAAAAGAAAACATTTATCATTTGCATAGTTAATTCTTTTTAACTGCACGGTGCCCCTTTTTCCCTTGATCTTGTATCAGAGCTTGGTTTACGGAAAGTAGAATTTGTATTTACATAAGGGAAAAGTGATTAAGAATGACTTCCACTTCGGGTAATTTTCAAACCTCAATATTTTATGGTAAAAATTATGAATATTGGTCTCTAACTATGAAGGCTTTGTTTAGAGGTCAAGATGTATGGGACATAGTCTAGAATGGTTATGCAGAACCAGCAGATGCAACAGCATATAACAATCTCACACAAGCTGAGAAGGATGTTCTAAGAGAACAAAGGAAGAAAGATGGAAAGGTGTTGTTCCACATACATCAAGCAACACATGAATCCATACTCCCAAGAGTAGCAGAAGCACAGTCAGGAAAGGAAGCGTGGGACACACTGGAAACTGCCTATCAAGGTTTGAACAAGGTAAATACTGCCAAACTTCAGATTCTTAGAAGATATTTCAAATCTCTGTCAATGAAAAACACAGAGTCAGTAGATTCGTTCTATACTCATGTTATTGGTCTGGTTAATCAAATAAAGTCTCATGGAGAAACACTAACTGACCAAAGAATTGTTGAAAAATTTCTTAGAGTTCTGCCAAAGAAATTTGAATCTTTGGTTGTAACCCTGAAGGAAAACAAAGATTTGTCCACATTTACTATTGATGAGTTCCAAGCCTCATTACTCAATCATGAACATAGAATCAATGATTTAGATACATCGCTAGAAGGTGCATTCGCAGCACAGTCATCCATAAGTTGTGGACGAGGCAGAGGAAGATCAAACTCTAGAGGCATAGGACGAAGTTCTTTCAGAGGAGGTCGCAGCAACAGCCCTGCGCATGTCGCTGGTAGAGGCCAGAATCAAAACCCCAATCAACCAAGTGGACAGAGGTATGACAAATCAAAAATTCAATGTCATTAATGCAAGAAGTATGGTCACTTCGCATATGAATGCAGGAAGAAGCAGTATGACCAAGGAAAGCAAGGTGAAGCTCAATCAAGCAACAATAGCAGTGCTCCGAACAGCTCACTGTTCTTAGCATGTGCATCACCACTAGAATGCAATGCTGTTCAAGAAATTCCAAATGACATATGGTATTTAGACTTAGGATGTAGCAATCACATGACTGGTAATTTAAATCTATTTTCTAGTCTAGATAAATCAGTTCAAACTGATGTAACACTTGGAAACAATTTTCAAGTCACTATTTTGGGTAAGGGTACTATTGATATTCTAACCAAACATGGGGAGCAAAAATATATGTCTGATGTTTATTATGTTCAAGGTTTGAAGCATAATTTGATGAGCACTAAAAAAATGATGGAAAAAGGTTACATAATCCATATGATAGGAAAGCGTTGTCTGATCAAAGACAAATATCCAAGCAATCAGTTAATTGCTAAAGTGCAGATGACAAGCAATCACTTGTTTCCTTTGAAGATAAGACCCATCATAAGAGGAAAAATAACTCAAGTTGTTTATGAAAGATAGAATGAAAATTATGGATCTGCATTCAAAGCTGAAAGAAAAGGAGCAGAAATTCATTGCACAAAGGAATCAAAGGACAACGCAATGCAAGTTGCGTTTCAAACAGAAATGAAGGATGAATCCTAGTTATGGCACTTCAAATTTGGACATCTGAATTTTGGTGAGCTGAAGCTACTATACACAAAGGACATGGTGAAAGGATTACCATTGATTGAAAATCCAAAGAAAATTTGTGAAGGCTATATTTTTGGCAAACAACATAAAGAGACTTTTCCAGTCGGAAAGTCATACAGAGCTCGCACACCACTTGAAATTGTGCACTCTGATATTTGTGGACCGATGCAAACACTGTCCATGGGAGGATGCATTTATCTTCTCACATTTATTGATGATTTCACAAGAAAAACATGGTTCTATTTTCTAAAACATAAATCTGTTGCATTTAGTTGTTTTGAGCAGTTCAAGGCACTCGTGGAGAAGCAGAGTGGTTACAACATCAAGATCTTAAGAACAGACAGAAGTGGTGAGTATGTTTCGAATGATTTCTTAAACTTTTGTAAAAATCATGACATACAGAAGCAATTCACTGCGCAGTATAAACCATAGCAGAATGGTATCGCAGAAAGAAAGAACATAACCATTATGGAGATGGCGCATAGTATGTTGGCAGCCGCACATATGTCAAATGAATACTGGGATGAAGCAGTGGAAACTACTGTATACATCATGAATCGATGTCCAACGAAGAGCGTGAAGAACAAGGTTTCGAAGGAAGGATGGACAGGTATGAAACATAGTGTTTCGCATTTGAAAGTTTTTGGTTGTGTAACATATGCACATGTTCCAGATGAGTTGAGAAGAAAATTACACAATAAGGGATATAAATGCATCTTTATTGGATATTCTGAAGACACAAAAGAATACAAGTTGTATGATCCTGTTGCAAGGAAATTCATCATCAGTCGAGATGTTCATTTTGTAGAAAATGAAGCATGGGATGGAACCGTAGAAAATAATGTGAAAATCGTGTCACATGTTGAACATGATGACAGAGCAGAAGATGTGGTTGAGACTCCGCATGTAAATCAGAACTGCGCAACTCCATCTACTCCAAGTATTGCGTAGCATGTTCCAGCACAAGAAACTCCAAGTCAAGGCACGGCTCAAGCTACTCCGTCAAGCACACCAAGTGTGCAGCAAACTCCATCAAGCAGCACGCGCAGTGTGCGCAACACACGTAGTTCAACACTAGCAACTCTACCAAGGACAAGAAGTCTGCACAAAATATATGAGGCTGGTACACCTAGTCATTCTCATGTTTTTCATTATTTACTCAAGTTAATGATCCTCTAACATTTGAAGAAGCAGTTGAAGAGAAAGTTTGGGCACAAGCCATGGATGAAGAAATAGAATGCATTGAGAAGAATCAAACATGGGAACTAGTTGATGTTCCTAAGGACAAGGATGTGATAAGCGTGAAATGGATTTATAAAACCAAGCAATATGTTGATGGAAATGTGCAGAAGCACAAGGAAATATTGGTAGCAAGGGGGTTCACTCAACAACTTGGCATAGACTTCAATGAAACCTTTGCACCTGTAGCATGAATGGACACAATCAGAATAGTTTTGGCCATCACAGCACAAAAGAAATGGCCTATTTACCAAATGGATGTTAAGTCTGCATTCTTAAATGGTTATTTGGAGGAAGAAGTATATGTTGAGCAGCCACAAGGCTATGAAGTTCCAAGACAAGGACATAGAGTATACAAGCTAAAAAAGGCACTGTATGGTTTGAAGCGAGCACCTAGAGCTTGGTACAGTCGCATTGATTCATACCTCATTCAGAATGGATTTCACAGAAGTCAATGTGAGCCAATGCTGTACACACAAATCAATCAGAAAGGTAATAAGTTAATTGTCTGCCTGTATGTAGATGATTTAATATTTATTGGTGATTTTGGCATTGAAGAATTTAGAACATTCATGGAAAGTGAATTCAAAATGACTAATTTGGGGCTTATGAAGTATTTTCTGGGCATTGAAGTCCAGCAGACTGAAAAAGGTATTTTCATATCACAGTCAAAGTATGCAAGTGATGTCTTGAATAGATTCAAGATGTTAAATTGCAAGTCAGCTCCAACACCAGTGATAACAGGTTTGAAATTGAGCAAGGATGATGATGGATCCAATGTAGATCCTACGCTATTTAAAAAGCTCGTTGGCAGCCTTATGCATCTTACTGCAACAAGGCCAGACATCATGTATGGTGTCAGTTTAATCTCAAGATTCATGGAGTCACCAAAAGAATTGCACTGGCAAGCAGGTAAACGAATTATGAGGTATGTAAGTGGAACAAAAGACTTTGGTATTTTGTATTCAACCTCAGAAAATTTCAAACGCATTGGATACATTGACCGTGATAATGGAGGCAGCATGGATGATAGAAAAAGCACATCTGGGAATACATTTCATGTAGGAACAGGTGCTGTATCATGGGCTTCAAAGAAAAAACCCATAGTAACTCTTTCTTCAGCATAATCATAGTATGTTGTAGCTACAAGCACTGCATGTCGAGCAGTTTGGATGCAGAGGATGTTAAGTGATTTGTCGCAGATTCAACAAGAACCCACAGTCATTTACTGCAACAACAATTTAGCTATCGCACTGTCAAATAATCATGTGTTTCACAAGAGAACCAAGCATATCGACACAAGGTATCACTTCATCAGATAATTGATAAACAACAAGGAAATCTGTTTAGAATTTTGTAGGTCTGAAGATCAAGCAGCAGACATATTTACAAAACCATTGGCAACTGACCCATTCCAATTTCTGCGAAGTTGTTTGGGAGTGACAAGTTCTACACAGTGAACTCTGTCATGAACAGAGCATGTTTCAGCTCTGAAATATTTTGTAATATTTTATTTTTGTTTAATGATCCCCATCCACTCATAATTAAGGGGGAGTGTTGAAAATATCATAATTATTGAGCCAATAGCGTATTAGATTTACGTGGCTCTGTCAGACTCCAGTCAGTCTGCAATGTCAGATAGTCAGTTGGTTGGCAGCCAATCCGACTCATGGCAAGTTAGTATTTAAGAAGCCGCGTTGTAGTTCGCAGGCTCATAACTTCTTAGGTAGAATTTATTACAGTCTTTGACGAAATCTTGTAGCTTCTAAGTGAATCCATCTTGAGTCAGTGAAACGAAACTCTATAAATATAAATCATTCACACAGATAGCAAAAGAGATGAGGGGATAGAGTGAGAGGAGCGAAGAAGAGGAGAAGTAAATCCTGCGAAGTGTTTCAAGAGCCCAACCTCTATGTGAATGTAAAAGTTTGAAGTAAATCTCATCTCTCTGTAAGTGCGGCAAAGTTACTCTATTTTACAGTGGTAATATATAAAGCTATAGTTTTGTGAATTCATTCTCAAAAATGTTTGTTTATGCATGCCGTGCATCTACTTCATATTAACCTGTGTGAATGTTGTTTACATTTACGGTCTGTAAATCAAATCAAGACTCTCAAGTATTTCACGATGGTGAATGCCCTAGTTTAATGTGCAATAACTTCAACACATGTTTCGGTTCTTATGTTTTAAGAAGAAATATCTTAATATAAAGTTTGGTTAAGTTTGGTTTATGCATAGTTAGATATGTATACAAAGTTAACCGCGCAGTTAATCTTTGTAAAAGTTAAAAGAGTGTGCAAAAGTAATTTGTATGAAGTGCGCACTCCATACAAAGTCAAGTTCATGCAAAGTAAAGTATTGTGCAAAGTTAAGATTTATGCGTTTGTGCAAAGGTCAACTACACAGTAGAAAGTGTCATCACGCAGTTAATCTCCGCACACTAGAAAGTTAATCTTTGCGCAGTAGAAACATGCACGCAGTAAAAGGTGAATTGCGCAACTCATATCCGCGCATGTATTTTGTGAAGTAAAGTGTTTTATAAAAAGTGGAAGAAAATTTAAAACAAAGTATTGGATAGGTCTAGTGCATGTCCTTAGCAAAAGAAAAAAAAACATTTATCCTTTTTAACTGTAGGGTGCCCCTTTTTCCCTTGACGAATTTGGGGAGGACAGACTGTTGGATATTCAAACTCTGCGGCCATATAAGTGTTGCAAGATTACTGAGGGATTCACCTATCTTGGATTTCATCTTAATCCTAATGGTTATCTAATTAAAGATTGGGATTGGCTGTTAAAAAAGTTTGAATCTAGAATATCTCACTGGACATACCGTCTTTTGTCTATTGGGGGTAAACTTGCTCTGGTTAAGTCCGTGCTGATGAGAACCCCGGTGTACTGGTTCTCTTTACTTTCAGTGCCATGCTCAGTGATCAACTCTTTAAGAAGATTTCTTTTTAATTTCTTATGGACTGGTGGTCTGAGAAAAGCCAGTTTATCTATGTTTGGATGGGAAAGGATTTCATTACCTTTCAGTTCTAGAGGATGGGGGATAAAGGACCTATAAGTGTTCAGTAAAGCACTTCGGTTAAAAAGTTTGTGGAGGGCTATATTTGGCAACTCGCTCAAGTCCAAGGTCATTCATCAGAAATATATAAAGTCAAAAATATCATATTGGTTGAGAAAGCCTAGAAAGAAGGTACAAGGGGTATCTCCTATTTGGAATGGTTTTTTGAAAGTATATTGTTGGCTTGCTCTTGAATTGTGTTGGAAAGTTGGTAATGGGAATGAAGTTGCTATAGGTGTGGATCCTATCCTGAGATTAAAAGAAACATATAAATTATCATATGATTTATCATATGTGTTAAAGGAGGTAGGTTTCATCACCCTAAACTCGATTGTTAAAAACAGTTGGAGTAGCTACTGGTAGAATGCCGAGGACCTGCAGTTGCCCTTTAATGTGGCACATGAATGGGATGTATATCTTCAGCAGCTAAATGATGCAGGTGTCCATTTGTGTTCAGAGGAGGATGTGGTGGTTTGGGGTGGGAATGAAGCTACGGGCAGGGTGACTGCAAGTACTGCTTATAGTTGTATTATTAAGCGGAGATGTATTTTCCCCAATCACTGGTGGTATAAGGTAATATGGCATTGGTATATTCCACAAAAAATCAAGTGTTTCATTTGGTTTGTGCTTCAGTATCGGTTAAAGACTTGGGACAATCTATCTATTTTCGGTTGGATAGGTCTCAGTCAATGCATCCTTTGTAAGTGCAGTTCTAAATCTGCTTTACATCTTTTCTTGGAATGTTCTTTCACTTTAAATTTATGGGAGAAATTTTATCAGACCTTGGGCATATCAATGAAGTGGACTAGTAGTAATGTGGAAACCGGTCTTAAAATGTGGATAAAGAACTGTAAACCTCATCTTACTCTGCCTATCTATATTTGTTGGGTTGTTTGGTGGGTGAGAAATAAGGCTACATTTGAGGATCTTCATCCAAGTTTGGATAGTGCTTTTAATTCTACATTGAGTCATTATCTAAATTTTCAGATTGAAAAGAAACCTCCTATTCAGTGTAATTTTGGGAATTTTCATCTCATTGTTAATGATCCTGTACTATTTTTTGATGGGGCAGCAAATATGGGAAAGCAAGTGGGGTTATTTTCATCTCTCAGAAGCACTATTTTACTCTTTGTGTGAAATGCGGCAAAGGAACAAACATGAAGGAAGAGTTGTTAGCATTATGGTGTGTCTCTCGTGTGGCTAATCCTTTTGGATTGGTAAAGGTAAATATTTTTAGAGATTCTAGAGTTACTATAAAATGGGCTCGAGGAGAATTTGATGTGAAGGTTTTGAATTTGGCAAATTGGTGCAACATAATTAAGTGTGAACTTAGTACTTTCAGATCACTGAGTCTTGAACATATATACAGAGAATTTAACTCACAGGATGATCTGTTATCTAAATTGGCTTTGGATGGCGAGGATGGCTACTTACATTGGGATGAATTTTGTGAGAACCAGCTGATAGATTCAGGCACTATGTATTTTCTAGACTAAGTGCTCTAAGAACTCTTTTTTGATATAAGATTGATGTAATATTTTGTTTTTTGTATACTTAGGAGAATTTCTGAACTCTTTGTTGAAGAGATGTTTTTGGAAAGACAGCATATGAAAGTTGATATCGTGTACTATTTTATTCAGTTTTGAATAACAATAGTATATTTTTTTTCACCAGAAAAAAAAAATGTGTAAGATTGTGTGGATAACCATAGTACAAAACCAGTTGGCTATGTAGTATATAAGACTAAGTACATTTCCATTATCCAATATCAACCCATGATCGAGGAACTTGAGGAATCCGGTCCACATCTCTTTTTTCTTTCAAAAAATGTTATCTCGTTTTTCTGCAGGGTAGATATTCCAGAATGTTTTGTTTTAGATTAGAGGAACGTAACTCATCATATATATATATATATCTATATATATATATGAAAATTGAGTACAGTGTTGATACAATTTAGAGATGACATCGATTAGTAGTTTCCAACCATATTTCGAGACTTTTCTATATATATTAATTATTTCAAGGGTTGGCAATTATGGATTTATGTTTGACAACATTTATTTACATATGTAATTTATCATTTAAATGAATCAATTATGGCGCAGCCAGATATCCTGTAATTGTTGAAATCATGAGTGAGTTTTCACCGTTAATAATAATATAGCTTTATTAAAATATAATTTTAAATCTTAACTTTATTTATTTAACTTATGAGAGAATTATAAACCATTATAGTGGAATGATTGAAATTTAAATGATGTGGAAAACATATAAACAAAAATAAATTTGAAGTTGTTTGTATTCAATTAGAGAACCAAGAAATGATATCTCATGAACATTTTTCAAGCAAATAATAACCCGCAATGTTTTGTTTATTGAATTTGAAAATAAGTGATTAATGTCTTCAGATAAGAGAATTGGTACATTAATTGTTCCCATAGTTTATTTAATTCAGTAGTTATTAAACTTTAAAATAAAATATCTCAACAATATGTTTTTAACATAAAATATCCCAATAATATTTATCAGTGTAACATAATTATAATCATAGGAATACGTTAATTTTACCGTCATAGCAATCCATATATATATATATATATATATAACAGAATAGGGTGTAATAATAATTAAGAAAAAAATCAAATTCTTAAATTTACATATATACATTTATACTAAAATAAATTCACTAAAGCGAGTCACTTAAAACTAGTGCGCCTTAGACGATTTATCTGATTAAGGTCAAATTTATTAAGATTGAGATATATCATAATAATTTATAATATATTTTAGTTATAAGGATAATCATTATTGTATTGTTATATTGTTATATTAGATATAAATTAGGTTATATTAGCAATAACAATACTAATAATATTAATGTGTTCCAATAAGTTTATAGGTTTAAATGAGTTACATAAATATTAATATAAAAAGTATGTGCCTTATTTATATCTATTTCGACACATTAATATTATTAATGTGGCTATTATTAGTAACGAATGGACTATACACATCTCCAAAATATTAATAAAATAGTATTGTTTAATTAATTATAATATAATAATTAAAATTATTATTAATTCATAAAATAGTATTAATATAATGATATTATTTAATTAATTAGTAATATAATAATTAAAATTAATTTCATTTGTTATATTTTAATTAATTAATTATTTATTATATTATATTATATTATATTATTGTATAAATATGGTATTTAATTAAAGTATTATAATCAAAGTAATAATTTAATATTATTATTTAATTCAAAATAATATTATTTAAATATTTATAATATAATAATTATATATTATAAGTATATATTAGTAAAAAAATGATGATGCACTTTTATAAGAATATGATATAATTAAAATATTATAACAACGTATTCATAAAATATTAATATTTTATTATATTTTTTAATATTATAAAGATAATATTATTATTATTATTATTAATTAAATATACTAATTAATTAATTAATTGTAATATAATAATATCATTTCAGTATAATGATATTACCTTTTAATATCATGATATTATATTGTACTATTATAAGAATATAAAATTTAATTATAATATTATAATCAAAATAATAATAAAATATTATTATTTAACTATACTATTATATTATAGTATAAATTATATAGTTGAAAATACTGTTAAAATTATATTGATCAATGTCGCATTGTGATAAAACTCTCAAGATGAATGTCACAATGCAACATAACCTTTGATAAACATCACAATGCAACATAGCCCCGATGAATGTCAAATGTCAAACTATTAATGTGTCACATCTTGGTAATTGTCTGTGTATATCATTTTTAATCCTTAATAAATATCAAAATGGGACATAACCCTTTGTGATATTAGGCATACAACCCTTGATCAATGTCGCAATGTGACAAAACCCTTAATGGACGGCAGAATACAACATAACACTTGATACACATCACAATGTGACATAGTCGTTGATGAATGTCGAATGTCACATCTTGGGAATTGTCGTTGTATATCATTTTTTAATCCTTAATGAATGTTAGAATGGGACATAACCCTTTATCATATTAATATTATAACCCTTGATCAATGTCGCAATGCAACATAACCCTTGTTGAATGCTGCAATGCAACATAACACTTGATATACATCACAATGTGAGATAGCCTATTAAAATTATATTGATCAATGTTGCGATGCAACAAAACCCTCAAGATGAATGTCGCAAAGCATCATAACCCTTGATAAACGTCACAATGCAACATAGCTCCCGATGAACGTCGAATGTCAAATTATTAATGTGTCAAACCTTGAGAATTGTCAGTGTATATCATTTTTAATCCTTAATAAATATCAGAATGGGACATAACCTTTTGTGATATTAGGCATATAACCGTTGATCAATGCCATAATGTGACAAAACCCATAATGGATGCCACAATACGACATAACACTTGATATAGATCACAATGTGACATAGTCGTTGATGAATGTCGAAAGTCACATCTTGGGCATTATCGGTGTATATCATTTTTCAATCCTTAATGAATATTAGAATGGGACATAACCCTTTATCATATTAATATTATAACCCTTGATCAATGTCGCAATGCGACATAACCCTTGTTGAATGCCGCAATGCAACATAACACTTGATATACATCACAATGTGAGATAGCCTACTAAAATTATATTGGTCAATGTCGCGATGGGACAAAACCCTCAAGATGAACGTCACAATGCATCATAACCCTTGATAAACATCAGAATGCAACATAGCCCTAGATGAACGTCGAATGTCAAACTATTAATCTGTCACACCTTGGGAATTGTCGGTCTATATCATTTTTAATCCTTAATAAATACCAGCATAGATACATCTTAAATCCATATCTATTAAGCACCGAAAGGGATCCAATTTCTTGAGGTGTAATTTTTTTTGTTTTATCTTAAATTTTTTACACGTTAGGAAAAAATTACCCCTCAAGAAATTGGATCCCTCTCTTTTAATTTTTTAATTACTTTTTATTTTTTATAAGTTATGAGCAAACATGAAATTTTTAATTACTTTTGATATTTTATAAGTTATGAGCCAACATGGGTAACGTTATTAGCATTTGTGTAATATGTGTGATGTTTGTCACGTTACGTTGTAACAAACACATACACGTTACAACATCTCCCCCATACTGGGTTGTAAGCACCTCGTTACTCTTGGTGCAATTAGAATGGGACAGAACCCTTTGTCATATTAGGCATATAACCCTTAATCAATGTTGCAATGTGACAAAACCCTTAATGGATGTCACAATACAACATAGTTGTTGACGAATGTCGAATGTCACATCTTGGGCATTGTTGCTGCATATCATTTTCAAATCTTTAATGAATGCTAGAATGGGACATAACCCATTATCATATTAATATTATAGTTCCCTTTTATCAATGTCGCAATGCGACATAACCCTTGTTGAACGCTGCAATGCAACATAACACTTGATATACATCACAATGTGGGATAACCTATTAAAATTATATTGATCAATGCCGCGATGCGACAAAACCCTCAAGATGAACATCGCAATACATCATAACCCTTGATAAACATCACAACGCAACATAGCCCCCGATGAACGTCGAATGTCAAACTATTAATGTGTCACACCTTGGGAATTGTCGGTGTATATCATTTTTAATCCTTAATAAATATTAGAATGGGACAAAACCCTTTGTCATATTAGGAATATAACCCTTGATCAATGTTGCAATGTGACAAAACCCTTAATGGACGCCGCAATACAACATAACACTTGATACACATCACAATGTGACATAGTCGTTGATGAATGTCGAATGTCGAATGTCACATCTTGGGCATTGTCGGTGTATATCATTTTTTAATCCTTAACGAATGTTAGAATGGGACATAACCCATTATCGTATTAATATTATAAACCTTGATCAATGTTGCAATGCGACATAACCCTTGTTGAACGCCGCAATGCAACATAACACTTGATTTTGCACTTGATATACATCACAATGTGAGATATCCTATTAAAATTATATTGATCAATTTCATGATGTGACAAAACCCTCAAGATGAACGTCACAATGCATCATAACCCTTGATAAACATCACAATGTAGCATAACCCTTGATGTGTCAGAGATATGGATCTAACTAAACTAGCTTACCTATCTATGCAAAACAATAATATATCAACAATAAGTACAGAAAGAGAACAAGAGAAAAGAGTACACCAAATATACATGGTTCACCCAATTGGGATACGTCCACAGGAAGGTTGTCTTCTATTATCTTCAGAATATCTCCCTCAAGATTACAAGAGAGCAATGCCAATAACACCAATACAATATAGCAATATTTGTGTGAATAAGTAAAGATCATGAATGAGTGATGTGACTCCCTTGACTCTATTATATACTAAGAGATGAGGAGGAATTACTCTCACATATTACATGTGGGATAATATAGTTTTCCATAATAACATCTCTTTATATAATAATGAATATCAAGAGTATATTTTACCATAATGAATATGGGATATAATGTATTACTCTTTTACATAAGAATGTGGATATCTTCCGACATAATACAAAGACATTATTACCTTCCAAGGAATATAAAATATTCCAACACTCCCCCATAATAATGGCTGGGAGAAAATCCCACTAGCAAAGGAAGGAATGAGTCATTACTGCTCTCCCTTGATGACAACTTCCCTCATCCCAAGTAAGGAATGAATATGCACATACTTTGCGGTTGTTAAGGATTTGGTGAAGATATCGGTTTCCTGCTACTTTGTAGGACAATGCTCAAGAGAAAGAACACCATCTACGACAAGACCTCGAATGTAATAAGCATCAAGATCGAGATGCTTTGTCTTGGAGTGATATACTAGATTATAAGCAAGCTAAATTGCACCTTGATTGTCACATTTTAATAGTGTATGATTTCGGAACCAAACCAAGCTCAGTGAGAACATGCCGTAACAAAATTGCTTCTTTTGTTGCTTCATTGGTTTCTCTATACTCTGCTTCACACGAAGATAAAGAAAGAGTATTCACCTATTTGTTGGACCAAGAAATCAGACCTGAACCAAGTTGAAATATATAACCAATAGTTGACCATCGATCATAACTGTCACCTGCTAAGTCAGAATTTGTATAACTGGAAAGTGAAACTGTAGTACCGCTCGAATAAAAAACACCATAGTGCAATGTCCCCTGTAAATATCTATGAGTTCTCTTTGTTGCTTGCCAATGAATTTCATGAGGTTGCTGCATGAACAGTGAAACCATAATGATGACAAAAGAGAGATCTGGTCTACTGTGAGTTAAATATATCAAACTGCCGACTAGCTCATGATAAAGAGTAGCATCAATAAGAGGAGTAGTACACTCAACCGTTAACTTTACACCGGACTGAAAAGGCATAGGAATAGGTTTACAATCACTCATGTGGAAACAAGCCAATAAATTTGTAGCATACTTCGGTTGAGAGAGAAAAATACCATCTTCCAAGTTCCAAATTTGAAGACCCAAGAAATAATGCAATATACCGAGACCAGTCATTTCAAACTACTTTTGAAGATCAATTTTCATCCTTTGAATGAGAACAAGTTGGCTGCCAGTGATAATAAGATCATCCACATATAAAACAATAACAATGATATTAGCATCAACATGCTTAACATACAGGTTAGGATAAGATATACAATGCTTAAAAATATTATTTAAGAAATATGCATCAATTTTATTATACCAAGCCCTAGGTGCTTGTTTAAGACCATATAAATACTTATGTAATTTACATACTAAACTTGATAATTCAACATTAATAAAACCAGGAGGTTGTTGCATATAAATGTCTTCACTAAGATCACCATTTAAAAAATCATTTTTAACGTCCATTTGGTGTATTTCCCATTTATAAGATGAAGCAATAGTTAAAATGGTTCTTATGGTATTCATTTTAGCAACAGGAGCAAAAGTTTCATTACAATCAATACCTTCAAGTTGATTAAAACCTTTTGCAACTAATCTAGCTTTATACTTTTCAATCTGTCCTTTTGCAGTAAATTTAGTTTTATAAACCCATTTACAACCAACTAAATTCTTTCCTGGGGGAAGAGGAACAAGAGACCAAGTCTTGTTCTTCATAAGAGAATCATACTCAGCAGACATAGCTTGTTCCCAATTAGGTTTACCCTTAGCTTGAGCATAAATAGTAGGATCATCTGTGGCCAAAACTTTGGTCATAAGAGAAAAGTTAAATCTAGTTCTACGACTATCAGAAGGGATTCCGATATTACTTCCCGCAGATTCAAGAGTTTTTCGGGCCCAAACAGGAAGGTTTGAAGGGACATAAGTCACTTCAGGAGCTTTGAGACATTCAGGTGGAATACTTGAAGAAGAAGAAGAAGGTGAACTAAGATCAGTCACAGAACTAGAAGGAGTAACTGAGATAGGAGTAATAGGTGATAAGGGAATATTCAGAGTAACATGAGGTTCGACAGACTTCAATAAATTGAACATCTCTTTGAATCATGACACTTTGATTAGAAGTATCAAACAACCTATAAGCCTTATAATCCTTAGAATTAGCAATGAATATACACTTGTGAGACTTGGGTTCTAACTTTTTCTATTTTTCATCAGGAATATGAGCCCAACATTCACAACCAAACACTTTAAAGTTACTAATATCTTGTTTTCTACCATTCCATTTTTCCTCAGGGGTAGCATCCTTAACATATTTTGTAGGAACTCTATTTAAAAAAAATTTAGCACAACTTATGGCTTCAGCCCAAAATTTCTTATGTAATCCGTTAGAATAAAGCATACATCTAGCCATTTCAACTAAAGTTCTGTTTTTCCTTTCAGCAACACCATTTTGTTGAGGTGTGTAAGGAACAATATTTTGATGTTGAATTCCATGTTTAGATAAAAATGCTCCAAATTCTTTTTTAATGAGTCTCCCCCATTATCAGTTCTTAAAGCCTTAATTTTTTACCATAATCATTTTCAACCAAGGATTTGAATACTTGAAATTTAGAAAAAATTTCACTCTTATGTTTCAAAAAATGAACCCATGATTTTCTACTACAGTCATCAATAAAGGTAGGAAAATAGACTGCATGTGATATAGAAGGAAATTCAAGAGGACCACAATGTCACTATGAACTAATTGCAAAGGTTCTTTAGCACGCCAAGCTTTACCTTTATCAAACATTTCTCTATGATGTTTACCAAGTACACATCATTCACAAACACCGTCAGTAGATGAAATATTAGGAAAGCCAAGTACCATTTTAGTTAACATTTTCATTTTACCATAATTCAAATGACCTAATCTTTCATGCCATAATTTACTTAGTTCATTAGCATGAGCAATATAGGAATAAAAAGGTTGTCTTTTAGTTGAATTAAAACCAAAATTTTTATATAAACCAACAATATGATCAACAGGACCAGAAGAAACTACTTTGAAATTTTGATTGATATCTTTAAGAATGTATTTATCAGGCCAAGCCTCAAATTTATATCCTTTTTGACATGCATGATAAATAGAAAGCAAATTGATAGGCATATTTTCAACATGAAAAACATTTTCCAATTGACCATTAGCAACATTAATATTACTAGAACCAATTACGGAAAGTTGTTTACCATCACCTATAGATACTTTATGAGATGTGTGTTTATTATTGTCATAAGATGTAAATAAAGAAGCATTACCATCCATATGTTTAGAAGCACCAGAATCCATTATCCATTCCACATTAGAGGAAGAATTACTAGAAGAAACAACAGAAGCACAAAAATCTACTTGTGATTCATTAGAACCATTCTTTTTAGAATTAGCCTTTAAATGTTTCAATTTAAAGCAATTCTTTTCGGGATGGTTAGTTTTACCACAATGCTTACAAGGATCATATGCTTTCTTCATCTTACTAGATTCATGATGTGCAATAGAAGCATTACCAAAGTTATTAGTAGGATTTGAAGTGTTTGAATTAGAACCTTTAACATTATTAAAACTTTTCTTAGGATTATTATTATGTGCCATTAGAGCTTTATTGGGTGAGAATTGTCCTAAAATGATTAACCTTTCTTCCAAATTAATCAATCCTTTACAAAAATCATCGAAGTAGGTTTCGTGGTATTTGAGACCTTTGACTGATTTGACTATTGAGGGCACTGGTTTGAAGTGACCCGGAGTTATAAAAACATGGACCATGAATGATTGCTTTAAATTTTATATGCGAAATGAAAATGGTTAGATAAATGATGATTTATGAATATACTCGACTGACTGAGAAAATGAAAAATGATGAATGTTGAAATTACTTGAAATGAAAATGATGATTTGTTTATACTTGACTAACTGAGATGAAATAACGAATGATGAACATGCTCGACTAACAGAAGCATAATGTTAAAATGATGAATGTTTAGTAGACTCGACTGACTGAGATACTGAAAAGAATGATACAAACGTTTTATAGTGCAGCGCTACAAATATGCGTTTGAGTGTGTGCAGTGGTAGGTAAGATGATTTACCGACTGACCCACAATGGAATTATCGGGGTCGCAAGAATGGAAAGAACACTTAGGGGTATGACGACTGACTATCGACCCTGAATTAGCAATCCACGCATGGGTGAAGCCGTTTCAGCTCACTCGGGGAAGCATATGCCGTACGGGCAAGGCCATAATGATTTGGTCGCGTATGATGGGTTGAGGGGCACACAATAAGGAGATCCTTATCTCTCAACATCCCTTATTCTCCAAGGAGTGTAGTTGAGAGATCGCAGTGACGGTTCCCAGTCGCTACGCACTACTCCCCATAAGAAGGAAGAAATGAAATTGTCAGAAGGGCTCGTCGAAGAGGCACCTGGACAAGAAAAGATAATGGCATTTAAAAAAAGAAATTGAAAACTCATCGAAGATAAATTCATGTGACCCTAAATTAAAAGACAAATACCAAAAAATAATATTCATTATTCTATTGTTAAGAGAAAGAAGAAAAACAGAAATGAAAAAGAAAAACAAAACAAAACTATTAGTTTAGTCTAAACTATTTTATTTATCTACTTTATTGAAAGAATAAAATAAAAGTTAAACTAGAAGTCCCTATAGAAGTTATTTTAGAATTGAATACTAATAGGAGTTAACTTTAAATGAGAATATTCTAGTAAAGAATAAAAGAAGTAAAGAGAATATATATATATATATATATAAATTATTATTAATTTTCTAAATTTTTTTAAATATATATATATATAGATAGATAGATAGATAAATAGATAGATAGATATGTATATATATGTTATTTAACAAAAGAAACAAATTTATTTTATAAATTTTATTATTTAAAAGAAATAAATTAAATAAAAGCAACAGGTTTACTAAAAAGGTATTTAGTAAACTATTTGAGAAACAAGAGAGGAGTAGAACTCTCTTACACCTAAATCCCACTGATTTAGGGAATTAGGTGCACATTAAAGACATTGAGACACATGTATTTGAGAATATTTGAAATTGAAATATTAAATTAAATTAAATATGTGCCTATACAGACACAAGGCACACAAGAATTTGCTATATAATGAGGGAGGAGAAGGAGAGAAGGACATCTCTTGCTCCCTAATGCTGGATGGTCATCATAATCTTAGATTATGTTATGATCCTTGGACTTGGGATTAGCCAGAACGGGGATTGGGAGATCCTTTTGGGAGGTTAGCTTGTGTGTTCTTATGACCCCATTAACTCAGGGGTTTGAGGTGAAGAAAAGTAACCTCGATACCATAGGGTGGTCAACCGAGGGGTTGTTGTTAGCTTCGTCAAGTGGATCGACTGGAGCACGGTTTCAGATGCAACTACAATGGATATTCGACCTCAAATTCGATGATCTAAATCAGGTTCAACAATTGTTTTTCTTTTCAATATTAGAATAGATATCCTAGTTTTATTTCAATATTTATGAACTGATCTAGTTTCTATGTAAAAATATTATGTATTTCTTGTGCATTTTATGGTGTAAATTTCTATGCATTTAGACAAGAAAGTTGAACTCTAGGAGTATGGGTGAAACCATCTGCATTAGATTTAACTCTGTTTAGTTATGTATTTTATAGATCTGAGTGATTGGATCGTTATCCCCTTATCTCTGCCAAAATCAAATTACATCCTCTGCAAATTTTTAAAATGGAACTTCCTACATTTCGAGCTTATTGAGATTATAATTTTGGGTTATTTTGTGTTTTACAATCTGAGAATCATTTTACCCCTTTTAATATGGATGATTTGCAATCATCCCAATACCCTGTTCTCTCACTCGAATCCCTGTAAATCGCCTTTCTTCCATGTTTAGATTAATTATAAATAATGATTTGAATATATTGTTTTCCTTTGGAATTTTAAAACCAACCTACACTATCAGTTTCGGGAAGATCGGTTATAGCATAATTATATTGTTTTCCATGGAGTTTTTAAATCAGGTTGTGACCTTCATCAAGAATCTATGTTTCGTTAGTTCTGGGTGTGTCCCATAAACCTATGTTCTGTCATTGCTTGAGAGGCGACTACGATATGTTCAAACCCGATACTTCATACATATATTTTTAGTTGACCGTGAGATTTTTTTTAACTTGGTTTAGTTCTTTTCCCCTAAATGTCACCATGCCCAGATCGAACTTGCTCAACCCCTGTCTCAAACTTTCGACGAACAATTCCAGGTCGCTGACCCCTTTTTGTTTTGGGAGTGAATTTTCAATGGAACCCCCTTTTGGGTATTGCAAATGTAATTTAGATCAAGCACTGTTGCAATGGTGTAGTTTCTTTAATCTCAGATATCCAAATCGTGAATAGGATTAGGCCAAAGAAGAACCCTTCTGTAGATCGCGCCAAATCCTTTCTATGGATCCCCATACTACACTTGAATAATCTAAATCCGATTCTTAAATTTCAGATAGCAACTTTGTGATGTATATATGAGATCGATATGATTTGAACCTTATGCCTCTGTGATTCATTCATGAAATCGATGTTGGTCTAATTTTATTCCTTCATGTAGGTACTATCCACCTCTAAAAGGAAATATCATGAATCTATGTAATGCACTATGCGTGAAGAATTTCCAATTTCTTTACTGAGATACGAATACAGTAGTTACATTTATAATGCTTATAATATTCTATATTTCTAGATTTCCTATAACTACACTCAATCTATGTATAATACTCTCGATTTTCAAATTTCCTAGGTGTCTGACATTTGGTCTGATCTCATCAGATCGGAGGTCCAAACCCATATACAATTGAATCAAGATCTTACTATTTATATGACATTACATTGCTTTCTAACTTTATTATATACCATTGCTGTAGTGCCCCTAGACTTTTGTAGACATTGAGGGCACCTGCTGAGTGACCCGGCTGATTGAAACATTAATTAAATAACCTTTTTGCCTTATTTTTGAGTATATGTATCTGAACTGTTGATGTAAATGAATAATTGCATATGTTAAACGATTAGCTATGACTATGGAAAACTATGTTGATGGATAATGCTTAACGACTAGTTGTACAGTGATTATGTAATTGTCGACGAAATGTATATTTGAGTAGATGAATAAGAAGTTGAATGAATCATAAATGTTTAACAATACTAGATTCAGAGATGAGATGATGATTATTGAGGACAGTGCTACTAATAATTTTGTTATGAGAAGTGTGTGTAGAAACAAGTGAGACGGTTCACCAACGGACACACAAAGGAACATGAAGGGTCGTAGAGTACGGGTAAATCACACACAGGGGGAGAGACGACGATGTCGACTTCTGACGAGAATACCACGCATGAGCAGATAAGCATTGATCCGCTTGCTCAAGAGGAATGCGTGAGGGCGTACGAGGTGGGCCACGACGGAGCTGGTCACGTACGAGTTGAGGGGCGCGCAGTGAGGACAGACTCACTCCTCAGCGCCATTAGTCCCTAGATAGCATGTAGACGGAGGATGGATGGTAACGATTCCTAAAATCCCTACAAGAATTCCCGCAAGTCAAAACGGAAAGATGGTGGCATAAGGGCCCAACGATGCGGTACCCTGTCGAGAACGGAAAGAATAGACGCAAGGACCCAACGATGCGGTACCATGCCAAGGAATGGAAACCATGGAGGATTGGACCCGACGGAGTGGTTCCATGTCAGGGAATTAAAAATTAAGGAACCAGGAGCCCAACGATGCGGCACCGTGATCTTAGTGAGTTTGATTATTAAATCGAACTGCATAAAAACTTAGGAGAATAACTCTAGATTATTACTTAGTAAATGCATAAAAATAGTTTAGACATTTGCACATGAATAGTTATTTTTGTTGAGCATTTAAAATAATAGAAATCATTAGTTAGGAGCAAAATAGAATCCTAAGATTAGACACCTAGTCAACTAAAAGCTAGGAGTTGATTAAAATATCTGGGGGACAAACTAGAGCAAACTTAGGGATGTAGGTGCAATTCCCAGAGAAACTGACACTTGGATGGGTGAGTGTTTTAATTAAATAATTAATTAAAAATATTTAATTATGCATGAAGCGACATGTGTCGCAGGAGATTTTCCTTTATAAGGAGGGCTTAGGGAATGGGTAAGGGGCCCATAATTTGGATGATTGTCATAATTTTCGAATGCCTCAAAGACTTGCTGCTATCTAAGGGTTTGGCTAAGAAATCCTGGTGGGAAGGGAAGCCCAAGCTGAATTTCTGAAATACTTGTGTGAACTCTACGACCCGACTAGCTCGGGGGTCTGGAAGGAAGAAGAGTACTTCCAGAGTGGTTGGGTGGTTAACCGAGGTGTCCATTGGCGAACGGTCAAAGAATACAGTCGGAAGACCGTGAAGAGTAGATTGGGCGCTACCAAAGGAACATTTACAAGCAGCCACCGGAGAGGTAATTCTTGTGTTTTGTAAATAATTTTAAACAGAATCTGTTTGAAGATCTCTTTATTTGTATATACTGCAATTTCAAGCGAAGTATTCTGGTTATATTTCATATCATAGAAAGCTTAGTTAAGAATTTAAATGAAGATAGGCCATGATGCATCCCAGACGATAATATTTTCTTTACAGTTATTGTTTTAAATTCTGACAGTAGTGTGTAGTGTCGAGATCTGATTTAAAAGATTGATTCTGAAAGAAAATTACTAATTCTGGGTTTAGATGTTAAGATCCGGTCTTATTTTATCATTTCAAAAAAAAAAAAACCAATGATGCGAACTTAAAACGACTCTGTACCTCCATTACAGTGTTCGCCCTGCTTAAACGCAGATCTACTTTTATATGAGGGAACTTTGCTTTTTTTTTTATTACTAATGATCCGTCGATTGGCTTTCTACCTTGAATTCTTATTAAACTGCTTTTAATACAGAGATCGGTCTTAAACATTGTGGATCGATTTAAATACTTTTACCCAGAAGAACCGTATCATTTGTGGATCTGGAATAGGCTATTTTCTTTTATATAAATTCATACCGGAGGATGCTCCTCCATAATTTAGATTATAATCAGTGTATTAATAAATCTGAAACTGTTTCGATTAAGATTGTGAACTTATAATGCTCAGATTGATTTAGTTGCAGGTTAAGATAGATCGCTCGATCTAGCAATAGACTTACGAAACTCTGTCTCCAAAAGCTCACTATAGATATCGATGTATAGGGATTACTTATATTTCAGATTCCATGCTTAAATGTCTTGTAACGTTTGTTCAACCAGATCGACTCTGCCCCTGTAATGACAGTGCTCGATCTCCCGGTTTGATCTTCATCATAGTTTCCCAGTACTCAAGGTTTAAGTTCTGATGGTTATGTAGTGTGAAAACCCGACGGCAGACGAATTCCAGCTGAAAAAAAGTCTCTATCTCTCCCATTTCGTATGCCGAAGTCTAATATGTAATTGTCTTAAACTCTGTGAACGATAAGGTAGCTCCAGATCCCACAGTTCTCTTAAACATTGCGTTGATCGCTTCTACCATGGCTCTTGCTTAAATCGCGTGTATTTATTATAACCCTGTAATTCCATCTCGGAGATTTGATTGGGATTAAGAATCTTCTGTTTGTTTTCTTTTAATCCCAGATTCAAAATTTGATTTACTTTGGTTCTTGAAAATTGCACTGATCTATTCCTTGGTGTGTTCTAGAATTGAAATCAAAAGATCGCTTAATTCTAGAAACCTTCAAAATATTTTCTGTGATCCATTTGAATGGCGACCAGGACTCTGAGTGTGGTTATTAATTTTGAACTCCGTTACAACTGGAGATCATAACCTGGTTAAAGGAATAGCTAAACTCTGCCATTGCCTTTTTGGTGTGGTTCTGCAAAAATCGCATTCATAGGGCAGCATTTCCAGAAATAAATTTTAAAATGCATTGCCTCTTACTACAAATTGGTTTTAGGGCAAAGTTTCCAGGATTTTCGATTTCAAAAGGGATTCACTGATCATTCTTTGCATTCAATCTCTGTATCAAGTTCTTGCTTAACGTCTCCAGGATTTCTGTTATGAATTAATTTTTGCTCTTTGTCAACCTCTGTACTTTTATTGTTGATTTAAAAAACTCTTGAGTAGTGGCATAAAATCTACAACATTCTAAGCTCCAGTCTCGGCGATGACTCCAAACCCATAATTAAATTCCAATCTAGATCGGAGATTCAAGCTTATTAAATCGTAATCTCCAGATCAGCATATCTGCATTTATAAATCAACTTATTTGAGTCACGTCCCGAGAACCCTACTGTATACCAATCTCTTATTCCATCACTGAGTACTGCTAGCATTCCCAGAAAACCCCAATTGTATTTCAAGGACTCGGGTGGGATTCATTTTATCCCTGATATGTTGTGTGTAGTCATCGAAGGGGACGGGGTATTATATATGTAAACCATATATGCTAATGCTTCGCATGTTTGAAACTGTAGGAGAATTATTTAATTGTATCGGTTACTTGAGTCACTGTTCTGTATTTTATTTTAGAGCGAAAAAAAAAAGGAAAACATTACGTATGTCAAGTATAATGCTATTATTTATGCATTGTACAATTTATAGAAAAATATATTATATGTCTAAATTATATTTAGATATCTACGTGGAATAGTTTGTTCGAATATGAAATGTATTATCTACACATATGTCAAACTAGTCCTTAGAAGGACCACTCTCGAAGTGAAGATGTGGATTGCATGTTTCCTGCACCAGCAATCGCTATAATATCTCGTTTAATATTCTGTTGGCGTAACTAGACAATGTCGAACTTTATGAGTCCAAATCATCATGTGATGTGGTAAGGTAGTAACGTATAGCTAGATATTTCATTGGCAGTGAAAGGTAATTGAAAATCTGTTATGGTTACGGCTAGAGTAAGGAAGTCGAACCTCTATTATTGTGAAACCTTGAAGTCTTTGATGTATAATTAATTATATTTGTCGTAGTATAAGTTGGCATGTTAATGTTGGTTGCATGAATAGTGAAAGACAATATTTTAGTGTATAGTGAAATTCTACTTTAATGTTTATTATAGAATAATGAAATCTAGCTTTATAATGTGCATAATGAAAACATCGAAGGTTAGTATATGCTGTTCATTATAAAATTAATGATGCTAACATTTCTTTGTATTGAAAAGTAGTTAAAAGAAATAGTATTTTAAGATTTATTATGAAAGTTAACCATTAAGGATTATTGGGAAGTAATTAGGGAATCGAACAGCATGTATATTTGTATTTAATTCTTTATTTATTTATTTGGTATTCACTTTATGTTTATGATGACTTAGTGTAAATGAGTTTGACTATATGTTCTTTGGATATAGTATCCACCTTTCGTTCACAAGAAAAGAGTGTAATTTATATCACATCTTGATTACTTTAAAGCTAATATGTTATCTTAGCACTTGCTAATAAAATAGATTATTATGCATTATGGAATTTAAAGTGACCATCATGGTATGTGCATTCTTAAAATAGATAGTGTAGATTTTTACAACATTAAATATTGGAATGATATGCATTAGTAATATAGTTTACATGCAGTATTAATGATTTAAGTGACTATCATGTATGCACACTTCTTTTTTATACATGATGGATAATGTGATTAAATAATATCCTCTTTGTTAATGTTAATGTATTACAATAGCATTCATTAAATAACTAGAACTCAAGTACTACAATGTTTATGCCAATTTTTATGATTTGTACTAAGCATCAAAATATAAGAGTTTGTTATGTAAAGGGAAATGTATCTATATTAAGTGATTAAATAATTATATAGGTTTATGATAGGTTAATTGCATATTATAGAAGTTTAAAAAAAAAAAAAATGCTTAAGTAGAGGAGCTATTACAATTGCTTTGAAATTAACTCTGGAGCTCCTAAATTATGGATCGTTGTCCCTGATTAACATATATCCATTTTGCAAATCAAAACCCCGCTATAATATCATATCTCTGTATAAGTGCTTTTATCACTTCAAAATTGAGTACATTCATTTCCCAGTCTTGCTGGCTGCAATTGTGTATCTGGCACACCGAATCACGCCGACGTACCACGTGGTACGATACCGGTGTCAAACTTTGCCTTTGAACCGTTGGTCTGAGTGTCCAACGAGCTGTCTCATAGCCAGCAAGGACAATTGTAAACTTGAAGTTCAAATGTCGGTTAAATAAATTATTGTTTTTATTTATAACATCGAACTTCAAACTCTGTCAATCCTGTTGCTTAATTTACACTCCATCGATTACATACAATCTTATTTCAACTACTATATCAAGTTCTCTCTCTTCGTCAATAAAATTCATGATATGATCATAGAGTTGGTACTCATGCATAAACGTATTAATTAACATCCAAATTCTACTATGAAACTTTTGGTGAGAAAGGATATTCCTTTTGTATTTACGTATTAATTGGATCCCATATTTCTGATATGAAATTGATATGTTATTTATATTTTTCCTTAATGCTTATTTTACCTATTAATTGGATCGGTAACTACACAATGATTCCACTACTGAGATTTACATACACAAAGATCAACATTTACAATTTGAAATGCCTTTGGAAAATAGAGTACTTCATAGTCATATCATGTATAAAGAATGCAACATTTTTACAATATGGTTAATAAAGTACCTTATATGTATAATATGTTTAAACGAATGCATCATATTGATAAATGTCAATTCGAAATGTATTTAGAAAATAGAATTGCAATAATGTTTTAAAGTAATGCATTATATTTATAATATGCCAAATTGAATGCAATTATAAATATATCATATCTAGTTTGAAATGCACTTGTAAGGTATTGTGGTGTTACTACCTTTTTCCTGTAAAATATTTCATCCCACCCAACTTGGTTCTTATCTTTACTTACAAATACATTCGAATGGTATTGACCATATAAAATTGATTCTTTAATCTCCAATGAAAGGCATTGTTGGATTCTTGAGGACATTTAACAAAAAAAAAAAAAAACACCACTTCACTTACTAAGTTAGAAGACCCTACAGTAGTCTTCTATTATCTCCATAATATCTCCCTCAAGTTTACAAGAGAGCAATGCCAGTAACCCCAATACAATATAGCAATACTCGTGTGAATAAGTAAAGATCATGAATTAGTGATGTGACTCCCTTGACTCTATTATATACTAAGAGATGAGGAGGAATTACTCTCACATATTACATGTGGGATAATATAGTTCTCCATAATAACATCTCTTTATATAATAATGAATATCAAGAGTATATTTTACCATAATGAATATGGGATATAATGTATTACTCTTTTACATAAGATTATGGATATCTTCCGACATAATACAAAGACATTATTACCTTCCAAGGAATATAAAATATTCCAACACGATGAACGTCGAATGTCAAACTATTAATGTGTCACACCCTGGGAATTGTCGATGTATATCATTTTTAATCCTTAATAAATATCAGAATGGGACAAAACCCTTTGACATATTAGGCATATAAACCTTCATCAATGTCCCAATGTGACAAACCCTTAATGGACGCTGCAATACAACATAACGCTTGATATACATCACAATGTGACATAGTCGTTGATGAATGTCGAATGTCACATCTTGGGAATTGTCCGTGTATATCATTTTTTAATCCTTAATGAATGTTAGAATGGGACATAACCCTTTATCATATTAATATTATAACCCTTGATCAATGTCACAATGAGACATAATCCTTGTTGAATGCCACAATGTAACATAACACTTGATATACATCACAATTTGAGATAGCCTATTAAAATTATATTGATCAATATCATGATGTGACAAAACCCTCAAGATAAACTTCGCAATGCATCATAACCCTTGATAAACATCACAATGCAACATAGCACCCAATGAACGTCGAATGTCAAACTATTAATGTGTCACGCCTTGGGAATTTTCGGTGTATATCATTTTTAATCCTTAATAAATATGAGAATGGGATAGAACCCTTTCTCATATTAGGAATATAACCCTTGATCAATGTCGCAATGTGATAAACCCTTAATGGACGTCGCAATACAACATAATACTTGATATTCATCACAATGTGACATAGCCGTTGATGAATGTCGAATATCACATCTTGGGCATTGTTGGTGTATATCATTTTTTAATCCTTAATGAATTTTAGAATGGGACATAACCCTTTATCATATTAATAATATAACCCTTGATCAATGTCGTAACACGACATAACCCTTGTTGAACGCTGCAATGCAACATAACACTTGATATACATTACAATGTTAGATAAAATTATATTGATCAATGTCACGATGCAAGAAAACCCTTAAGATGAACATCGCATTGCATCATAACCCTTGATAAACATCACAATGTAACATAGCCCCCGATGAACATCGAATGTCAAACTATTAATCTGTCACATCTTGGGAATTGTTAGTGTATATCTTTTTTAATCCTTAATTATAACCCTTGATCAAAGTCACAATATGGCAAAACCCTTGATGAATGTCACAATACGACATAACCCTTGACAAATGTGTAATGTCACATTATTAATGTGTCACATATTGGGCATTGTTGGCATACACGATATTTTAATCCTTAATGAATGCTAGAAGGGGACATAACCCTTACGTCAAATTAGACATAACCATTGATCAATGTTGCAAAGAGACATCACCCTTAATGAATGTCACAATGCAACATAACCCTTAATAAGTATCAAAATGTGACATAATTGTTGACGAATATCACAATGCAACATAACACTTTATAAACATCACAATGCGACATAAGTTACCCCTAATGAATGTCGAATGTCAAATTATTAATGTGTCATTTTTTTTTACTCTAGTTAACCATAGTTTCCTTTATTTACCATGGTTGTCTATATTTACCAAGGTTGACTATATTTACCATGGTTGACTAAGCTTGACCATAGTTAACCATGGTTGACTATTGTTTAAACATGGTTGACTTTAGTGTACCATGTGGTCATAGTTTACCATGGTTAATTATTGTTTAAACATGCTTGACTTTAGTTAACCATGGTTGACTTCAATAAACCATGGTTAACTTTAGAGAACCATGTTTGACTTTGATTAACCATGTTTGACCTTAGTTTGACCATAAGTAACTATGTTTGACTTTAGTGGTCCATGTTTGACTTTAGATAACCATAGTTGACTTTATTTACCATGATTGACTATATTTATGAAGGTTGACTTTAGTGAACCATGTAGCTATGTTGGCCTATAACAACATACAAGTAGGCCTAGTGGTCCATGTTTGACTTTAGATAACCATAGTTGACTTTATTTACCATGATTGACTATATTTATGAAGGTTGACTTTAGTGAACCATGTAGCTATGTTGGCCTACTTTAGTGAACCATGTAGCTATGATTAAACCCATAGCCTTAATCATGATCCTTAAACAGTAATCCATATATCTTAAATCAATTTTAATAAAATAAAATTATTATGAAAATATGGAATTTGGTTTTAAAATATCTAAATTATAATTATTTTTACAACATATAACTAATTGCATATAAGTGATGTGTACTATTAAAACCTATAATGACAACATACACATTGTTTCATAATTTTATTAAACCCATAACCTCAATCATGATTCTTAAACACTAATCCCTAGATACTTTAAAGCTTAAATATTATTCCTTAGTACCCCAAAATCCCATAACCTTCCATTTTTATAGCATATAACTAATTGTATAGAAATAATGCATATTATTAAAACCTATAACTAATTCTCCAGGAATATTATGTATTATGAGAATTACAAACTTTTAAAATTTATAAAAATAAAAAGCATAAATGCTAACAACCATTGTTTACAAAGAGTTATATTATATTTATATAAATGTTCAAAAATAGCATTTCAACATAATGTTTGTGGCTAAATGATGATGCATAAAAAAAAAAAATTGGAAATTTTTATTAAACCCAGAACCATAATCATGGCTATCACATATTGATTTATGTACACTAAATTTTAAATATTATTTCTTAATCCCAAAAATATCTTATAAAAAACATAAATATCTTATTATTAACATAAATATTTTACAAAAATTCTTTACTCCATTTATCACTCTAAAAAGCATAAATGCTAACAACCATTGTTTACAAAGAGTTATATTATATTTATATAAATATTCAAAAGTAGCATTTCAACATGATGTTTGTGACTAATGTTTGTGACTAAATGATGATGCATCATAAAAAACAATTTTTTTTGGAATTTTTATTAAACCCATAACCATAATCATGGCTATTACATATTGATTCATCTACCCTAAATTTTAAATATTATTCCTTAATCCCCAAAATATCTTATAATTAATTAAAATATATTTTATATATGATATTATTAATTGATTGAATAACGATCAAGGCAAGGCGAATTGCTGTGAGGTTGACAGCTAGGTATTGTTATTGATAATTTGAGTCTTTATATTTAATACAACTTAGAATTAGAATCATAAATGAAGTAAAGAAATTCCGTAAATATATATATTCTTAGCTTTTGTTAGATTTGTTATTTAAAATTATGTAACTAATTTTATTTTAATACATTTATAATGGATTTCATAAATGTAATAACAAAATATTTACTAAATTAACTATATTGATGGTATTTAATTAAATGTATTCAATATTGTAATTCTATTATTATTTCTTAATAATTTAAAAATATATATGTAACATTACTTTTATTTTAATACATGTCACGAACCCAAAATTTCATAAAATTTAAGAATTTTCTAAAGTGTCTATTTGGCCATAAATGCTATGGGGAAGTATGAAGTTTCAACATTTAAATTTACTATCTTAAATAAAATGCGACAATTAAATATCTCATAAATTATTGTTTAACTATTTGATTGTCTAACTGACAATAAAAACAGAAAATATCGTAATACATAGATATACAATCATCAATTTTTCTTACATGTTGTAATGACATTCAACTGCATCTATAATTCTATATTTGAATGATGTCATACTGCCTATTTTACACTACCTCTTTATCACCCTTTTGGTATATTTAAATAAGAGAAAACTCTCCTACTAAATAGAGCGTTTATTTTAACGCATGTGTATGTAAAACCCAACGATAAATCATACAACATTTTAACTGTAAAACATGTACAAACCTACAACTCAAATACATTGCATGATCAATAGAAAATTAACTTCAATTATATTTTATCAACGTTTTCCCATAGTCATGAAAATTTGAATATATCTACACATTCATCTTTGTCTACCTTCGTAGATTATTATCTTGCATATATTTACTTATCGTATATGTTTCCAATGATTTATATGAGGCATATCTAAAAGAGAGAATAAATGATACATATAAACATTCGATATATATAAAAATATGAACAAAGAACCACGAGATACACATAGAAATAATTAACCAAACATACTCACACACATAGAAAGAGACCAAAGATAACGTGGTTCACCCAAACTCGGGCTAGTCCACAAAGGTTTGTGTGTGTATTATTTAACATTTCCCAAAGGGATTACATTCTACTGCAACACCATTATCGCAGGGCTTATCTTCTTCGAGCCTTTCTTACAGGAAACATTTCCCCAATAACATATCCTTCAATGAAAAAGGAGGTGCTTCATATAACAATATGAAAGTGGATATAATGAAAACCTTTCTACAAAATTATAAAGGGATAACTCCCTTCTATAACTTTTCTTTCCAATTGTAATTATTCTATACATAATACCATACATCACATGGTAATGTAATAATACATATATTTATAGCCTAAATATTTTTTAGAATATTACAACATATTATAATGTACTCTAATGTCACTTATCTCTTTTTCATATTCCACTATTTATCCATGCAATAATAAAATATAAGTTCATAACTAAAATATATTATAATATTGCAACATATTATAATATACTCCTTTGTCATGTTAAAATGTATTATATTATCAAATGTCTTGTACTTATCAATCCTATTCATTATGCAAAACTACTTTTAACTTACGAGAGTATAATTGAAGACCTTTAACCATAACATTAACCTAACATTGAGATATGTCTATAACTAAATTAACGGTGTCCAAGTCTTCTTACTCATCATTTTTATGCGACCTTCTTTTATGATGCAGAAATATATATATAATTTCTACTTGGCGTTAAATCTTTAGAGAAATAAAAAATATAAGAACAGTAAATACTTCATAGAATTGGGATCGAGCTATGTTTATTAAAAACAACGAACTTCACAGAGTTTTCAAAGCATTCGTTGGAGATTAGTGCAGCATAAAAAAAAAACAAACAAATATACGCAGGAATCCTATCTGATCATTTTGACTTTTCAGTAGAGATCTATATACGAAAAGAATAGATAACAACATCATTGAAATACTATATTACTCTTTTAAAAGCGACCCTGATCTATTCGAGTCTTTTAACTAAACCTAAATGCGTTAGACAATATGAACAAGTATCTATAAAAAAACAAACGTAAGCCAACTCTTGCAAACCAGGTTTTTGGCCGGGAGACTGTGTCTTCTCTTACCAGAACGCAAGCAGGGTTTGTACTTGGGTCAACCCATTTCTTTTCATTAATTAGAATACTGGCAAGGGTTGAAACCACATAAAGGATAACCATCGTAGAGAACACAGCGAACCTAATGTTGAGATCACCTACTACATGGATCAAGATACACAGCTCTCTTATGAGCTGAGGTCGCAGCCATACTTAAATAACATATGGTGACTTCAACGACTGATATTACATGCTACAATAGTCAGACTTATTACATCGATCATATGCACTGAGATAATGTAATGAGACTTAACTTCTAGTCTTCTTCTTCTGGTTAGCACTATCCATATCTAACCAGAGATCAACTCTGAGTAACTTTTACCCCAATTTTAATGCTATAGATCAGATCTAACAAGGTTTTAATCAGAGATCGTGACCAATTCGGTGTATCTTTTTACTAGGCGTTAGCTGTTAAACATCTACAGAAATGATTTCACATGGATATTCATATCACAACAGAGGTCCGAAAACACTTACTTGGTGACTATGGTAGCTCTGTCCGTTCCAAGCTCTAGCTCAGCTGTACGCGAATTGTATTCGTACCAGGATTTAGATCATAGATAGAAGTTTATCTTTTTTGAGATCTACTCCAGCTGCATGCCGATGGTAACTCTATCTATTTTTTTTTAAGATCTAGTTTAGCTGCCCCCCGAATGTATTCACCCCCAGCATTTAAATCCCGGCAGAAGTTTATTCTCTCCTCGGGTATAGCCCGAAATCAGTGCGTGATTGGAAATATTTCAAACGAACCAGATCTCTCTCCCCGATCAGATGCCTAGGTCTCGGTGATATGTTGAAAGATCAAATATCTCACGCAGAAAACGGTTAACACGTCTTTGTTACTATCCAACAGCCCGCGCATGATGGGAGTTATGTTTATCCTCTAGATATCTATCAAAGAGTTGCTCTATCAACACGACTAACTCCCAATGACAGATGGCACTCCAAATAATTGTATTCAAACAATTGGCGGCCCACGGTTTTAATGGGAGACAAACCTCCTAAAAATCTCAGCGAGTCTCTCCGAGTGCATAAAAAAAAACTTCTCTTCCCAATAACTTAATCAATTTATCCTACCAAAATCATTACGTGAATATCCTCATTCAAGAATAATCACTTAGTGGAGCTTGTAGATTCCTCTTCCAATGAATGAATTTGCCACGAACACAACCAACGTGGTTCAGACTTGTCGGTCATGCTCCCCATGTCTAAGATATCCCATCTACAATGACGGGTCTCCATAGTTGAAAATGTTAAGAAGGAGGATGGGGATGAGGTCACTCATCATTTCATTCATCTAAAAGTTTTAACCATACTAAGTATATTTACATTTAAATGGGTTTCATTATAGCGACTAGTATTATAATATGAGTATTTGGAGAAGAGGGCTTCATTTAAGGAGACACTCTCGTTCATGTGCCTTCCTCTCAGTTTGTTGTATAAACTTTCCTACTACCTTCGCATGTTATTTTAACCCTTCTTTGTGGGTCTTTCATATATATATTTAACCTATAAGTATAGATGCATATAATAGTTCTTACACTTTATTGGTTTAGTTTCTTTTATATATACATATATTTAGCATAGATGCTACTAAATCAATTCAATAGTTATCACAACTATAGTTAAGTTCTTTCATATGTATAATATACCTTTGTCTCTCATATTTAACATTATATCTATATATATATATATAATCTCCATCCAATAGTTATCACAACTAATGGTTGATTCTTTCATATGATATATATATATATAAGTATGTGTCTATAGTACCCTTCTAGTCTTTTAGCCTTGGTTAGGATCCACCGAGGTGAATGTCCCTAGTTTCTTACCCTCAAATGTCTAAGATCCAAAACCTAACTCTCAAGGCTTCCTAGCCTTTTTACACTTTGCTTGGAGGATTTAGTTACTTAACGTCTTTGTTACATCCTTGCTTTTACTTGCGTCATTTATAAGTTTATGATTAAAAACTTATAACCCAGAGGTAACGATACTTCTGAGGTCCACTAGTGGGGCCTTGGCCTTGAGCTCCTCACAATGGCCAATTACAAAATTCATTAACATAAATAATAAAAATAAAGATCAAAATAGGTCATAAAGGAGGGATATCACAATACATTTACCATGAATTTCATAGACACTTGCTTCCACATTATAACGTAATACAACCGAAAATGTATATACTTGTTTTTTTCCAAAACATGTCGATATACCTCCTTATAAGGGAACACTGTAATGCCCATATTTTGATTAGGTATATTTATCATTTAGACACATCATATTTTATTTTCTTATATATTCTGTTAAACTCAGCTCGACTGAGTAAACTATATTATGATATGATGGACCTCATTATATGATGTTACTTTGTTTTATTATTTCACTATGATTAAGATGTTACTATGTTATGTGGTTACGATGTCATGATTATCATATGATTTCTTTATTTTACGATTACAGTATATGTTATATGTTTTCATTAATGAAATGTGAAATATATGATTCAGTATGTGGATACCATCTTCTTATATGAATTTGAAGTGTTATATGTCATACGCATCTATGATGAACTAAAAAGGTTACATGAAATAAAATGATTTTGATAACATGGATCAATTGGCGATCAATGGGAAATGCTTTCTATAAATTGGATTTTGCGAAATACTAACCTACAGGACACAAGGGCTATGGGATAGCCAGTTACTTGATCTGATATGAGACACACACAAAAAAAAATTGTTCGTATAGTAAACCTTAGTAGCTAAGAATGATGATACAATAGCACAAACTGATAATCTCAATAGCAGCAAAGTATGAGTCGATAAGGGCGTAAGCCCAGTATGTTGAGAGGGATGGATGTGTTTCCCACCCTATGTTTCTATGAGACCTGAGGTGGTGGGAGGGCCATGCTGAGACACGATCCTCATGTTGTTCTGATGACGATGGTCGGATGCCTGCTAGGGGAGGACAGGTCCGTTGTCCAGCCGACGCTATCGCTCTCAAGTTCTATGTGGTTAGGTCGGTGAGTTCGACATCCACTTTTGTACTAGCAGAGGAAGGATAGGGAGGATGCAGGACGTAAGTTATGATGGGAGGATGTGTTAGTTAGTACTGTTGAGGGTTGAGTATTCCTTGATTCCGAGTTAGTGGTAGTAGGTACCCTTCCTTGTACATGATCGATTAAACTAATGATGTGAAATCGTAAAGAATTAATTGTTAAATAACTGAGGATGTTAAAGTAATTGTACTATATATATTATGCTTGTTATTGTACATGAGGGCAAATACTACTATTAGTTAACAGGTATGCATAGGCGGGATGGGGTTTGTCTATAGTACATTTATGATCTGTGCATACGCTGGCCACGCATGCACACCTTGCACATGTACACTAGTATCGATATACAAACACTTAACATATTGAATAAATGTATAAGTTGTCATAAGTAATTATGTTAATCATGCATTGATCGAACTCAGAGAATGAATATAAAGTTATTTAAGGTGTGTAAAACAAATCAATTAAGCTATGTATTACTTGTTGGTAAACATCGTGATAAACAATTGAGACAAGTGTCGTTAGTTCACATTGTCATCTGAGAATTGTTGTAAATAAGGTAATGGTACTGTCTAATTAATTAGTAAGATTGTTTAAGCCCTTAAGGGTGCTTTGTTTAGAAGAACGACGATACTATGTAGATGTTAGGGTACTCATGTGATAAACAAATTATTTAAAAGACATTTTTATTAAATTCACCATTTATTATTACTTTGTGGTGATTTAATTAATATTATTACTTAATTAATGTTATTTTAATAATATTACTATCCATGTCATAACAATTGCAATATAGGTAAAATTTAAATATTGATTAATAAATGATTAGAGTGTGATTATTTCCATTTCTAAGTTAGACATAATAGGATACCAATTTTGGAATGGATGTGATGTGATGGAAAAAGGTTTATTACTATTTAATTATTCAATACGAATCTTATAATTTAAATCTCAAGATAAAGTTATCTTGACGTATGTGGTAGACCATTAAGACACACCATGTCCAAGTTGAAAAGGGTCAACTATTTATATAATATTTTATTAATTACATTAATAACATTAAATACAAAGGTGGTGAATAGACTTGTAATTAATAAACCTTGTCCTGAATGGATAACCTTTGGGTAATGATTCCCACCGTAATAAATACTTACGACCATCAAACAAAATCAAAAAAATTTACCGTGAGTGTAATTGATTATTTAGTACATTGAGTGTGAAAAATACATTTTTATAATGTAATGTGTATGAATGAACTAAGGGAAAGGAGTAAATGTTTGAGGGGCTCGAGAGGGGGAGTTTGGGGCGGTGGAGTAAGCCCAAGGTCTTCTCGAGGAAGGAAATGTATATAGAGGGGGAGAAAGTTGAAGGTAAGGGGGGAGATAGCTTGAAGTGGGGAGAAAGGTTTTGGAGAACCTAAGTAAATACTGCTCTCGGGATTATCAGTTTGTGAGCTCGGGGGCTTGGAAATCCTTGAATTTCCAAGGGCCAGCAAGATAATAGCTGGTCGGTAGGGTGGACACATCGTCTTGGCTGACTAAGTGTAGAGCCCCTCCTCTAGGGTCTTTCCTGTTTAACCTGAAACTCAACCACTTGATACAAAAGAGATTAGAAAGCATAACGACTGGATAAATAAACTAAATAAATGAATAAACTAGCAAATTAAAACAAACCATAACCATAACCAGCAAAGCTCGTTTATCCATAGGCGAAGCAACCGTTAGCTCCGCCACCCAACCATAGGCTCCTGCTTTCAGTCGCATGGCCTCCCCCGAGCTTTGGGTCATAGAGCTCACACACGTTTTTCAGAAATCCAGCTTGGGTTTCCCTTCCCACTAGGATTTCTTAGCCAAACCCTTAGATAGCAGCAAGTCTTTGAGGCATTCAAAAATTACGACAATCGTCCAAATTATGGGCCCTTTACCCATTCCCTAAGCCTTCCTTATAAAGGAAAATATTCCGCGACACATGTCACTTCATGCATAATTAAATATTTTTAATTAATTATTTAATTAAAACACTCACCCATCCAAGTGTCAGTTTCTCTGGGAAGTGCACCTACATCCCTAAGTTTGCTCTAGTTTGTCCCCCAGATATTTGAATCAACTCCTAGCTTTTAGTTGACTAGGTGTCTAATCTTAGGATTCTATTTTGCTCCTAAATAATGATTTCTATTATTTTAAATGCTCAACAAAAACAACTATTCATGTGCAAATGTCTAAACTATTTTTTTTTTATGCATTTGCTAAGTAATAATCTAGAGTTATTCTCCTAAGTTTTCATGCAGTTTAATTTAACAATCAAACTCACTAGGATCACGGTGCCGCGCCGTTGGGCTCCTGGTTCCTTAACTTTAATTCTCTGACATGGCACCACTCCGTCAGGTCCAGTCATCCATGGTTTCCATTCCTTGGCATGGTACCGCATCGTTGGGTCCTTGCGTCCATTCTTTCATTTCTCGACAGGGTACCGCATCGTCGGGCCCTTCTGCCACCATCTTTCCATTTTGACTTGCGGGAACTCTTGTAGGGATTTTAGGAATCGTTACCATCCATCATTCGTCTACATTCTATCTAGGGACTAATGGCGCTGAGGAGTGAGTCCGTTCTCACTGCACGCCCCTCAACTCGTACGTGACCAGCTCCGTCGTGGCCTACCTCGTACGCCCTCACGCATTCCTCATGAGCAAGCGGATCAGTGCTTATCTGCTCATGCGTGGTATTCTTGTCGGAAGTCGACATCGTCGTTGCTCCCCCTGTGTGTGATTTACCTGTACTCTACGACCCTTCATATTCCTTTGTGTGTCCTTCGGTGAATCGTTTCACCTGTCGCTACACACATTTCTCACAAACATAAATCATTATTTTATTGATTGACTATCAATCGTAATCATAAATATACTCAAAATAAAATCAAAGGATTATTTTATTAATGTTTCAAGCAGTCGGGTCACTAAGCAAGTGCCCTCAATGTCTACAGTAGTCTAGGGGCACTAAATACACCCCTACTTATTTAGAACTTCGTCCCGAAGTTCAGAATAAATGCGGAAAGCTATGACGCATCTCAGTTGCGTCCTCCCAAGTCACAAAGCTAGGGTTGTAGCTGTCCTACTATACTTTGACTTGACCAATCAAGGATAAGCATTTAAGCAAGAACTGATTAATCAATTATCCCAGTCCACACATATAATTCAATTCATTAATTTATTTATCAACTATAGTCATGCACATCATCAGGTGATTCTCCCTTATTAAGACACATCCTAACTCGAAGGGCCACTTTATTGAAGTCTGTTATGCCGGGTCACTCGACAGGTGCTCTTAAAGTCCATAGTCATTTTAGGGGCATTACATACACCCCCTGTTGTATAGAACTTCGTCCCGAAGTTAATTTTGTTCTCGTACTTCCGACACTAGGCTTAACTTTTAATTTCCTATTCTCACCTTCTTGCCATTTTCTTCTATTTCTCTTAAGTAATCATGGCCATGTTCTAATAATTAGTTTTCCAAATCTCCTAGTATGGTTATAATACATTCTTAATTGTAATTTTGTGCAATGCAACTCCAATAATGCCCTCATAATTGTCAATACCACACTAGATTTTCTATGTCTTCTAGTCATGTGCAAAGATCCATAATATCCAAATTGACTACAAGTTATAAAGCACCAATGGACATACCAAAGTTACTCAATCATCCCTTCGCACAATGAATCCGAACAAGAATGCAAATCTGTTGGCTATCCCTTCCTCCAATATGAAAAGGTGAACGTCATACCATATTCGGTAAAATAATGACGGCAAATTATAATCACCGGTTAACAAATCTAGAGCGGTTACAAAATATTCCAAAATCCAATTCCCAAAATACTACATCCAAAGCCCTACTTGCTTTTAATAGTGCTGGTTCTCAATTTGACAGGATTCTAAGCATCAATGCTTAGCGACTTAGTCGAACATATTAAACTTTATCCATTAGTCTTTTCATCGGTAAGTTCATGTCCAGGTCAATGATCTTATCACATCCTTACCTCATTTTATGATTTATGTTGTCATAAGACCACTTTGTTAGTCTCATCAATTCATACTATGAGTGTTTTTCTCATCATCATCGAGCCCTATCTCGGCTAGTTGTAATTTCATCAGGATTGACTATGTCCTTGGGTTAGCTGCATTCCGTTCAGTTCATTGTGTTGATCATCTCCATACATCATTTTACTAAAATTGTCTTCGTTTGGTCCTTTCAATGGACTTTCCAAGTTTCATCTTATGTGTCTATATAGTCCCATCGAGTCTTGTCTTAAGGTCTAGTCATCTTTTCATATAATTTTTTTCTTGTCATGTCATGAGGTTAACATAATTGTGTTCAACTCGTTGTTTCGATACTTCATTTCACAAAAATTTGCCTTGATTTTTCCCTATTATTTGTGTCCAACCTATTTACAATTTTCAAAACTATCTTCCAACTTTTGCATTTCCCCAGTTGGACTTATTATATTTACAATAATTTTAAAAGTAAACTCCCCCTAATGTGAAAAAATAAAATTCAAACTATCGAGTCCAATTCAATTTCTAGTATCTATGTATATGTATAATCTAATATATATTTAGCTTTGAAATGATCGAATGAGGTTGTAAGATATAATCCCCACATTTTAGATATATAAAAATTTAAAAAGTTTAAAATTTATTTAATTAAACCAATATCTTGGTTGTCAAAATATTCATACTTTACTCTCTCTATATATCAATAACAACTTTCCAATATATATATATATTAAATATCAATACAATATATATCAAATCACAACCTTCCAAAAAAATTTTATTTACTCAAGGCAATATATATCAAAATGGGAACTTTCCAATATATATATATTAATACCAATATATATATCAAATGATAACTTTCCAAATCTTATATATTAAATACAAATATATGTCAAATAATAAATTTTCAAAACGTATATATTAAATACTAATATGTATCTACTTACATTTTTCCAAAATTTATATAATAAATACACATTTACAGAAAATGACAACTTTACCAAATATATATCTATTAAATACCAATAAATATATCAACTGACAGTTTTCCAAAATTTATATAATAAATGCATATATATAATTATGTAAAATGACAACTTTACAATTTACATATATTAAATACCAATATGTAATCAACTAACAGTTTTCCAAAATTTTTATATAATAAATACATATAAATATCAAATGACAACTTTACAATATATATATATATATATATATATAATCACTTAAATATCATTAAAATAGTGTAGACAATAAATTGGTGCTATCATGCTTTTAGTGATTATGATGTGATTCCATGATATAGTCCAGATGCATGTACGGTCTACTTAAATAACTTTTTTTTAATCAATAATAAGCCATTATTCCAAAAATCTCATTCCTTTATTTAGTCACTTACCTAAGAGTTAACCAATATGACCTATGGATACTTTAAACTTTACTCCATGCTTTTTAATCACAAAACAACATTATCATATAATTATATATAACTATGGAATTACTTTGTTCGCTAAGTCACATTTTATGAACCTGTCTTAACTACAATTAATATAATGACGCTTATGAACTTCCACTTCTTAACTACTATAGCTAAATGGCATATATTTTAACTATCATTCTTAACAAATTTGATACAATGCTTATTACTCTTTACACATTCCAAAACGATAACACCTATTAACTTCCACTAGACAGCTATCGGGACTCAATTGCATAATCTTGTAAACCTGAAATCCCAACTTAGTAACAATAACTTTAATTCATTTATTCATTAGTTAAAGAGAGCTCGACGCATAAATCAACTGCGCCATCAGGCATGTATTGATCTTCATCAAACACAGTTTTCACATCGCTGATTGTGAAGGTTCGCTGAGCAAAGGTTTAACTCTCTTTTATATTAACCACCAGATCAGGAGGGTGTGCCTCTTTTTAGAAGTGCCACTTAATTATTTTTCAAGCTAATTAAGGGAAGTCACCAGGATTCAGTTTTACAAGTTAGACACTCCACGCCAAGTCTTTGAAGGTAGTAAAGAATTTAGAGCGCCAAAACGCTTAATGCAGTGGGCTGATATCTCGGGACTGAGAGAGATTTCAGCCAACAACAATTTCCTATCGGCTAGTTAACTGATTCTCTGTTCCATCATTTAAAGTTGATAGTTATTTAGTGGATCTCAAGTGAATTTCTATCTACGCTTCCATCCGCTCCAATAATTGAGCAATATAACTTACCCCATAGAACTTAAATAGATGCTTTAACGCAACATCTATTCATTGAAAGGTCCGCAACGCTGCACATCACTAGGTAGACTACTCACAGTCTACATTCTTTGATCTCTTATTTAGAATAGCGCCAAAATTTATGTCAAAAGAACATATGCTGAATCAACTGAACTTTCCATCCGCCATAGTTTTAATATAATAATCCTATCGTTGTTAAAACCACCAACCATGGCCTCTCTATGAACTCAACTCTAGATCGAATTACAATTCGATTATTTATTTCACACTTACATGTGAAATCTCCATAAAAAAAAAAATTCTTTTCTTTAAAAAACTTAACCTTGTAATTTTTCAGTCCACTTTACAGCACCTAAAAAGAAGACAATTTTACATTTATCAGTATTTAATTTATGAGTGTCTTCGTAACATTGAACTTACAGGTGTTCTTTCCTTGTTCTCCTATTAGCTAGAAGGTTATTAGGTAGACATACCACTTACTTAGCTGCGGCTAATCCTCCCTCCTTTCAGGTATGCAGGTTCCTATGCTTTTTCAGGAGTTTTTCCATGATGTCGCAACCGGGTATGGATATTTTAACAAATCCAGTTTTACTGTTTTGTTTACGACTTAGCGTCGCACTTACACGTAGCATAAAATCCCACCAAAGACCATAAGCTTGGACTAAGGAAAAGTATAAGGATGGTTCTAAAATTTAATTTCGTTATAGCTATGCCAACTTTGAAGAATACATCTCCATACTATCAAGGTGGTAGTATTAACAATGCACAAACTCAACATGTCATAGAGCGATAGAACACTAATGTTATTCCAATCTTGAAATGTTAAAGTTTTGGACGCTATCAAATGTATTACCCAACACTAATGTTATTCGAAACTTGAATTATTAAGGTTTGAATTAAAGTTTGAACGCTACCATAAGTATTACCAGCTAGGTAAGTTTAATAAGCCACATATTAATTTGTAACCCATTCTACATGGCAGGATCTATGACTGATTCTAACATTTAATACGCAGGGTACCCATACTGGGGTCATTCACTACGTTTTCCAGACGGCCATGTGAAAACAATTAATGTGCTTGAAGGTTATGGGTCCATTTGCCCTGAAAGGACAGGGTTGGTTGTCTCGGCGTTTGGGGTGAGTAACTCCTCAGCAAAACCTGAAGCTTGCTGGGATAATTTCCTTATTGGCATTCGAAAATGGGATTCAAAGGTTTATCCCACCAAACCCTGGCGATTTTATCAAACCTCAATCTCTTGCTATCATTCTTCTGCAATGAGGAGGAAACGATTTAAGCAGTCGTGGTTACTCCAAAAAGGATACTCCTTGCTTTGAAGGCACAGCTACTTCCCTGCGTTGCCTCATAGGTAAACTTCGATACAGTAACCTGTGTGTTTTCTAAAAGTTAGTTTTAGTAACGTACTCTGTTGCCATTTTGTTAATACTGCATTCGTTTCAATGGTGGTAGGTATTTTCCAGCTCGAGACAGCGTGGTTGCAGAAGGAGCCTAACTGAATTGGTAAGTGGTATCGCTCCTTTGCCTTCAAATGACGATAGGAAGAACTTGGGAAGTCCTCCTCAACGACAACAAGGGTTTTGTAATGACATGGTTAGTTCATTTTAATATCGGGGTCTCTGTTTCTACCCTTCCGAATGCCCTATCGAATTTATCAAGGGCCCAGAACAAATTTTTGTAATGCTATGAGTGAAAGGATTTGTTAATCATGGTTCTACCACCTCAGGGTTAGCGCTGGAAATTTATATTGATCTTTTGATGCTTTAAAATCCTAGTTAAATAGGACTACAGAATGGGTATGCTGCCACTTCCCGTTTCTTTAAGTATTACCAAGACCCTCTGTATTTTTTTAAATTCAACCATCTTGTATGCCCGCGTGGTAGATAATTGTCTGACAATGATTTTGTGGGGACTGGAAATCATGATATTATAGTGGGGCAATTTTAAAGGGTTCTGTAATTAAAGACTCTGGAACTTTCGTTTGTCTCTATTTTGTGAACGGATTGTCTACAGGATGAGAAGTGAATGGTAGCAGATGACTGCGTCCAATTAGAACTTATCAGTCCAAACGTGGTGTGGGTCTGTTGTACTTTCTTGTCTAAACATGATTTAAATGTTCTCGTCAAGCTTGGAAAGGCCATTTTATTTCGATATAACTGTAGAGTCATTCCTGGAACATTTCGTAACAGCATAGATCTGCGAAATGATAATGACACGATCTGGTAGGAGTTCTGATATATATAAATATTTTTGTTTTCTTCTAAAATCATACTATCAATCTATATCGTGTCATAGAAACCCTAACTATCAGTGTATCGGGTATTATTTTATGACTTGCCCTTTTCCAGAGTTTTTCTGTTTAAACATTAATTTTTAAATGTCCCGCAAGTATCAGTTACGGTCGAGACAACGTTTGTAAGAAATTATACTAATAGAATAGATCCTTAAAAATCGATGTTGATACTAAACTCATACTGTCAGTGGATTCGTGTTTAAAAATTCCAACTACCACTGATGGCGACTCCCGAATACTGTTTTATGGTTTGCTATTACAGAGTTTCCGTGACTGAGGGTAGAATACCTATATTTTGTACTATTGGGTTTGTGTGAGGTCAAAAAATAGATCGAGAATTATCCTTCAAGTTTATTCCATGAATGAATACGGAGGGTGTTGTCATTCGATTCAATTAATTTGTGCAAACCTAAAAATTAGAGGTAGTGGGGATAATATAGCATTTCAATACTAAATCTCCATCTTCTAGCTGCGCTGAAACAACTAAACCCTAATTGTTCACATGGAAATCGTGAAATTGCTGCACAGAGGATCTCTATACTCTTTATGATCCATGCTTTTCTTTATTGGTCGCAGAGTGTAAAGAAGGTCAAGATCTATTTCCTAGATTCTAATTAGTTAGTCTAAACAACAGGGGTGAGAGAAATTCATGCAATTTCCTCCGAGGCTTCATATATCTATATTGTAACCATAATAAAGTCGATATAATAAATAACAGTAAGAATGTACTGAAATCCTGCAATTTTTCCCGCCACGGTTTCATAGATCTAATTTGTAACAATGATAAATTCTACATATTAAATAACAGCAGGAATGTACCGAGATCATCAATACTAAATATCTATGCTCAGAACAAGCACTATTTGAATAACAGAAATTAATTAAACACCATAAACATTATATATATAATTAACAATGGAGACAGATAAATAATAGAAATTACATAGAGTCTGAGATAGCAAAACCTGGAACTTGTAAACCAAATGCAATAGGAACAGCCACGTTCCTCCCAACCGTAGATTAGGTACAAACACCAAGTCTGTCCGCAATCACCCCCGAGCCAGACACATGCATGGAGAAATGTGGACAACTAGCCTCAAACTCAGTCTTGTTTTCCTGAATCCCTTGCCTAACACAGAGTGCTCACACAGCAAGTGAATTTCTTTCCGGCATACTCAGCAGCGTCCTGCCTCCTCACATATGCCATCCTTTTATAGTTTTGCCTAGGTCTTACCATTAGCAGCCAATTCCTCATGGAATTTTCGCAGCTAATCAAATCCCTGATTTTTAGGGTGTGTCTAGTGTCTTAAATACACTCCTGACACTTGTTCTGGTTTCCCAGAGGCTAACTCTAACTTGTCCCCCACTTCTCCATGCATGATCTCCTCATTTAACTTGCCTGTTCGTACTCATTCTTTTATTAATATAATGTAAATTGTTGGTTTACAACAGTCCTCCTAGGACTTAAGTCAGCCGATTTCTCATCTGGCTTCCTCATTGCATAATCTCAAAATTAATAAAATAATTTTAAAATAAATCAACATAATGTTTTTTTTTTTTTTTTTATCATTGGAGAGGGATGTCACATCCTTGCCCCCTTATTGTGAACACTGTCCTCAGTGTTCTAGTCTTCATCCATCGGTTCTGGGAATAGATTCGGGTACCTTTCCAGTATTTCGCTTTCCAATTCCCAGGTTGCCTCCTCAGGACTAAAGTGCTTCCATTGTACCTTTACCTGAGCAATGGCTCGGTTCCGAAGTACTGTTTCTTTCCTGTCCAGAATGCGTAAAGGTTCCACTTGAAATTCGCCTTCTGGAGCCTCCTGTATCAAATTCCAATCAATAATATGAGTGGGGTCATGAATATATTTTTTCAGTAGTGCAATGTGAAAAATATTATGAATTTTTAAGTATGAGGGTAATGCCAGTTTATAGGCTACGGGTCCAATCCTTTCAAGAACTTGAAAAGGCCCGCAGAATCGTGGTGCCAGTTTATTGCAACTCCCCAGCCGGAGTGAGCTTTTCTTTGGTTTAACCCGCAAGTATACATGGTCTCCAACTGAGAACTCCTTACCTCGTCTTTTCAGATCAGCATAGCTCTTTTGGCGGTCCTGGGCCACCTTTAAATTCTTCTGTACCCTTTGGACTGTTTGTTCCATGTCTTTCAGCAAATCTGGTCGTACCAATAAGCGATTGACCGGACTATCCCAGCTAACTGGGGTAGTGCACTTTCTCCCATAAAGAATTTCGAATGGACTCATTCTTGATGATGCTTGGTACCCGTTGTTGTAAGCGAACTCTACCAGATGTAAGTAGTCTTCCCATTTGTTGGGTCTCTCCATGACGTACATTCTCAGCATGTCTTCAATGATCTGATTTGTACGTTCAGTCTGTCCATCCGTTTCAGGGTGATAGCTCGTGCTGAAATTAATTCTTGTTTCCAAACCTGCAAATAAAGATTTCCAGAACTTGGAGGTAAATTTTACATCCCTGTCTGAAATTACCATCTTTGGTACTCCGTGTAATCTGAATATTTCCTTTAGAAATATTCCTGCAATATCTGCTACCTTGTAGGTGGTTTTTACCGGAATGAAATGCGCCGATTTGCTAAATTTGTCAACCACCACCATTATGGAATCATGCTGTCGTTGGGTTTTCAGCAAACCTATGATAAAATCTAGTGAAATTATTTCCCATTTCCATTCAGGAACTGGTAATGGTTGTAATAACCCAGCAGGATGTCTATGATCTGCCTTCACCTGTTGACATTCCAAGCATTTAGATAAATAATCAGCTAGTTCAGTTTTTAATTTAGGCCAAAAGAATTGTTTTCTGAGAGCTGTTATCATTTTTTTATACCCGGGGTGACCTGCAAAAGGGGGTTTGTGCATCTCATTTAGAATAAACAATTTAAATTCTGCAACATTAGGCATGTACAGCCTATCTTTGAACCAAATCAGACCTCTCTGATCCATTCTGAAATCTGTCCCGTTCATGTTTATCTCGTTTTGCTGAATTTTACTTTGCAGATTCATGTATTCTGCGTCCTGTTTACTGGCCATTATTACTCTGTCCATGAGATTACTTTCTGGTTGACTCATTATTATCTCGTACACCTCATGGGTCCTTCGACTAAGTGCATCTGCCACCGTATTTTCCTTACCCTTTATGTGTTTTACGTCAAAGTCGAATTCACTTAAGAAGGCCATGCACCTTGCCTGTTTGGCATTGAGTCCTGGTTGGTTAAATAGGTTCTTGACGCAAGTGTTATCGGTTAATAACAAGAATTTCTTTCCCAGCAGGTAGTGACGCCACATTTTCAGTGCATGTACTACTGCTGTTAATTCCAAGTCATGAACCACGTAGTTGCGTTCATGTTCCTTTAATTTTCGTGATTCATAACACACTACATGTCCGTCCTGGGACAGTACTCCTCCTACTCCTTCTTTGCTCGCATCCGTACAGGCCGTGTATTCTTTACATGGGTCTGCCACTTTTAATACCGGTGCCTTGGTAAGCAACTCTTTGAGTCGTTCAAAACTTTCTTGACACTTACAGGACCACACAAACTTTATCCCCTTTTTCTGTAGTGAGGTAATGGGATAGGCGATCTTCGAGAATCCCTCAATGAACCTCCAATAGTAACCTGTGAGTCCCATGAAAGATCTAATATCAACTACATCTCTCGGTACTGGCCAATCTGCTATGGCTTTAATTTTCTGTGGGTCGACTGAAATTCCTTCAGCAGAAATAATATGGCCTAGGTACTGGATTTCCTTTTTAAAGAACTCACATTTCTCCAACTTTGCATACAACTGGTGGTCCCTCAAGGTTTGCAATACAATTCTTATATGCTGTTCATGTTCTTCCTCCGACTTAGAGTATATTAGGATATCATCAGTAAAAATCAACACAAACTGATCTAGATATTTGTTGAAAATACCATTCATTAAACACATGAATGTGGCAGGGGCGTTGGTTAACCCAAAAGGGATTACTACAAATTCATAGTGTCTGTATCGGGTACGGAAGGCAGTTTTACTTATGTCTTCATTTTTAATACGAATCTGATGGTACCCAGATCGAAGATCCAGTTTGGAAAAGATCCTAGCTCCCCCTACTTGGTCGAACAAATCATTGATTCGTGGTAACGGGTATTTATTCTTAACAGTTACTTTATTCAGTTGCCTATAGTCAATACATAGTCTTAGAGTCCCATCCTTTTTCTTGACAAACAGAACCGGTGCACCCCAAGGTGAGACACTAGGTCTTATATACCCTTTGTCTAGTAATTCTTGAATCTGAATCTTTAATTCCGTCAATTCTGGGATACTCATTCTATAAGGTACTTTTGACACTGGTGCTGATCCTGGTAAGAGTTCAATGGAGAAATCTATTTCTCGTTGAGGCAGTAACCCCGGTATTTCCTCTGGAAATACGTCTAGGAACTCACCTAAGACAGGATGCTTTGTTATGGAAGTCTGACTTTCATTGAGAAGTAAATCAGATACTCTTACAGCGTAAACCTTTCATCCTTTCCTCATGCACTTCTTTAGCTGCATAGCAGAAATCTGCCTAACAGAAACAGGTTTCTGTTTTCCAATCACTGTTCTTAGAGTTTGGTCTTCCGCAATGTAGGTGAATTTTTTGGTAAAGTAGTTCAGTACTACTCTATATTTTTCAAGCTAGTCCATACCTATTATCATGTCGTAAGATCCTAAAGGCAACACATTTAAATTAATCTTCGTTTGGTGGTCCTGTATTTGAAGTTCACAATCAGATATATATTCAGTTACCTTCCTCTTTGCTCCAGTAGCTAACTGAACTAACCAGGGCTTTGGGTGCTTTACCCTGGTGAGTTGATAGTGCTCCATCGTCTTGGGAGTGATGTAGCTTAAAGTTGCCCCAGGGTCTATTAAAATAGTACAAGTATGGTCAGAAATTGTACCTTCAATTTCCACAATTGCAGATTGATGATCTGCCTGTCGGTCCTCCAAGGCTGCATTGATTCGGTGATAACTTTTCCCAATGTCTCCCACCATGGATGCTTCTTGCACATTATGCAGTACCCTGTTTGTCTCATTGTATCGGGGACAATTCCTGCGTAAATGGGCTTCACCACATTCCCAGCATTTCAGGGGTTCCTTAGGAGTACCGATACTTCCTTTTATTCCCATGTTAGGGGCTTTGAAAGTTTTCTGCTGTAACTGTTCATTTCTGGGAAATGAATTTCCCTGGAAGTTTTTGGGCATGTTCCTGAAGGGCGGGGGTTTGTAACCTTTCTTCCGCTGGTTAAACTTTTCCTGTTTCTTGTCCTTCCATGCTTGAGTAGTATCATTTCTTTGTTTGTATTGCTCATAACACAATCTGGCCTTTCTCAGTGCTTCTTCTAAAGTTTTGGGATTGTCGAACTCGATTCGATCTTTATAGGATTGTGGCAGGCAGCTTAAGAACCGCTGTACCTTCAGTTTTTCTACCTTGATATATGGGACGAACCGTAATAAGTCTAGGAATTTATTGATAAGATCCTCCATCGTCATTTGACCCAGCTTTAATTCGTAAAATTCCTTGGTTTTTCTTTCATAGTAACTTTCTGATAAGTACTGTTTCTTGAAATATTTCTTAAATTCCGACCATTCGAGGTTCTTTTCTTTCAGTCCCTGGGAAATCTTCAGGTCTTGCCACCATATGTTGGCCTTCCCCTTTAGGTTGTACACAGCCATTCTGACTTTCATATTACTGGAATAGTTGTAGATCTGAAAGTATTTCTTTATGTCTAGCAGCCAGGCTTCTGCTTCTTCGCCAGTTTTTGATTCTCCATCGAAGCTAGTAGGTTTTATTTTTTTGAATTCACCCTCCAGATGGTCAACCTTTCTTTTTCCCATAGTCTTGTCTTGATGCTCCGATTTCTGAGTCTCATTGGAGGAATCTCCCTTCTTCTCAGCGTTCTCGTCAGTCTCCTCTTTCCTCTTAGTATCCTCCTTCTGTTTTTCGCCATTGTTCCTTTCATGGAGGCTCTGCAGCAAAATCTCATTAATTTCTTGTTGTTTTTCCTGGGCTTTCTTCAGTTGCTCATTGTCTGCTTTGAAACTCTGTATCTCCACGATCAGACTTCTCATGGTTTCTAGTACCTGACTTGCTTCCGAATGTTCTGCTGTTCTTGCCTGTTCGTTTCCTTCAGGTTCTTCTCCGTATTCCTCGTGCGAAGTCATCTGGAATTCAAAACTGGAACATACGCATGTAACATTCAAACATATATATATTAAATTTTTATTTCCTACGCAACAAAAACTAAGTGTTTCCAAGGCGACAGGGTTGAATCTAGCTCTGATACCATGTGTGAAATCTCCATAAAAAAAATAAATTTCTTTTCTTTAAAAAACTTAACCTTGTAATTTTTCAGTCCACTTTACAACACCTAAAAAGAAGACAGTTTTACATTTATCAGTATTTAATTTATGAGTGTCTTCGTAACATTGAACTTATAGGTGTTCTTTCCTTGTTCTCCTATTAGCTAGAAGGTTATTAGGTAGACATACCACTTACTTAGCTATAGCTAATCCTCCCTCCTTTCAGGTATGCAGGTTCCTATGCTTTTTCAGGAGTTTTTCCATGATGTCGCAACCAGGTATGGATATTTTAACAAATCCAGTTTTACTGTTTTGTTTACGACTTAGCGTCGCACTTACACGTAGCATAAAATCCCACCAAAGACCATAAGCTTGGACTAAGGAAAAGTATTAGCATGGTTCTAAAATTTAATTTCGTTATAGCTATGCCAACTGTGAAGAATACATCTCCATACTATCAAGGTGGTAGTATTAACAATGCACAAACTCAACATGTCATAGAGCGATAGAACACTAATGTTATTCCAATCTTGAAATGTTAAAGTTTTGGACGCTATCAAATGTATTACCCAACACTAATGTTATTCGAAACTTGAATTATTAAGGTTTGAATTAAAGTTTGAACGCTACCATAAGTATTACCAGCTAGGTAAGTTTAATAAGCCACATATTAATTTGTAACCCATTCTACATGGCAGGATCTATGACTGATTCTAACATTTAATACGCAGGGTACCCGTACTGGGGTCATTCACTACGTTTTCCAGACGGCCATGTGAAAACAATTAATGTGCTTGAAGGTTATGGGTCCATCTGCCCTGAAAGGACAGGGTTGGTTGTCTCGGCGTTTGGGGTGAGTAACTCCTCAGCAAAACTTGAAGCTTGCTGGGATAATTTCCTTATTGGCATTCGAAAATGGGATTCAAAGGTTTATCCCACCAAACCCTGGCGATTTTATCAAACCTCAATCTCTTGCTATCATTCTTCTGCAATGAGGAGGAAATGATTTAAGCAGTCGTGGTTACTCCAGAAAGGATACTCCTTGCTTTGAAGGCACAGCTACTTGCCTGCGTTGCCTCAGAGGTAAACTTCGATACAGTAACCTGTGTGTTTTCTAAAAGTTAGTTTTAGTAACGTACTCTGTTGCCATTTTGTTAATACTGCATTCGTTTCAATGGTGGTAGGTATTTTCCAGCTCGAGACAGCGTGGTTGCAGAAGGAGCCTAATTGAATCGGTAAGTGGTATCGCTCCTTTGCCTTCAAATGACGACAGGAAGAACTTGGGAAGTCCTCCTCAACGACAACAAGGGTTTTGTAATGACATGGTTAGTTCATTTTAATATCGGGGTCTCTCTTTCTACCCTTCCGAATGCCCTATCGAATTTATCAAGGGCCCATAACAAATTTTTGTAATGCTATGAGTGAAAGGATTTGTTAATCATGGTTCTACCACCTCAGGGTTAGTGCTGGAAAGTTATATTGATCTTTTGATGCTTTAAAATCCTAGTTAAATAGGACTACAGAATGGGTATGCTGCCACTTCCCGTTTCTTTAAGTATTACCAAGACCCTCTGTATTTTTTTAAATTCAACCATCTTGTATGCCCGCGTGGTAGATAATTGTCTGACAATGATTTTGTGGGGACTGGAAATCATGATATTATAGTGGGGCAATTTTAAAGGGTTCTGTAATTAAAGACTCTGGAACTTTCGTTTGTCTCTATTTTGTGAATGGATTGTCTACAGGATGAGAAGTGAATGGTAGCAGATGACTGCGTCCAATTAGAACTTATCAGTCCAAACGTGGTGTGGGTCTGTTGTACTTTCTTGTCTAAACATGATTTAAATGTTCTCGTCAAGCTTGGAAAGGCCATTTTATTTCGATATAACTGTAGAGTCATTCCTGGAACATTTCGTAACAGCATAGATCTGCGAAATGATAATGACACGATCTGGTAGGAGTTCTGATATATATAAATATTTTTGTTTTCTTCTAAAAGCATACTATCGATCTATATCGTGTCATAGAAACCCTAACTGTCAGTGTATCGGGTATTATTTTATGACTTGCCCTTTTCCAGAGTTTTTCTGTTTAAACATTAATTTTTAAATGTCCCGCAAGTATCAGTTACGGTCGAGACAACGTTTGTAAGAGATTATACTAATAGAATAGATCCTTAAAAATCGATGTTGATACTAAACTCATACTGCCAGTGAATTCGTGTTTAAAAATTCCAACTACCAGTGATGGCGACTCCCAAATACTGTTTTATGGTTTGCTGTTACAGAGTTTCCGTGACTGAGGGTAGAATACCTATATTTTGTACTATTGGGTTTGTGTGAGGTCAAAAAATAGATCGAGAATTATCCTTCAAGTTTATTCCATGAATGAATATGGAGGGTGTTGTCATTCGATTCAATTAATTTGTGCAAACCTAAAAATTACAGGTAGTGGGGATAATATAGCGTTTCAATACTAAATCTCCATCTTCTAGCTGCGTTGAAACAACTAAACCCTAATTTTTCACATGGAAATCGTGAAATTGCTGCACAGAGGATCTCTATACTCTTTATGATCCATGTTTTTCTTTATTGGTCGCAGAGTGTAAAGAAGGTCAAGATCTATTTCCTAGATTCTAATTAGTTAGTCTAAACAACAGGGGTGAGAGAAATTCATGCAATTTCCTCCGAGGCTTCATATATCTATATTGTAACCATAATAAAGTCGATATAATAAATAACAGTAAGAATGTACTGAAATCCTGCAATTTTTCCCGCCACGGTTCCATAGATCTAATTTGTAACAATGATAAATTCTACATATTAAATAACAGCAGGAATGTACCGAGATCATCAATACTAAATATCTATGCTCAGAACAAGCACTATTTGAATAACAGAAATTAATTAAACACCATAAACATTATATATATAATTAACAATGGAGACAGATAAATAACAGAAATTACATAGAGTCTGAGATAGCAAAACCTGGAACTTGTAAACCAAATGCAATAGGAACAACCACGTTCCTCCCAACCATAGATTAGGTACAAACACCAAGTCTGTCTGCAATCACCCCCGAGCCAGACACATGCATGGAGAAATGTGGACAGCTAGCCTCAAACTCAGTCTTGTTTTCCTGAATCCCTTGCCTAGCATAGAGTGCTCACACAGCAAGTGAATTTCTTTCCGGCATACTCAGCAGCGTCCTGCCTCCTCACATATGCCATCCTTTTATAGTTTTGCCTAGGTCTTACCATTAGCAGCCAATTCCTCATGGAATTTTCGCAGCTAATCAAATCCCTGATTTTCAGGGTGTGTCTAGTGTCTTAAATACACTCCTGACACTTGTTCTGGTTTCCCAAACGCTAACTCTAACTTGTCCCCCACTTCTCCATGCATGATCTCCTCATTTAACTTGGCTATTCCTACTCATTCTTTTATTAATATAATGTAAATTGTTGGTTTACAACAGTCCTCCTAGGACTTAAGTTAGCCGATTTCTCATCTGGCTTCCTCCTTGCATAATCTCAAAATTAATAAAATAATTTTAAAATAAATCAACATAATGTTTTTTTTTTTTTTATCATTGGAGAGGGATGTCACATTACAAAATTTAGATACAAAGATATAAGGAATCACCACAACCGAATACATGGGTTATTGAGGGCATTCGACAGGTAGTAGTTCATATAAACACCATCATCGATGCAAAGGTAATCTAGGAGAATCAATGATAACTGCAAATAAATAACTCCAGAATTCAAAAAAAAAAAGTTAATACAGTGCTTCCAACAGTGATTCAGATCCAGATTCGAACGCTATGAGGTTGATTCGCAGAGACCAAGCAAATGAGAGAAGGATCAACTTGATTGACATTAAGTCATAACAAGAATTAAGACGGTATATAAGCGTTAACCCAGTCATCGGATTTCAGTTTGCAAGCTTATGCAAGGGATCACCCAGATAGGCGTCAAGCAATAGTAGAGATTCGAGACTTTTGAAAGAATATAAATTAAGGGATGTTGTGGATCCATAAAAAAAAAAAGAATTCAAGAATCAAACAATCCGATCGTGCTGCAGTCAGTTTCCAACTGACAGTATAGAGATTAAAAGTGTTGTGGATCGAATTTCATCCGCCAGAACAGAGTTTAAGGAATAAATTAAAAAAAACTTACTGTTGTCTCCGGCTTCCAACTCCTTCAAGATTCGTAACAGAGTATTTAATGGAGGACCAAGATTCGGGTTAATCGAAACCCTGGGTGTATTGATTTTATAGAATGTCGAATAAGATTACAGGAGGTTGATCAAAGGAGATACGAGTTGAACATACTAGTCAATCTACTAGAAATGATGTTGAATCAACACAATTGTGAAGCAGTATATAGATCGTTACCTCAAAATCGAACCTCAATCGACAAATTTCGAAGCTGTGCAGGAGAGACGTACACTTCAAGGAAGGAAGACTCAAAACCATGGGAGCATAAAATATTAAACAGAAACGGGTGATTTACTGTCAATCGAAAGAGGGGAATGAAAGCTAAAGGGGATAGGAATCTTTAGAAGCCATGATCTGAGAAAGTGGACTAGAAACAACTTCGAATCGAAGCCTGGAAAGGTCCGACAGGTATGACGAAATGAGGGTTGTATGATATCCTATTGTATCTGGTAGGGCCTAAATGCTGGCAATCTAAAATATCTCGAAACCACATTCACATTGAAAATCGAATGTTGTTGCTCACCTTTCCACTCCAACTTTTAAAAGCTTTAAATTAAAAATTAACATCAAAAGTTGAGGTCGCGATCGAAATGGAACACGCTGAGCTGTTAAAGCTTCAATTAAAACTAAATTCATAGCCTTACAGATTCAAAAATAGAACATGTAAATTAATAAACAAAATAATATGCCATCTCAATTACGGATCTGGGAACACCTCTTCCGTTCCGAAATTAGGGCACGGAGATTGTAAAATGAACAATAATCAGAGCTGTTCAAAAGATAATGCCTAGCGTTTCTTCTCTTATCCCAGAACGATTGGCAGGTTTGAAATTAAATTCCCAAATCCCAGATGCAAAGTCTTGAATTAAATAAAACACAAAGTTTATCAAAGGTTAGGAACCGAATTATAATTGACGATGCACGGAGAGGCTGGATCCTCAAATTCTTCATTCGGAGAAGAGTATTAAAATTTCCATTGCCAGAAATATAACTTTGAATGTCATATGAGGACGGATCCACTAATCTCTTCAATCCAAATCGAGTATTTAAAATTTCTCCTTATAGGAATATAATTCTGAATGTAATATGAGAATGGATCGCTAATTTCTTTAGTCCGAACAGAGTATTAAAAATTCTATTGACACAAGTATACTCTGAATATAATATGAGAAGGGATCCACCAATTTCATCATTCTAAAACAACGTATTACAATTTCTATTGACAGAAATGCAATGCTGAATGTAATATGAGAATGGATCGCTAATTTCTTTAATTCGAACAGAGTATTAAAAATTCTATTTAACAGAAATATACTCTGAATATAATTCATAGATTCGCTCCACAGTAATAACATTGAAAATTCAATAAAACTTCTTGATTCAAACTGTAAATTTTATTCGTTTTCCAAACATAAATCCATAGGTATAAAACTCAGAATGGTTGGAAAATAATATTAAAAGAACTTGAACCTGATTCGCTTGTCGAGTCCGAGGCGAAGTAGATTGTTGTAGCAGCGATCGATTTAACTGTCCAGATCCGACCTTCGACAAAGATACCGACAAGCCCTCGGTAGAAATATGAGTCTGGTGCCCTCAAGGCTCAACCAGCTCTGATACCAAATGTAGAGCCCCTCCTCTAGGGTCTTTCCTGTTTAACCTGAAACTCAACCACTCGATACAAAAGAGATTAGAAAGCATAACGACTGGATAAATAAACTAAATAAATGAATAAACTAGCAAATTAAAATAAACCATAACCATAACCAGCAAAGCTCGTTTATCCATAGGCGAAGCAACCGTTAGCTCCGCCACCCAACCATAGGCTCCTGCTTTCAGTCACATGGCCTCCCCCGAGCTTTGGGTCGTAGAGCTCACACACATTTTTCAGAAATCCAGCTTGGGTTTCCCTTCCCACCAGGATTTCTTAGCCAAACCCTTAGATAGCACCAAGTCTTTGAGGCATTCGAAAATTACGACAATCGTCCAAATTATGGGCCCTTTACCCATTCCCTAAGCCTTCCTTATAAAGAAAAATCTCCTGCGACACATGTCGCTTCATGCATAATTAAATATTTTTAATTAATTATTTAATTAAAACACTCACCCATCCAAGTGTCAGTTTCTCTGGGAAGTGCACCTACATCCCTAAGTTTGCTCTAGTTTGTCCCCCAGATATTTGAATCAACTCCTAGCTTTTAGTTGACTAGGTGTCTAATCTTAGGATTCTATTTTGCTCCTAAATAATGATTTCTATTATTTTAAATGCTCAACAAAAACAACTATTCATGTGCAAATGTCTAAACTATTTTTTTTTATGCATTTGCTAAGTAATAATCTAGAGTTATTCTCCTAAGTTTTTATGCAGTTTAATTTAACAATCAAACTCACTAGGATCACGGTGCCGCGCCGTTGGGCTCCTGGTTCCTTAACTTTAATTCTCTGACATGGCACCACTCCGTCGGGTCTAGTCATCCATGGTTTCCATTCCTTGGCATGGTACCGCATCGTTGGGTCCTTGCGTCCATTCTTTCATTTCTCGACAGGGTACCGCATCGTCGGGCCCTTCTGCCACCATCTTTCCATTTTGACTTGCGGGAACTCTTGTAGGGATTTTAGGAATCGTTACCATCCATCCTCCGTCTACATGCTATCTAGGGACTAATGGCGCTGAGGAGTGAGTCCGTTCTCACTGCGCGCCCCTCAACTCGTACGTGACCAGCTCCGTTATGGCCTACCTCGTACGCCCTCACGCATTCCTCTTGAGCAAGCGGATCAGTGCTTATCTGCTCATGCGTGGTATTCTTGTTGGAAGTCGACATCGTTGTCGCTTCCCCTGTGTGTGATTTGCCCATACTCTACGACCCTTCATATTCCTTTGTGTGTCCTTCGGTGAACCGTTTCACCTGTCGCTACACACATTTCTCACAAACATAAATCATTATTTTATTGATTTACAATCAATCGTAATCATAAATATACTCAAAATAAAATCAAAGGATTATTTTATTAATGTTTCAAGCAGTCGGGTCACTAAGCAAGTGCCCTCAATGTCTACAGTAGTCTAGGGGCACTACACTAAGAGAATATAAACATAACCTGCTACAACCGACGGTCTACTAGCATCAGTATCAGGTAATTTCCTTGTTATTTATTTTATTGGTTATTATGCTAAAACGTACTTTGAACATACATATACCTTGCTATTTACTAATTTATCACTGTGAAACATATCCTTATGCTGAAAACAAATTGTTGAAAGAAAATATTGATATGTTAGTTTATTCTTTTTTTTTTATTGGAATTTATGATTTTTTTTTAAAGACAAAACAGTAAACTAAATTTCATTTAACAGAATTAGAGATTTTGCTGAAAATTTACTCCCATATACCTGAATAAGTTTGATACATAGAAAATTAACTCAGAAATTTTACTTAGTGTTCTGTTGTAAAACTAGAGCACTACAAACACTTTCCTTGTGTTTAATGATTTGAGTAATCTTTTAAATTATAAACCAATGAGAAAAGCTTAATCCCCTTTTTCCTTTGAAATATCCATACATATAAACTATATATATAAACTGTAACAATCTTCATTCCAAGAATGCAACTACCCACTTTTCTAACAACAAATTCTTCTCATATAAGTATATTTATTTAATACAAAGAGGTTAAACATTAACTCTCATACTTACATTTTTCTTTTTAGTGCTTCAACGTAATTAACCAATATAAAACATTAAATCTAATACTTATGATCTTATTTGGCATAGAACAATGTAATGCCATTAAAATTCCAATAAATAGCACCAAAGATAAAAGATATATGCATAGACCTAGCATACGGTGAAGGAAACTCTATTTTTGAAATGGGTTGCATACTTAAATAATTAAACGTCACATGTATGTATATGAAAAGACGAATGTTGGAGCCACGTTACACGAGTTGTGTATATGAAAGGACGAATATTGAAGCCATGTTACACGAGTTCGACAAGTAATTATAAATGCCTATCGACATAATTATAAAAATTTCAAAATCAAAAATTAAATATTTTTAAAACTATATAATCATATAAGTTAATTATAAAAATTTCAATATAAAAAATTAAATATGTTTAAAACTATATAATCATACAAGTTAAACAAATATCGATTGGAGAGTGTTGTAGTTTAGTATTATTATAAATATTCAAACTGTTAACACTTACACTTAGAGAATTAGTGTTATTAGGTTTACTATTATTAGTTATAAAATTTTATAAAAATAAAACAAAATCTTTTAAAAAAATTATAATATTAAATTTATCAAATTAATTATTTAATAATGAAAATTAATTATATTTTTAAATATGATTAATACAATAAGAATAATTCAATTACAAGTCATTACAAAAATTAGAATATTAATAATATATATTTATTTTAGTAATTTGACTAAGTGATGTTTAGAAAAAAATTATTATATATAGAGATCAATTAAATATAAATAAATACATCATAATGTAGCCCAATAGCTCTTGTAAAAAATACATTATGGAGTATAGCTTAATGAAGTGGTTTGATCATCAACCTAGTAGAACTTGACTTTGAAGTCTACAATATCCATATGATTATTAAAATATAGACCTTTAATTGATATTTTGTGTATTAAAATATTGACCTTTAATTGATATTTTATGTGGCTCATAATTATTTTGTTTATGAAGGATATATTTAAATATGGTATAAATTTTTGAAGTACATATCGATGATTAACTATGTACACTTATGATATATTCAAAATACTATAAATGTTTGAAGTGCATATTGATGCTTAACTATGTACACTTTTTTTTTCTTTTTTTGTATTAGGGGAATCAACAACTGGGTACTGGGCTGGTACTTGGGCGACATGGGGTCCAGGGATCCAATCCCACTACCAGTATACCCCTAGGTGCCCCACCACATCCTGCAAGCATGGGGCATGGGTAAGTCGGGGTGATTTGAACTTGACACCTCCATTTACAACATGTCCTTCATATCAAGCAAATTGTCGGTTGAGCTACACCCCTGTGGGAAACTATGTACACATATGATTGATTGAAAAAAATGTTGTTTTTTAATGTGTATATCTATGGGTGAAGAAAACAAATATAGCTCTATTCAATGTTGATTCATGGCATTTATATTCAATGTGGGCTTTTGTTGATTTCACAAAATTAAGTCAATAAAAGATACAAGAGTCAATGAATTCCTTTATTAAGGATTTTGAAAAATTTTGGTATTGGGTATCCATGGAGTTGAATAATAGAGAAATGAAAATTTGGTTCCTAACTAATCAAGGCAATCTTTACTTGATACCAATGAACATTTAGCCAAAAAAATTTGAAGCCATAGTTTAGTCAAACCCTAGAGTCATAGAAGGACAATCTCATCATTGAGTTGTGTCCATGCAACATATAGTCCTGGAATAGTAAGTTTTATGTGTCCCTCTTGTAATGAAAATTGTAGACTCCAACCTATTTCTAGATAACTTGAGAGAATCCATGATCAACTAAGTAGAAGAAGAGATTTAGACCAAGAAGTGGAGAAAAAAGTTCAATTAAGAAATGATGTTGGAAGAGATGAAATAGCATTCATTGAGAACATATTTAATTGATTGAGCAACAAAAGAAAAATTCAAATAGAGCAAAAACTAGATAATGATAGAGCACTAAGATTTGATCAAGCAGTCAACACATGGATTGAGAACATTCGAGTTAAGGAATTGATTTCATTTTGTATTAAATATAGTAAGATTTGAGCTACATTTCATTGATGCAAGTTATTTTAAGTTTGATGTTTAGATAGTTAACTATCACATTGTCTTTCTATTATCTATGACATGAAATGAGGCTAGCATTTGATGAAGCTAGGACATATCTCTCAGCATATATACTATCCTAGTATTAAAGGTTAAAAAACTAATTTAGCAAGAATTCTACTAAGCAAGAATGGGCTCATTCAAGACTCAAGTACATGAAACTTCCTAGATTTCTAGCTTTGTTATCTTGGGAATTTTTAAAGGTTTGTTTGTTCCTTGCATTTAGAGCATTTTTTCAACTTTAGAAGTTTGAGTTTATTTTGGTTAAGCATTGTGTTAGTCCCTTGAATGCTTGTAGTTCTCATTTCATCCTTGACTGAGGTTTGAGCCCTTTGTAGTAGCTTCATTGGTTTCATCTTACTTTCATTGTTTCACGGGGCTTGGGTTAAATTTAAAGGCCTTTGTTGAGTTAAAAAAATTTCTTCATATTTTATCTAAGAAATATACATTATTAGGATTAATACATGGATTTGGTTATGCTCTAGGAATTCAATGTGTTTTTTTCATAATTATTATTGTTTTCTTTAAATATTTGATGCTTCGTGGAAAGATGTTTTTATTTTCTTTCACTTTGTAGCATGAATTTTAATTTCATCTTCACTATTTAGAATATATTGTATTTATTTTTTATTTTATTTGAGAAAATGTGTTCGTATTTAAAAATGGAAATCAACTTTGAGTTTCTAGGAGAAAAGAAAAATGGTTTGTGCACTATCCTATTAGGTTCCGACCCATTCATAGCATGATATCTATTGCTAATGAGACTAGCATTATTTTAATGCAATTATAATTTTGATGTCATGATTAAAAGACCATCACATGTAGACCCTAGGCTTCTAGCTATATTCATAAATTCCTTGATGAACTTTAGTCTTTGATCACATAATAATGTGAGCCATCAATTGGTATTGGTCACTAACACATCCTTTATTGAAAAGCATGTGAAGTAGAACTTGAAAGCATATGTTGAGGTGTGTTTCTAAAATATTCCCTATTGTGAATCATAATTAGGTAAATAGAAGCATTGATATTATATGAAAATTTTGCAAAATAAAAAATAATGTTATATCTCATTTTAATGTTTTGTGAGAGGTAGCTTATTATCTTTCTCTTACACAAATTATTCACTTTGATTGCATGTTATGCTAGAAAATGTGGAGATCCATGCTATTAAGATGTTACTGTCAATGTGGATGCAATACAAACATCCATTGAATTTTTTAAGAGCGTTGAGGTAGATATTTTCAAGCCTTCTATTCTAGGTAGTGCTTCAAATAACTAGTTTCTTGTATCTATATTACATTACTAAGGAGGATGGTTAGGCCTTGCATAATTTATGAAAATTGATTGTACACTGAGTGTAATAGGCTAAATGAATTCCACCCTTTGATCAAGTTCTCTATTATATATTGCAAGCATTTATGAACTCAAATCTACATTTTATATTTATGGAAGTCTCAACTTAGTAGCATACAAGTAATTGTGATCAGTAAACTCTAGAGTCAAAAAATTAGCTTGTAGTTTGTTTACACGGTATTCTAGAGTAAGTACATGGAAAATTCAAATTCAAACTGAAAACAAAATCATCTAAGAAGTTTTTTTTAATCACATTTTAACCAATTTGCCAAGACTTTAAAAGGATTTAAAGTGTGGTGAAAGATTTGCCAATATTTACAATATTTTATAATTCTATGAAAGATTCACCAAGAGTTTTACAAGGTTTTATAATTTTGCAAAACATTCGCCATGATTTTAAAATATTTTATAATTATGTGAAAGATTCGCCTAGTTTTTACAAGATTATACAATTTGGTGAAAGATTCACAAAAATAGATATATGCATACTATATTATTGGTAAAATAGCATTCACACACTCTCATGTATAATGGGAAATCACCCATTTAATATACAAATAAATTAAGGGGGGGTTCTTAAAATTATCCCTGGTCACATTGCCATAATGCCCAAGATGTGACATATTAATAATATGACATTCGATGTTCAGAAAATTTCATGTTGCATTGTGAATTATGGCCATGTGGTTCACTGAAGTCAATCATTGTTAACTATGGTCAAACAAAAGTCAACAATGGTTAATTAAAGTCAAAATTGGACCACTAAAGTCAACCATGATTGACTATGGTCAAACTAAATGAAAACATGGTTAACAGGAGTTAGCCATGGTTTTCTAAAGTGTCCAGTATATGTCAACATAACATTGCATTAACAATGTGGCATTCGATGTTCATTAGGGCTTATGTCGAATTGTGGTGTTTATCAAGGGTTGTCTCGCATTGCGACATTGATCAAGGGTTGTGTCACATTGCGACAATGCCCAATACGTGACACATTAAATTCAACCATCGTCAAATAAGATACAAAACATGCACAAGCAAAAAAGCCAATCGTAGTAAATAAAGTCAACCATGGTTAAACATAGTCAAGGGTTATGTCACATTGCTATATTGATCAAGGGTTATGTCCCATTGCCATAATGCCCAAGATGTGACATATTAATTATGTGACATTCTAAGAGCATTTGAATTTGTTACTAAGTTTTGTAATAATCTTTATCACAAAAAGATGTTACCTTAATGTGATTATAGCACTCAAAATGAAGCATGTATTTTTATTCTTATCAACCATCCAACATTCATTTGATTAAGTTGCATTGCAACATTAATGTTCATGTCCAACACATAATTTGAAATTATTCCTTGAACATGATCACTACATGACTCAATCCATGCACCGAATTGTTTAAATAAATGAATCAAGACAAGTTAACTTTTCTTGAAGTAATCTGACATAATCGATATTAATTATAACATTAATAATGTGTCTGTTATACCGACACAACCATTGATAATATTGTCTCCAGTATATGTCAATGGTGAAAGGTTGAGTATAGTAATTTCTAAGTGTCCATGGGTCATCTGCATTTGGTGAGAATGTATAATTAACCATAGTCATTACTTGAATTTTGTAATATTATTACCATTTTTAACCAAGTACACCACACAACTATTTTTTAATCCTTACTAAATGTCACAATGGAACATAACCCCTTCTTGATGTCAAAATACCACCAAAATAGATAACAATGTGTAGGGCTTCTCGAGGCAAGATTTTGAATCATTTTCATTTTGTTTTACTACAAGGATATTCATGGATACTTATCTCTCATGTTAAGCTTCTAGCATAGATAAAATTAATCAACCCATCCCTACGTTTATCATAGCTAGAACTTAACCTTAAAGAATGCACTTCCAAAGGATACCATTTACGAGCATGCATTCTAAGTCAACATCCAATTATAGATGAAGCCTAATCTACATGAACTTCGCTCTGCAAGTTTATTTAGATCTTAACATTTGTTTCTAAGTGGTACATTTGACACAAGTATCCTACAATTCAAAGTAGTACCATAAACTAATCTGTTGAAAATATATATGCGTTCATTCCGTACTCCTATAAATGAAGACAAGATAAAATCAACTAATTCTTTCATACAACTATAAGTGAACAATTATGCGACAACCCATTAAAGATACAATATTCATTACATCCTACTAGAAGTAATTTAATACTCATATCATTCCCTTTATGACACAATAACCATTCCACTAGACTTTAAGTGTACGCTCATATTAAAGATCTAATATTTATCTCATTCTATTTCAAGATCAATTAGTAATAAGAACTTGTTCTAACTACCCTTCATTCTATTGTAAGTGTATATTACTATTAGTACAAACCCAATTAAGACATCCTATAAATTCAATGGAATTACCCTAACCAATTTATTCTATTTCCAGAAAACAATATCTAAATTCATTAAGGATATGTATTTTCTTATTCTTTTTCAAAGAACAATATATAAATTCATTAAAGAATGTGTTTATTCTATTCAAAGGACAATATACAATTTCATTAAGGGTTATGTATATTCCTATTCTATTTCAGAAGGACATTATATATATTCATTAACGCTGTATATTCAAATGAACATTATATAGATTTATTAAAGAATGCATCCATTCCATTTCAAAAGACAATATATAATTTCATTTAAAGATAAATATTCGAATGAACAATATATAAATTTTTATTAAAGATTGTATTTATTCTATTTCAAAGGACAATAAACGATTTCATTTAAGGATAAGTATAATCCTGTTCTATTTCAAAGGACATTATATACATTCATAAATGCTATATATTCAAATGAACAATATATAGATTTATTAAAGAATGCATTCATTCCATTTTAAAAGACAATATACGATTTCATTTAAGGATAGATATTCGAATGAACAATATATATAAAATTTATTAAATATTGTATTTATTCTATTTCGAAAGACAATAAAAATTTTTGTTTAAGGATAAATATTCGAATACATAATATATATTTAAAATTTATTTAAAGATTTGTATTTATTCCATTTCAAAAGTCAACAAACAATTTCATTAAAGTATACTCCTATTCTAATTCAAAAGGACATTATATACATTCATTAACGCTATATATTCAAATGAACAATATATAGATTTCTTAAAGAATGCATTCATTCCATTTCAAAATCCGAATATACAATTTTATTTAAGGATAAATATTCGAATGAACAATATATATATATATATAGATATATAGATATATAATTTATTAAAAATTGTATTTATTCTATCTCAAAAGACAATAAGCAATTTCCTTTAAGGATAAATATTCGAATGCACAATATATAAAAGTTTATTTAAAGATTTGTATTTATTCCATTTCAAAAGCCAATAAACAATTTCATTAAAATATACTCCTATTCTAATTCAAAAGGGAATTATATTTATATTTGTATACAATCAATATTACCTTCGGGGTGTAAACTTATATATAAATATACTAATCCTGTAATTGATAGAATGTAACATAAACATAAAAGAAATAGTGATAACATTTACAAGATCTCCACTTAACTAGTCTGCGACTAAATCAGTGTTGGTTGAGGGTATTCTACACTAAACTAATCTTGCATTTGACAGAATATAACCTAGACATAAAAATAATGAAAATATCTACAAGATCTCCACTTAACTCGTCTGCACTAAATCGGCATCTGGTCGAAGGTATTCTACACTAAATTAATCCTGCATTTGACATAATACACCATAGACATAAAAATAATGACAATAATTTCAATATCTCCACTCAACTCGTCTACACTAAATCGGCATCTAGTTGAAGGTATTCTACACTAAACTAATCTTGCATTTGACAAAATACAACATAGACATAGAAATAATGAAAATAATTACATGATCTCCACTTAACTGGTCAGCACTACATCGGCGTTGGGTTGAAGGTATGATACACTTGATTGATGTGGATTACTGATAGCACAGGTGCTCAAGCCTAAATCGTCCTCCATAATGCAAAGATGTATGGATACGTCGACACCCTTGGTTGACATAAAAATCGGGAAGAATATGGATACACAGAGATGGATATCTAATCGATCATCCGATCGCTTCAGTTTAGGGTCAATAAATCTCCTCATGTCACGCGAATAGAACAACCTATTGATAGATTGTTCCATCGGTGGCGCTGAGTAGATATTACACTTACATCAGAACGATCCCCAAAGCAAGCCATCTCTAGGTAGATCGCTTCACCAAAAATTGCTTAAGATAACTTGTACACAAGGATTTACCAAGATAACACACGGAAGCTTCTTTCATGAAGATATAACGTTTTCTATCATGAATTTGATAACAAAAGTTTTTAAATAAGATGAATACACAAAATCTACATTTTCCATTGAGTTGGAGCATTTTTGCTACCACGGACTTATCAACAAGGGTTTAAATATTTTGAACACACATAAATCTATGGTTTCAATTGAACTGGGGATTTTTTGTTGTCATGGGTTCATTAACAAAGGCTTAAATATTTTGAACACACAAATATCTATGCTTTCAATTGAATTGGGGCGTTTTTGTTGTCACGGGTTCATTAACAAAGGCTTAAATAATTTGAACAGACAAAGATCTATGCTTTCAATTGAACTGGGGTGTTTTTGCTATCACGGGTTCATTAAAAAAAGCTTAAATAATTTGAACACACATAGATGCATATATTGTACTATCTCAGATTATAGTAGAATTTTAATTAAGAACGACATGCACACGCAGAGATCGATTCTAAGCATCAGAACTAGAGCGCGATCTATTTCTAGTTCGCTATACCTGTAGTGCTAGGGTAATTGCACACATGATTCATATCAGTACATAGTGTGAATGATATATTGTGAGATCGCTTCACTCGTAGAATTAGAATAATTTTCACATATCTATCAACAGTTACATAGCAGCGTAGGTGATCTATTGACAGATCGCTTCACCTGCGATATTTGTATAATTCCTCATTCATGGAGCAATCCGATGCACTTGATATACGATCTATTGACAAATCGTTTAACATGTTAGCGTGTGGACAATCCTCAGATAATTTTTATATATTAGAAGATCTAAAAATTAAAAAAAAATGTGACTTGGTAATCTCCAAACCCCAAATCGGACCAGATAGAGGAGTGATCAACATTTTTATTTCCTATCAGATCTACTCATGAAACATATCAACGATCTTTCCCTAAATTTAAATTAAGTGCAGAAACTGTTAAGTTAATGTTGTGAGCTGGCCAAAATGCCACAATCACCCTAAAGTAATTTTAAATGTAATACAAGAAGTTCATCATGCGGATATTCTTCTATCAAATACCCATTCTGTAGAATATAAATTACTGTAAGTTAAATACAACAAAAATAACTTATTACATGTCTGGACAAATATGGCAAAGCTTGTCGCAGCTTTGATCCTTCTCTCTATCTCCACGCATCACCGGTGAACACCTCGGTTAGCCACCCTACCTTATCAGAATTACTCTTATTCCTTTCGAACCCCTGAGTGATTCAAGTCATAGAGATCACACAGAAAATCTTTGAAACTCAGAAGTGGGTTTCCACCCCACCAAAATTTCTAGCCAAACCCCAATAGCAGCAAGTCACTCACCTTTTCAGGATTACGATAACCATCCAAAAACTGGGTCCTTTACCCATTCCTAGAGCCTTCCTTAAATACGAAAATCCCTTGCGACACATGTCGTGTCATGCAAAATACTCAATTTCTTAATATTCAAAAAATACTTTATCTCACATATCCAAGTGTCAAGTTTTCTAGAAGAATGCACCTACTTTCCTAAATTTACTCAAGTTTGTCTCTAAGATGCTCACTATAAATTCTATTTTGTGGGTGCATGTGTTGTTAGCTAAAATCTCAAGCTTAGGATTCCATTTTGCTCCTAATATAATTATTTCTATTATTTTAAATACTAGAAAGTATTTTCATGTGCAAATGCCTAAAATAATTATTTCCATTATTTTTAATACTAAAATGTATTTTTAGCAGCAAGTGTTCTAAATGCAATTTTATATGGATTTATGCATAAGGTTTACCAATTAATCTTTTCTATGGTTTCGGTACCACATTGTTGGGCCCATCTATCATTTATGCTCCATTTTGACATGGTACCACTCTATCGGGTCCAATCATCCGACGTTTTCATTTCTCAGCAAGGTACCACAACATCGGGTCCTTCTATTGATATCTTTTCATTTGACTTCCAGGAACTTCATTTAGGGATTTAGGATCCATTACCTTCAATCCTCTATCTACATGCTATTCGGGGTTAATGGCGCTGAGGAGTAAGTCTGTTCTTACTGCACATCCCCTAACTTGTATGTGACCAACTCTGTCATGGTACACTATGCACGACTTCACACGTCCCCGAGTAAGTGGATAAGGGCTTTTGAACTCGGCCATGGGATTCTGTAGGAAGTTGATACCGTCATCGTTCTTCCATGTGTGACTTATCCGTACTCTACGACCCTTTAATTCCTTTGTGTGTATGTCAGTGAACAGTTTCACCTGTCGCTACACACATTCTCAAAAACACATATTACTAGTCCTATCCTCATTCATCATAATCATTTCATAACATGTTAATCATTTTAGCATTTACAGTTTACTCATGATATCATATATCTCATTAATCAATAAGGCATTTAGTCACATATATTTCTTCCATTTACATTACATAATTCATCATACATCTAATCGTTAAGAAACATATTCATGTTCATATATCACATTTTCATGACTCAACTAATAAATATACAACATGCTATTTTTCAACTAGATAATTATCCACTATCATAAATGTCGAACAATTAATTAATTTATTCATCATGGGTCATCATGCACTACTCTGTAAAGAATTAAGGAGTCATTTTATTGAGGTTTTATTCAACTAGGTCACTCAAATAGGTTCCCTCAAGGTCTACCATAGTCTAGGGGAACTATATACACCCCTACTTATTTAGAACTTCATCCCGAAGTTTAGAATAAATACTGAAGCTATGAAGCATCTCAGATGCACCCTCGCAAGTTGCGGAGCTATGACTATGATTGTCTTACTGCACATGAATTAATCTAATGCATGATGGCTAGGATTCCATTTTTGTTGTTTGAATATTCAAATGGGTTAGTGTGGTCAGTTGTGGTTATCAACCTTACGCTTGTTCTCTTCCGTCCCCCTGGTTCTGCCAAGGGAATTCACTTTGGAAGTGCGGCCCTCAACACTTAAAACATCCTTCCTTGGGGCCTCTAGTTGTAATATCGGTTGGTGCATTGTTCTTTTGTGGTCTAAACTGTGATGGGTTCCCAAAAGGTCTTGCATGATCTTTTCTTGGTGGCAGTTGGTAGGGTGTTACATCTTCTCTATTAGGTATTCCATGGTAAGATCCTCCCCAAAAATTATTTTTCCCATAGAAAAGCTTAGGTGTACGGGAATATTGATTGCCACGGTCAATACTAACAAAGTCCCTACTGAGTGTCCCCTTGCTCGAAATCTCCTCTTCGGCTATGAGATCCCTTTGAACCGCATTGTGTAAGGTAGAGGGCATTAAGATGCGAACATTATCCCTGATATTCTGGTTTAGTCCATAAACAAACTCGTTGACCTTAAGTCTTTCTGTTGAAATGTGGGGTGCATATCTCAATAATTCCATAAAACAAAGTTCATATTCCTGCACCGTCCGACGCCCTTGTCTTAAGGCATGGAAGTCATTTAACTGTCATTTGATGAAATCATCTGATAGATAATATTGACGGAACTGCTCGTCGAACAGTTCCCAAGAAATCTCTTTGAGTTCCAAACCTAGTTGTGGTCGTAAGGTCTTCCACCAAAGGAGGGCTTCCCCCTTAAGCTGTAGTATTTCCATGCAGACTTTCATATTGGATGTATATTCCCTCAATGTGAAACACATGGCCATATTTTCTAACCATGCTTCCGCTTCAGTTCCCTTAGTGGAACCCCAAAACTATGGAAATTTAACTTGTTCTAGTTCCCAGTGTATGTTAATCAGCGACATTATTTGCGGTACTGCAGTGACTTGAGAGTTGTTGTTCTTGCGATCTAACCGGTTCATAAATGCCTCCGACATCCGATGAAAATTCCTCATCATGGTCATAACCTCACCTGTGGGTTGTTTAACAATTTCCTATGTTCTTGGAGGCATAGAAACTCCTGCTTTCCCTTGTCCTCTCCAAACCCTACTTGTGCGAGTTCTTTTATCCATGACTAAGTCTGATTAAAAGGTAAAGTATAATTTATTAGTTAAAAAATAATGTTACCAAAATTTTCTACGGAAATGCATAGGTCCTATCTAAGTTCGACCTCGCTCTAATACCAAATGTAGGGCTTCTCGAGGAAAGTAATTTTTTTTTTTTTACTACAAGGATATTAATAGATATTTATATCTCATGTTAAGCTTCTAGCATAGATAAACTTAATCAAATTGTCCCTACATTTATCATAGCTAGAACTTAACCTTAAAGACTGCACTTCCAAAGGATACCATTGATGAGCATGCATTCTAAGTCAACATCCAATTATAGATGAAGCCTAATCTACATGAACTTCTCTCCGCAAGTTTATTTAGATCTTAACCTTTGATTCTAAGTGGTACATTTGACCCAAGTATCCTACAATTCAAAGTACTACCATAAACTAATCTGTTGGAAATATATATGCATTCATTCCGTACTCCTATAAATGAAGACAAGATAAAATCAACTAATTCTTTCATACAACTATCAGTGAACAATTATGCGACAACACATGAAAGATGCAATATTCATTCCATCCTACTAGAAGTAATTTGATACTCATATCATTCCCTTTATGACACAATAACCATTCCACTAGACTTTAAGTGTATGCTCATATTAAAGATCTAATATTTATTTCATTCTATTTAAATATCATTTCATAATAAGAACTTGTTCTAACTACCCTTCATTCTATTGTAAGTGTATATTACTATTAGTACAAACCCAATTAAGACATCCTATAAATTCATTGGAGTTACCCTAACCAATTTATTCTATTTCCAGAAAACAATATCTAAATTCATTAAGGATATGTATTTTCTTATTCTTTTTCAAAGAACAATATATAAATTCATTAAAGAATGTGTTTATTCTATTCAAAGGACAATATACAATTTCATTAAGGGTTATGTATAATCCTATTCTATTTCAAAAGGACACTATATATATTCATTAACGCTATATATTCAAATGAACATTATATAGATTTATTAAAGAATGCATTCATTCCATTTCAAAAGGCAATATATAATTTCATTTAAGGATAAATATTCGAATGAAAAATATATAAAATTTTATTAAAGATTGTATTTATTCTATTTCAAAGGACATTGAACAATTTAATTTAAGGATACATATACTCCTATTCTATTTCAAAGGACATTATATACATTCATAAACGCGATATATTCAAATGAACAATATACATATTTATTAAAGAATGCATTCATTCAATTTTAAAAGACAATATACAATTTCATTTAAGGATAAATATTCGAATGAAAAATATATATATAATTTATTAAAGATTGTATTTATTCTATTTCAAAATACAATAAACAATTTCGTTTAAGGATAAATATTCGAATACACATTATATAAAAATTTATTTAAAGATTTGTATTTATTCCATTTCAAAAGTCAACAAACTATTTCATTAAAGTATACTCCTATTCTAATTCAAAAGGACATTATATACATTCATTAACACTATATATTCAAATGATAAATATATAAATTTATTAAATAATGCGTTCATTCCATTTCAAAAGACAATATACAATTTTATTTAAGGATAAGTATTCGAATGAACAATACATATATAATTTATTTAAAAATGTATTTATGCTATCTCAAAAGACATAAACAATTTCGTTTAAGGATAAATATTCGAATGCACAATATATAAAAGTTTATTTAAAGATTTGTATTTATTCCATTTCAAAAGCCAATAAACAATTTCATTAAAGTATACTCCTATTCTAATTCAAAAGGGAATTTTATTTATATTCGTATACAATCAATATTACATTCGGGGTGTAAACTTATATATAAATATACTAATCCCGTAATTGAAAGAACGTAACATAAACATAAAAGAAATAGTGATAACATTTACAAGATCTCCACTTAACTAGTTTGCGAATAAATTGGCATTGGTTGAGGGTATTCTACACTAAACTAATCTTGCATTTGACATAATATAACCTATACATAAAAAAATAATGAAAATATCTACAAGATCTCCAGTTAACTCGTCTGCACTAAATCAACATATGGTTGAAGGTATTCTACACTAAACTAATCGTGCATTTGATTGTATATAACATAGACATATAAATAATGAATAATTACAAGATCCCCTCTTAATTCGTCTGCACTTAATCGACATCTGGCTGAAGGTATTCTACACTAAACTAATCCTGCATTTGACAGAATACAACATAGACATAGAAATAATTAAAATAATTACAAGATCTCCACTTAACTCGTCTGCACTAAATCGACGTTGGGTTGAAGGTATGCTACACTTGATTGATGTGGATTACTGATAGCGCAGGTGCTCAATCCTAAATCGTCCTCCAGAATGAAAAGATGTATGGATACATCGGCACCCTTGGTTGACATAAAAATCAGGAAGAATATGGATACACAGAGATGGAGATTTGATCGATCATCTGATCACTTCAGTTTAGGGTCAATAAATCTCCTCATGTTGCGGAAATAGAACAACCTATTGACAGATTGCTCCATCAATGGCACTGATTAGATATTACACTGGCATCAAAACGATCCCTGGTGCAAACCATCTTTAGGTAGATCGCTTCACCAAAAATTGCTTAAGATAACTTGTACATAGGGATTTACCAATATAACACACGAAAGTATCTTTCATGAAGATATAATTTTTTCTATCATGAATTTGCTAACAAAAGTTTTTAAATAAGTTGAATACATAGAATCTGCATTTTCCATTGAGCTGGATCATTTTTGCTACCATGGATTTATTAACAAGGTTTTAAATATTTTGAACACACAGAGATCTATGCTTTCAATTGAACTGGGGCATTTTTGCTATCACGGGTTCATTAACAAAGGCTTAAATAATTTGAACACACAGATATCTATGCTTTCAATTGAACTAGGGTGTTTTTTTTGTCACGGGTTCATTAACAAAGGCTTAAATAATTTGAACACACAGAGATCTATGCTTTCAATTGAACTGGGGCGTTTTTGCTATCACGGGTTCATTAACAAAAGCTTAAATAATTTGAACACACAGAGATGCACACATTGGAATATCTTGGATTACAGTATAATTTTAATTAAGAACGACATGCATACACAGATATCGATTCTAATCATCATACCTGGAGCGCGATCTATTTCCAGTTCGTTATACCTGTAGTGCTAGGGTAATTACACACATCATTCATATCAGTACACAGTGTGAATGATCTATTTTGAGATCGCTTCACTGGTAGAATTAGAATAATTTCCACATATCTATCAACAGTTACTCAGCAGCGTAGGCGATTTGTTGACAGATCGCTTCGCTTGCGGTATTTGTATAATTCATCATTCATGGGGCAATCCGATGCACATGATATACGATCTATTGACAGATTGTATAACCTATTAGCGTATCGACAATCCTTGGATAATATTTATATATTAGCAAATCTAAAAATTAAAACACGGATGTGACTTGGTAATCTCCGAACCCCAAATCGAACGAGATAGAGGAGCGATCAACATTTTTCTTTCCTATCAGATCTACTCATGACACATATCAGATTCTTCCCTAAATTTAAATTAAGTATAGAACTGTTAAATTAATGTTGCGAGCTCGACAAAATGCCGTAATCACTCTAAAGTAATTTTAAATGGAATACAAGAAGTTCATCATGCGGATATTCTTCTATCAAATACACATTCTGTAGAATATAAATTGTTGGAAGTTAAATACCACAAAAATGACTTATTACCCTTCTGGACGAATATGCCATAGAGCTTGTCACAGCTTCAATCCTTCTGTCAATCTCCATGAATCACCAACGAACACCTCAGTTAGCCACCCTACCTTATCGGAAGTACTCTTCTTCCTTCCGAACCCCCGAGCGATTTGGGTCGTAGAGCTCACACACAAAATCTTAAAAACTCAGAAGTGGGTTCCCCCCCACCAAAATTTCTACCCAAACCCCAATAGCATCAAGTCACTCACTTTTTCAGGATTACGATAACCATCCAAAAACTGGGTCCTTTACCCATTCCCAGAGCCTTCCTTAAATAGGAAAATCCCTTGTGACACATGTCGCTTCATGCAAAATACTAAATTTCTTAATATTCAAAAAATAATTTATCTCACATATCCAAGTGTCGAGTTTTCTAGAAGAATGCACCTACTTTCCTAAATTTACTCAAGTTTGCCTCTAAGATCCTCACTCTAAATTCTATTTTTTGGGTGCATGTGTTGTTAGCTAAAAGATCAAGCCTAGGATTCCATTTTGCTCCTAATATAAATATTTCTATTATTTTAAATACTAAAAAGTATTTTCATGTGCAAATGCCTAAAATAATTATTCCCATTTATTTTAATACTAAAATGTATTTTCAAGAGCAAGTGTTTTAAATGCAATTTTATATGGTTTTTATTCATAATATTTACCAATTAATCTTTTATAGGGATTCGGTACCGCATTGTTGGGCCCATCCATCCTCTATGTTCCTTTCTGACATGGTACCACTCCATCGGGTCCAATCGTCCATCGTTTTCATTTCACGGCAAGGTACCACATCGTCAGGTCCTTTTGTCGATATCTTTTCATTTAAATTGGAGGAACTTCATGTAGGGATTTAGCATCTGTTACCTTCAATCCTCCTTCTACATGCTATTGGAGACTAATGGCGCTGACGAGTAAGTTCATTCTTACTGCGCGCCCACCAAATCATACGTGACCAACTCCATCATGGTCCACTACGCACGACTTCACGTGTCCCCGAGTAAGTGGATAAGGGATTTTGAACTCGACTGTGGGATTCTGTAGGAAGTCGACACCGTCGTCGTTCTTCCACGTGTGATTTATCCGTACTCTGTGATCCTTTAATTCCTTTGTGTGTCCATCGATGAACCGTTTCACCTGTCACTACACACATTCTCAAAAACACATATTAATAGTCTTGTACTCATTCATCATAATTATTTCATAACATGTTAATCATTTTAGCATTTACAGTTTACTCATAATATCATATATCTCGTTAATCAGTAAGGCATTTAGTCACATGTATTTCTTCCGTTTACATTACATAATTCATCATACAGCAAATCGTTAAGCATCATATTCATGTTCATATATCACATTTTCATGACTGAGCTAATCAATATCCAACATGATATTTTTCAACTAGATAATTATCCATTGTCATAAATTTCAAACAATTCATTAATTTATTCATCATGGGTCATCATGCACATGCTCAGTAAAGAATTAAGGAGTCATTTTATTGAGGTTTTATTCAACCGGGTCACTCAACAGGTGCCCTCAAGGTCTACCATAGTCTAGTGGCACTACATACACCCCTACTTATTTAGAACTGTGTCCCGAAGTTCAGAATAAATACTGAAGCTATGACGCATCTTAGATGCGCCCTCCCAAGTTGCAGAGCTATGACTATACTTGTCCTACTGCACTTTAATTAATCTAACACATGATGCCTAGGATTCCATGTTCACTGTTTGAATCTTCATATGGTTTGTGGTGGTCAGTCGTGGTTCTTCGCCTTACACTTGTTCTCTTCTGTCCCCCAGGTTCTGTCGAGGGAATTCACTCTGGAAGTGTGGCCCTCCACACTTCCAACATCCTTCCTTGGGGCCTGTAGTGGTACTACTAGTTGGTGCATTGTTCTTTCGTGGTGCAAACTGTGATGGGTTCCCAAAAGATCTTGCATGATATTTTCTTGGTGGCAGTCAGTAGGGTGTTATGTCTTCTCTATTAGGTCTTCCATGGTAATATCCTCCCCACAAATTCTTATGCCCATACAAAATCTTGGGTGCACGGGAATGTTGATTGCCTCGGTCAATACTAACAAAGTCCCTACTGAGTGTCCCCTTGCTCGAAAGCTCCTCTTCGGCTATGAGTGTGAAAATTAATTTACATCCAAGAACTATTCAAGAAATTACATTCTCTCATAATAAAAATCTCACACAACTAGTCAAAGACACAAAAATTATGCACAAGAGTAGATTTATGTATTAACTTCTCATGATAAAAATACATCGGCCAACCATATGAAAGTAATAGGTTGCTTTTAAATAACATTACATCAGTAATTCGAATGGCTAAATATTCCAAAAGAATCATCTCTTCATTAGACTTGCTAAAAATGCCCATCCACCCTAGGTGGCAAGTTGACTTTCCAAATATGCCCAAAATCTCACGAATTACCTAAATTGTGATATGACGGTGATGCATGATGGAAAGCAATGAAAAATGCAAAGTTTGGAAGGAAAAATCATAAGTAAATTCTTGGGTGTAAAAAACAAGTTTCCTAGGTAGACTAGCTTTTCCCCATAGGGTAAAAAGCAGTAAAAAGCACTAAAACTCAGAAAATGTACCTTTCCTAGCTAAATAATATCCAGAATCTTGTGGCAAAGTGCCTAAGTGACCTATATGGATTGTGGTCCACACCTTGGATGTATTTGAGCCTACCATGTTGCCTTGTGGTCCACACAATGGCAATTTTCTAGTCTTTACATAGAATTAACCAATAAATGATTAATTAATGCATCTTATGTAATTAAATGACATGTAGGAAGACTTAATTATTCCAACACCCCCCATAATTCTAATGTATATGGTATAAATATCAGAAAATAAAATACTAAGGGCCCAATAACAAGACTTGGTCACCTTGTACAATACTGTCGGTCCACAAAAACAAGGATAGAAGGAAAACATCATGGGAAAAACCTCCCCTCAAAACATGGGCATATCAAAATTGAAAGGTTGCTGATCAAACCTTCACAACACCACATGTTCAACCATCCCAAGCAATGATCTAAGATAGTTGAATGTCTTCTTTGTGAAAGCCTTGGTGAAGATATCTGCAGTTTGCTAAGCTGTGGGGCAATACTGCAAATCTATGATCTGGTCATGCACTAGGCCTCTGATGTAGTGCATATGAATCTATATGTGCTTGGTCCTCTTCCACTGTACTGGATCAGATGAAACTCTAATGGTACTCTGGTTGTAACAATAAATGACAGTAGGAGTACTGAAAGAAATCTCAAACTCAGAAAAAATCCCCTGCAACCAAACACACTGTGTAGCAGCATTCATTGCTCCTCTATACTCTACCTCTACTGTAGATAGTGCTATGGCATTTTGTTTCTTACTAGACTAGCAAACAAGGCCACCTCCAAGCATGAATTCAAATCCTGATGTGGATTTCTTGTCAAGGCTATCACTAGCCCAATCTAAATCTGTGAAGCCCAAGAGATCTAGGCTCGAATCTGCAGCATAGTGAATCCCATCACTCTTTGTGCCCTACACATAATGAAGGATTATTTTTATAGCTCTCCAATGTAGCTCATGTGGCTTCTCCATGTATCTTGATGCCACACTCACAGCATAAGCAATATCTGGTCGTGTGTGTGTCAAGTAGAGCAAGTTGCCAATCAACTGTCTATATAAAGTGTTGTCAAACAATGGTGTAGATTTTGCATCTTCTAGTCTATCTCCAGAAAGGAATGGAGTTTTAGAAGGCTTGCAATCAGCCATCTTAAACTTATTTAAAAGATCAGAAGCATACTTTGACTGACATACCTTGGCTCCTTCTTTTCTTTGAGAAATCTCAAACCCCAAAAATTGCTTGAGAATTTCCAAGTCACTCATGGAGAATGCTTGGTGCATGGCTTCCTTTAATGATGCTATTTGGTCATTGCTACTACTTGTAATGAGAAAATCATCAACATATAACACTATTAACATTATAAAACCGTCAAAAAGCTTCATATAGACATTTGGGTCAGATTTACACCGAACATAATATTGTGACAGCAGGAAACTGTCCATCTTTGCATACCAAGCCCTAGGGGCTTGCTTAAGTCCATACAAAGATTTTTTAAACCCGAAAACAAGGTTTGGATATGATGTGTACCCTTGTGGATGCTGCATATATATTTCTTCTTCAATCTCCCCATGGAGGAAAGCACTTTTCACATCCATGTGATGCACTTCCCACCGCTTGGAAGCTGCCACTGCCAAAACTAGTCTAATGGAGTCTTTCTGAGCTACTGGTGCAAATGTTTCATTATAATAAAGTCCTTGGACCTAATAATATCCATTTTATACCAGCCTTTCTTTGTATTTAATGGTTGTACCATCCACTGCACATTTGATCTTATAAATCCACTTGCATCTTACCAACTTTCTTTCTGCGGGGTGCTTGACTAGCTCCCAAGTTTCATTCTTCTATAATGACTCAAACTCCTCATCCATAGAAATATTCCATCTTGGGTCATGTGAGGCTTCTTCATATTTTTTAGGATCAAGATATATCATCATAAAACATTTCTCAGAAAGATAAGGATCATTCACATTGAGAGCACTCTCAAATTGTGATCTAGTCCTCCTTTGATCCTGAGGATTGCCAACTAGTTCACTTGCTGCTTGCAAATTTTTTGTAGCCCATTTAGGCCTTGTAGATGAGTTAGCATCTGCAATAAAATGATCCTCATCATCAGATATCAGAATAAAAAACATCAAGAACATCACTTACTTCTTCTTCATGTAGTGGTGAAGATGGTTCTCCAATTTCAGCTCTTTGAGAGGGCTCTTCCTCAAACTGCACACTTCTTTTGATGAATGCTTTAAGAGTGATCATTTTCAGCAACTTATAACCTTTGGATTCCTTTGAATATCCAACAAATAAACATGGTTGGCTTGGGGCTTCAATTCCCTCCTCTTCTCAAGTGGAATCCTAGCCCAAGCTTTTGAGCCAAAAATCCTGAAATGAGAGATGTCAGGTTTGTGACCTGTCCAAGCCTCGAAAGGAGTGATACCTTTGAGAGCTTTATGTGGCACTCTATTATGAATGTAAGTGGAACAATTTATTGCCTCAACCCATATCTTTGGATACAATGCCTTTTCCTCTACCATACAAATGGCCATCTCCTTTAGAGACCTATTTTTCTTCTCAGCAACCCCGTTTTGCTAAGGTGTATATGGAACTATATGTTGCATCTGAATGCCTGAAGAGGCAAAAAATTGTTGAAACTCTGATTTCACATATTCACCACCATTATCAGATCTTATAACTTTAATATTGTTATCAAACCGGTTCTCAACCGAGGCTTTGAATAGCTTGAACAACCCCAAAAATTTTGACTTTAACTTGATGAAATAATTCCAACAATACATGTTGAATCATCTATGAATGTGAGAATATATTTTGCATGATTCAAGGACTCATGAGGGAATGGAACTGATATGTCAGTGTGTGTAAGTTCCAATGGTGCAGTAGTTCTCTCAGTGGTGGATCTCCCATACTTATGCTCAGGGTGTTTTCCTAGGATGCAAGATTAATAGACACCTTTGGAAAATTTGATATTGGGTAGCCCTATAACCATCTCTTTCTCATGAAGTTGGAAAAGGTATTTGTAGTTTAGGTGGCCAAATATTTCATTCCATAGCTTGCTGGACTCATTGGCATGGGTTAACAGAGTAGAAGGTGAGGGGTTTGGCACAAAATGAGAAAACTTGTAAATTCTAGAACAATGATCAACAATACCAAATGCAATAATTTTTCTTGTTGAAATTTCTGCTATCTCAACATCATTGGGGGTAAAGGTTACTCTCTTGGGAAGTCCTGTATGGGTCATCTAATAGAATAACAGTAGGTTTGTAGCAAGTCTAGGGACATATAAAACATTATTAATTGACCCAAACTTGAGATCTATGCTACCTTTGCCTTTGCTAGAAGTTTCAGAATTGTCTCCCAATACAATATTTGGACAACTGGAAGAGTCAAGTGAAGTAAAATACTTACTTGTAGACACCATGTGTCTTGAAGCTCCAGAATCAATGATGAATGATGAATATTTTGATGTGGTGGCCATCAATGCATGAACTCTCTCTTTATCATCAGAATGTTGTCCTCCATCCTTCCTCCTTGCAGTCTCTGGAAGAGGAATGTTGGCTTTCTCCAAGAGTGAAGTCAATTGGTCAATGGTTTTCTTCATGCAAGAGCTTTCAGGATGAAAGCCCTTGCTGCAATAATTGCACTTTCTCCTCTCATTCTTCTTGTTTGGATTCTTCTTGTAGTTGGATATCTCTCCATTAGAATTCTGCTTGTCTTTCCTCTCACCGGTGGGCTTCTTGAAATTGCCCTTCTTCTTGGCTTTTGAACCCCTTGAATCTCCAACATTCATACAATGGTCTTTGGATGGAATTTTAATGGCTCCCATAAAAAAAAAATTGTCTTGTTCTTGTGTAAAAGACTCCATGAATTCTGAAAGTGTTGGGCTCTTCCAATTTTTAATTGCTTTCCGGGTGGAATGGAAGGTTGAGACAAAGATTGAATAGTTGAAGCCAAGCTTGGAGAGAATGGCCAAAACTAATTGCTCATATTTCTTATCTATACCACATTGCTTCAGTAGCAATACAAGAGACTTAAATTTGGAGAAACAATCCTGTAGATTATCATGCGGGCTCAAAGAGACTAGCTCGTTATCCAATTGGTGGCCTCTCAATTTATTGGTTTTCCCTAACAATTCTTGAAGTTTCAGCCATACTTCACTGGGTTAAATGAGGACATCAAGATGAAATAGAATATCTCTAGATGTAGAGAGACATAACATCCCATAGGCTTCATCCCTTCGATTATGCCATTTAGATTTCTCTACTATTGAGGTTGGATCAACTTCAGTTGCCATGGTCACCCTATAGAGCCCTTTGCTCCTTAGTAGAATCTCCATCTGTGTTTTCCAATCAAATTAATTGAAAGGAGTGAGGATGATATTTAGTGTGTGATCCATTGCTGCTCTGAAATAAACTTATGGAATGATTTTAAAACACTTACGGATTCCAAAATGCGCCCTGCAGAGAATAGAATTCACCCGATGAATTGATCAATGCACCCTTCTTGAGACTAGTTGGATCCCGCAAGACAATAAAATATGAAAGGAATAGATTTATGGCTCGAATACCATGTGAAAATCAGTTCACATCAAAGAACTATTCAAGAAATTACACTCTCTCATAAGAAAAATCTCACACAAGTAGTCAAAGACACAGAAATTATGCAGAAGAGTAGATTTCTGTATTAACTTCTCATGATAAAAATACATTAGCCAACCATATGAAAGTAATAGGATGATTTTAAATAACATTACATTAGTAATTCGAATGGCTAAAGATGCCAAAATAATCATCTATTCATCAGACTTGCTAAAAATGCCCATCCCCCCTAGGTGGCAAGTTGACTTTCCAAATATTCGCAAAATCTCACAAATTGCCTAAATTGTGATTTGAAAGTGATATATGATGGAAAAAAATGCCAAATACAAAGTTTGGAAAGAAAAATCATTAAGGAAAGTCTTGGGTGTAAAAACAAGTTTCCTAGGTAGACTAGCTTTTCCCCATAGGGTAAAAAGCAGTAAAAAGCACTAAAACTCAGAAAATGCACCTTTCCTAGATAAATCTTATCCGTAACCTTTCAGGAAATCTCCCAAGTGGCCTAGATGGCTTGTGGTCCTCACCTTGGATGTATTTGAGCCTCCCATGTTGTTTTGTGGTCCACACAATGGCAATTTCCTAGTCTTTACATAGAATTAACCAATAAATGATTAATTAATGCATCTTATGTAGTTAAATGACATGTAGAAATACCTAACTATTCCAACAATGAAAGCCCTTTGAACCATGTTGTGTAAGTTAGAGGGAATTAAGTTGCGAACCTTATCCGTGATACTCTGGTTCAGTCCATAAACAAACTTGTTGACCTTAAGTCTTAAAGTTGAAATGTGGGATACATACCTCAGTAATTCCATAAAATAGACTTCATATTCCTGCACCATCTGACGCCCTTGTCTTAAGGATTGGAATTCATTTAAATGACGTTCGATGAACTCATCTCACAGATAATGGTGACGAAAGCGCTCGTCGAACAATTCCCAAGAAATCTCTTCGAGTTCCAGACCTAGTTGCAGTCGTAAGGTCTTCCACCAAAGGAGGGATTCCCTGTTAAGCTGTAGTATTGCCATGCGGACTTCCATATTGGACGTATAGTCCCTCAGTGTGAAACACATGGCCATATTTTCTAACCATCCTTCTGCTTCAGTTCCCTTAGTGGAACCCCAAAACTATGGAAATTTAACTTTTTCTAGTTCCCAGTGTATGTTGACCGGCGGCGGTATTTGCGGCACTGTAGTGACTTGAGAGTTGTTGTTCTCGCGATCTAATTGGTTCATTAGTGCCTCTGACATCTGATGAAAATTACTCATCATGGTCATAAGCTCGCCTGTGGGTAGGTTAATAGTTTCCTCGGTTCTTTGAGGCATGGAAACTCCTTCTTTCCCTCATCCTCTCCAAACCCTACCCCTACAAGTTCTTTTATCCTTGACGAAGTCTGATTAAAAGGTAAAGTATAATAGATTAGTTCAAAATTCATGTTACCAAAATTTTCTGCGGAAATGCATAGGTCCTATCTAAGTTCGACCTCGCTCTGATACCAAATGTAGGGCTTCTCAAGGAAAGCATTTTTTTCTTACTACAAGTATATTCATGGATACTTATCTCTCATGTTATGCTTTTAGCATAGATAAAATTAACCAACCCATCCCTACGTTTATCATAGATAGAACTTAAAAATGAAGATTGCACTTTCAAAGGATACCATTGACGAGCATGCATTCTAAGTCAACATCCAATTATAGATGAAGCCTTATCTACATGAACTTCTTTTATGAAGATAGAACGTTTCCTATCAAGAATTTGCTAACAAAAGTTTTTAAATAAGCTGAATAAACAAAATCTACATTTTCCATTGAGCTGGAGCGCTTTTGCTACCATGGATTTATTACCAAGGCTTTAAATATTTTGAACACATAGAGACCTATGCTTTTAATTGAACTGGGGTGTTTTTGCTATCACGGGTTCATTAACAAAGGCTTAAATAATTTGAACACATGGAGATCTATGCTTTCAATTGAATTGGGGCATTTTTGCTGTCACGGGTTCATTAACAAAGGCTTAAACAATTTGAACACACAAATATCTATGCTTTCAATTGAACTGGGGCTTTTTTGCTATCATGGGTTCATTAACAAAAGCTTAAATAATTTGAACATGTAGAGATGCATACATTGGACTATCTCAGATTACAGTAGAATTTTAATTAACAACCACATGCATACGTACAGATCGATTCTAATCATTAGACTTTGAGCGTGATCTATTTCCAGTTCTCTATACCTGTAGCACTAGGGTAATTGCACACATCATTCATATCAGTACAAAGTGTGAATGATCTATTGTGAGATCATTTCACTGGTAGAATTAGAATATTTTTCACATATCTATCAACAATTACTTAGCAGCATAGGCGATCTATTGACAGATCGCTTTGCCTGTAGTATTTTTATAACTCGTCATTCATGGGGAAATCTGATGCACATGATATACGATCAATTGACAGATCATATAACCTGTTAGCATATGGAAAATCCTTGGATAATTTTTATATATTAGCATATCTACAAATTAAAACAGAGATGTGACTTGATAATCTCTTAACCCAAAGTCGAACCAGATAGAGGCACGATCAACATTTTTCTTTCCTATCAGATCTACTCATGAAACATATCAATGAATTTTCCCTAAATTTAAATTAAGTACAAAACCTGTTAAATTAATGCTGCGAGTTGGACAGAATGCTGCAATCACCCTAAAGTAATTTTTAATGTAATACAAGAAGTTTTTCATGTGCATATTCTTCTATCAAATACCAATTCTGCAGAATAAAAATTGTTGGAAGTTAAATACAACGAAAAGATGTTATTACCTATTCGGACGAATATGGTAGAGCTTGTTGCAGCTTTGATCCTTCCGTCGATCTCCACGAATCACCGTTGAACACGTCGGTTAGCCACCCTACCTTATCGGAAGTACTCTTCTTCCTTCCGAACACCCAAGTGATTCGAGTCGTAGAGCTCACAAATAAAATATTAGAAACTTAGAAGTGGGTTTCCCCCCCACAAAAATTTCTAGCCAAACCCTAATAGCAGCAAGTCACTCACTTTTTTTAGGATTATGATAACGATCCAAAAATTGGTTCCTTTACCCATTCCCAGAGCCTTCCTTAAATAGGAAAATCCCTTGCAACACATGTCTCTTCATGCAAAATACTCAATTTCTTAATATTCAAAAAATAATTTATCTTAGATATCCAAGTATCATGTTTTCTAGAAGAATGCACCTACTTTCCTATATTTACTCAAGTTTGTCTCTAAGATGCTCACTCTAAATTCTATTTTGTGGGTGCATGTATTGTTAGCTAAAAGCTCAAGCCTAGGATTCCATTTTGCTCCTAATATGATTATTTCTATTATTTTAAATACTAAAAAGTATTTTCATGTGCAAATGCCTAAAATAATTATTTCCATTATTTTTAATGCTAAAATATATTTTCAGGAGCAAGTGTTTTAAATGCAATTTTATATGGTTTTTATGCATAATGTTTACCAACAAATCTTTTCTAGGGCTTCAGTACCACATCATTGGGTCCATCCGTCATCTATACTCCTTTTTGACATGGTACCACTCCGTCGGGTCCAATCATCCATCATTTTCATTTCTCGGCAAGGTACCACATCATCCGGTCCTTCTATCGATATCTTTTCATTTGACTTGCGGGAACTTCATGTAGGGATTCAGGATCTGTTACCTTGAATCCTCCGTCTACATGCCATTGGAGACTAATGGCGCTACATAGTAAGTTTTTTCTTATTGCGCGTGCCCCAACTCGTATGTGACCAACTCCATCATGGTCCACTACGCATGACTTCACGCATCCCTGAGTAAGCGGATAAGGGATTTTGAACTCGACTGTTGGATTCCATAGGAGGTTGACACCATCGTCATTCTTCCATGTGTGATTTATCTATACTCTACAACCCTTTAATTCCTTTGTGTGTCCGTCGGTGAACCATTTCACCTGTCGCTACAGACATTCTCAAAAACACATATTAATGGTCTTGTCCTCATTCATGATAGTCATTTCATAACATGTTAATCATTTTAGCATTTACAATTTACTCATAATATCATATATCTCATTAATCAATAAGGCATTTAGTCACATGTATTTCTTCTGTTTACATTACATAATTCATCATACAACTAGTCGTTAAGAAGCATATTCATGTTCATATATCACATTTTCATGACTCAACTATTCAATACACAACATGCTATTTTTATACTAGATAATTATCCACTATCATAAATGTCAAACAATTCATTAATTTATTCATCATGGGTCATCATGCACATACTCAGTAAAGAATTAAGGAGTCATTTTATTGAGGTTTTATTCAACTGGGTCACTCAAGAGGTGCCCTCAAGGTCTACCATAGTCTAGTGGCACTAGACAATGTGTCCAATATATGCCAATACAACCCAAGATTCAACACATTAATAATGTGACATTCGACATTCCTCAAGGGTTATGTCGCATTGTGATGTTTATCAATGGTTATGTTGCATTGTGACATTCCTAAATGGTTATGTCACATTGCGACATTGATCAAGGGTTATGTTGCATTGCAATAATGCCCAAGATGTGACACATTAATAATGTGACATTCGATGTTCAGAAAATTTCATGTTGCACTATGAACTATGACCACGTGGTTCACTAGATTCAACCATGGTTAACTATGGTTACATTAAAGTTGAGCATGGTTAACGAAAGTCAACCATGGTAACTAAAGTTAAACATGGTTCAATAAATTCAAGCATGGTTGACTATGTTCAATTTAAATCCAAACATGGTTAACCAAAGTCATCCATGGTTCGCTAAAGTGTATGGTATATGCCGACACAACCCAAGATGTGACATTCAACGTTCATAAAGGGTTATGTCACATTTTGATGTTTATCAAGGGTTATGTTACATTGCGATGTTCATCAAGGGCTATGTCACATTGCGACATTAATCAAGGGTTATGTCGCATTGCAATAATTCCCAAGATGTGACACATTAATAATGTGACTTTTGTTGTTTAGAAAATTTCATGTTGCATTCTGAACTATGGCCACGTAGTTCACTAAAGTCAACCATGGTTAACTATCATCAGATTAATGTCAAGCATGGCTAACAAAAGTCAACCTTGTTTAAATAAAGTCAAATATGTTTCGCCAAAGTTAACTATGGTTGACTATGGTCAAGCTAAATTCAAACATGATTAACTAAAGTCATCCATGGTTTTCTAAAGTTTATGGTTTATGCTGACAAAACCCAAGACGCAACACACTAATAATGTGACATTCGACATTCATCAAGGGTTATGCTGCATTGTGATGTTTATTAAGGGTTATGTTGCATTACGACATTCATCAAGGGTTATGTCACATTGCAACATTAATCAAGTGTTATGTCGCATTGCGACAATGCCTAAGATGTGACACCCGATGTTTACAAAATTTCATGTTTCATTATGAACTATGGTCATGTGGTTCACTAAGTCAGCCATCATTGACTATGGTCAAACTAAAGTCAAGCATGGTTAACAAAAGTCAGCCATAGTTCACTAAAGTCAACCATGGTAAATATAATTAATCATGTCTAACAAAGTTCAAACATGGTTTACTAAAGTCAACCATGGTAATTAAAATCAACCATGGTTAGCTATAGTCAAAGATGGTTCACTAAATTCAATCATGGTAACTATGGCAAAACTAAAGTGAACCATGTTTTGCCATGGTCATGGTTTAATTTGATTCACCCATGACTTGACCTCATGTAACCAATGTCAACCATAGTCAACTATGGTTCGCTAAAGACAACCATGGTTAATCATAGTTCATTAATGTAAACCATGGTTAACCAAAGTCAAATATCGTTCACTAAAGTCAACCATGGTTGACTATGGTCAAACTTAAGTCAAACATGGTTAACCAAAGTTAGCCATGGTTTGTTAGAGTGTCTGGTATAGGCTGACACAACTCAAGATGCAAAAAATTAATAATGTGGCATTCGACATTCAATAAGGGTTATGTCACATTATGATGTTTATCAAAGGTTATGTTGCATTGTAATGTTCATCAAGGGTTATGTCACATTGTTACATTGATCAAGGGTTACATCACATTGCAACAATTCCCAAGATGTGACACATTAATAATGTGACACTTGATGTTAAAAAAATTTCATGTTGCATTATGAACTTGGTCACGTGGTTCACTAAAGTAAACCATAGTTAACTATGGTCAAACTAAAGTCAAGAATGGTTAACCAAAGTCAACCATGGTTAAATAAAGTCAGGCATTGTTCACTAAAGTCAACCATGGTTAATTATGGTTAAACTAAAGTCAAACATGGTTAACAAAAACTAGCCTTAGTTCACTAAAGTGTCTTGTATATGCCAACATAACCCAACATGCGACACATTAATAATGTGACATTCAACATTCATTAAGGGCTATGTTGCATTGTGATGTTTATCAAGGGTTATGTTGCATTTTGACATTCATCAAGGGTTATGTCACACTGCGACATTGATAAAGGGTTATGTCACATTGTGAAAATGCCGAAGATGTGACACATTAATAATGTGACATTCGATGTTTATAAAATTCCATGTTGCATTGTGAACTATAATCATGTGTTTCACTAAAGTCAACCATGGTTAACTATGGGCAAACTAATGTCAAGCATGGTTAACCAGAGTCAACCATAGTTAACTAAAGTAAAACATGATTCACTAAAGTCAACCACAGTTGACTATGGTAAAACTAAAGTTAAACATGGTTAACCAAAGTCAACCATGGTTCGCTAAAGTGTCTAGTATGTGCTGACACAAACCAAGATGCGACACATTAATAATGTGGCACTCGACATTCATTAAGGGTTATGTTGTATTATGATGTTTGTTGAGGGTTCTGTTGCATTACGACATTCATCAAGGGTAACGTCATATTGCTACATTGATCGAGGGTTATGTCACATTGCGATAATGTCTAAGATGTGACACATTAATAATGTGATATTTGATGTTCAGAAAATTTCAAGTTCCATTGGGAAGTTTGGTCACATTGTTCACTAAAGTCAACCATGGTTAGCTATGGGAGTCAAACTAAAGTCAAGCATGGTTAACCAAAGTCAACCATATTTAACTAAAGTCGGCAATGGTTGACTATGGTCAAACTAAAGTCAAACATGGTTAACCAAAGTCAACCATGGTTCACTAAAGTAAAAAATGGTAAATATTGTCAAACATAGCTAACTAAAGTCAAATATGGTTTAGTAAAGTCAACAATGGTAAATAAATTCAACCATGGTTAAATAAGGTGAGCATGGTTCACTAAAGTCAACCATGGTTAACTGTGGTCAAAATGATGTCAAGCATAAAGTCAACCTTTGTTAACTATGGTCAAACTGAAGTCAACCATGGTTAACCAAAGTCAAACATGGTTCATGAAAGTCAACCATGGAAAATGTAGGAACCCCTCCTGTAGGGTTGTCACGAACTATACCTGAAACTCAACAACTTAATACAAACATATTAGATACCATAATTACTATAAAAGTAAAATAAATTAACTAAATAACTTAGAAAATATAGACAAAACCATAACCTGTCAACTGTAGGTCATGACCATTATCGAAGGAGAAGTTACTGTTAATCTGATCCAGCTTATGCATTGTCATATGCATATTTTGTAGGATCACTCCAGAAAAGCTTGATTAAAAATAGGAGAAGCAACCGTTACCTTCGCCACCCAACCATAGGCTCATGCTTGTAGTCATATGGCCACCCCTGAGCTTCTGGTCGTAATGATCACACACACCTTTCAAGAAACTCCTCAATGGGTTTCCCCTCCACAAGAATTTTTAGCCAAACCCAAATAACAGCAAGTCGCATCTATCGCAAGAATTATGATATCCATCCAAAAAATGGGTCTCTTCTCCCTTCCCAAGGCCTTCCTTAAGTAGGAAAATCCCTTGCGACACATGTCACTCCATGCAGTATTATTTATTTGATTAAATTTCAAATTAAATAAAACTCACCCATCCATGTGTTAGTTTTTCTAGGAGATGCACCAACATTCTTAAGTTTCTCATGTTTGTCGCCAAGATGTTTCACCTAACTCCTAAATTTGTGGTGTAAGTGGACTTGACTAGATGTCTATGCTTAGGATTCTATTTTTCTCCTAAATAAAGATTTATATTATTTTAAATAGTCAAAATATTATTTTATGTGCAAATGCATAAATAACAATTGCTATTATTTTAAATGCCAAAATATCTTTTTATATGCAAATGCATAAATAACAATTAATATTATTTTAAATGCTAAAATATTTTTTTATGTGCAAATGTCTCAAGTACTAATTTATATTGCTTAAGGTACTAAAATGCATTTTTCTAAGTAAATGTTCTAGGTGCAATTTATACATTTTTATGCAGTTAAGTTTAACAATCATTTTTACTAGGATTCCGGTATCGCGCCGTTGGGCCTCCCCATTCGTTAACTTCATTTCCCTGACATGGCACCACTCTGTCAGGTCCATTCATCTGTCATTTCCATTTCTCGGAAAGGTACCTCATCGTCGGGTCCTTACATCCAGTCTTTCTGTTCTTGGCAGGGTACAGCACCATCGGGCCCTTCTAACGATATCTTTTCATTTTGACTTGCAAGAACTTCATGTAGGGATTTTAGGAGCCATTACTTTCTATCCTCCGTCTACACTCTATTAGGAACTAATGGCGTTGAGGAGTAATTTCATCCTTACTGCGTGACCCTCAACTCGTGCGTGACCAACTCCATTGTGGTCCATCCACACAACCTCATGCTTCTCTTGAGTAAGTGGATCAATGCTTCTCTACTCATGCACGACACCATCATTGTTCTCCCCGTGTGTGATTTACCCGTACTCTACGACCCTCAATTTCCCTTGTGTGTCCGTCGGTGAACCGTTTCACCTGTCGCTACACACATTTCTCACAAATATATATTAGTAGTGCCATCCTCAATTATCATAATTCGATTCATAAATATGCTACTTCGTTAAGCATTTATAGTTTACTCAAAACATTACTCATTCATCTAATTAGAAATGCATTTCGTCAATATTTACTTTCTTCGTTCTCATCACATAATCAATCATACAGCTAGTCGTTAAACGTCATTCACATGTACATTTTTCATGAGTCAAAGTTAATTGTTAAACAACATGCAATCATTCTTTTACCTCAATTATCCAGATCCACATATATCATTATTTTATTGATTCACAATCAATCATAGTCATGAACATACTCAAAATGAAATCAAAGGGTCATTTTATTAATATTTCAATTAGTCAAGTCACTCAACAAGTGCCCTCAAGGTCTACTATAGTCTAGGGGCACTACATTAACTATGGTCAAACTAAAGTCATCCATGGTTAACCAAAGTTAAGCATGGTTTACTAAACTCAACCATGGATGACTTTGATTCACCCATGACTTGAACTCAGGTAATCAATGTCAACCATAATCAACTATGGTTCACTATAATCAATGATGGTTAACCATAATCAATCATGATTTATTAAATTCAACCATGGTTAACCAAAGTCAACCATAGTTAACTACTTTCAAGCTATGGTCGACCATAGTTAAACACAATGAACCATGGTTTAATATAATTAATTAAAAAATATTATTATTATATTTAAATGATATTAATTTTTACATTATAGTTAATTAATTAATAATATTTATTAATACTTTGTTTTTTAATACCTTTAAATATCATTATATTAATTTTATCTACTAAAGTATAATAAATTATTATAACTTAATGATATTATTTTATTAATACTAATTATTTAAATGAAATTATTTAATTATTTAAATATCTTATTATAATTAATTAAATAATATTATTTTATTAATATTAATATGTCAATAGGCGTAAATTTGGCACACACTAGAGAGAAAAATATTACCAATGTGTTAAATTTATGCCTATGGATGTATTCGGACAAATAAATATTATTAATGTGGTTGTTTCTAGTTCTATAGTTTACTTATACCACGTCATGACATGTTTCATATAATTTCATAAACTCGGTAAAATATAATCTAAAATATATTTTGGTTGTTAATGTCATGATTTTATAAGGTACAACTCGAATACATTAAAGCCCATTGATTTGAAACTTCAAAATGTTGTAATTTTATTGATCTATTATGATTTGGTTTATTTATTTATTTAGGTTATCTTCTTATTTATAGAATTTGTTTATGTGTTTCCCCACGCTAGATATTGTCCCATTCAAGACCACACATCGGGCTTATGAATCTAACATCGAGCAGATCGAGAGCATAGCCATTGGGCATGTGGTCTTTCAATTCATTCATAAGATGGAATGATTGCTCCTTGCAAGAATTATGGCAAGGTTAAGAAAATCCGACTCGCTCGCGCAAGACTACAACTCTATGACTGATTTTCTTCCTCATGAGTTTATCATTACTTTGGAATTCATGGCATCTAATCCAAATGGATGTGGAATGAGATACTCGACTCAATGCCAATATTAACACTCTCAATCATGAATTAACTAACAATACATTTAGCCAAGAACTAATGAATCATCAATGCACTCAGTATATTTTTCATCGTTCTTCTCAGAGGTTCGAGCCGAGAGATGCTCCGAGAGCTAACAAATAATGCTCATGTGACGAGCAACTAGCGTCTCCTCCCATTTTAATTGTTGATGATGATTAGTCTTGGTATAAGTGAAAAAATCTTAAATTAGTTTTGGCCATGTCTATGTTTAGTGGTTTGAATTTTCTCTCTATTTTATTTTGTGGCCATAACTCCTGGCCTATGGGGTTTCTGCGTAGTGCTCAAAACCCTTTTTTTTCACTAGTGTGTTTAGTCATTGGACACGTGTCTAATTTTTGTTCCATTGTGTGGTTTCATTGTTCTCAACATACATTTGATCTTTTGGTTAGCAACCACTTCACTGCATCTTCATTGTACATACATATATCCTCGAGGGTTAGTTCAAGTGTTTATCAGCTAAATATGAGATATCTCTCCCCTAAGTTGTGAAAGTTAACAATTACTTCTCTTGATCTCCTTAATAAGAACCCAAAGTTTACCACATTTACCATCCGAAAGTTTTTTGTTATATTGTTCCTTGGAACCTAAAGTCATAATTAGATAGTAAAAATATAAACATAAATAAATGTTCAAATAAATATACTTCAATTGCTTTACTTCTATTAAATATTATTTAATATTCTTAAACTTAACATAATTTTAATTTTTACTAACAATATATATTTTTAATTAAATTCTATATTTATTCCATAATAATATGTTTCTTTAATAACAAATATATAGTTGATAAATTTACATAGTTAATCATTGTCCTCTATTTCCCAATGAAATCATTGTTGGGGAAGGTTCTCATGTATAGCATGGAGGAACACGAGGAGTTTTTGTTGCAAATGGATGAGCATCAATTTAAGGTCAGACAGCTTTATGCCAAGATCAATCTTATTGCGGCCAAGTCCACCACTGATTTCAAATTCCCAACAAAGGAGTTTGTATCCAAGGAGCATTCATTTGTCAAGGTTTAATATGCTCCTATGGTATCTATTTTTTATGATGAACATAATCAATAGTTTTTATTTGTTGTTGTTTCCATTTTGATCTCAAGTTACCTTAAGTTTTATCTTAGAACTATTATATGCCACTAATTTAATAATAGATTAGGACATATCAAACACAATGAAAGTAAAACAATGCTAATTATAAATAACAATTTTATGTTTGGTACTCGGTTTGGTTCAATTTTATGTTTTGTACCCGGTTTAGTTTCACATGTCGCAAAACAATAAATTAATGGTTTGTATATTTGCTATTGATTAATATAATATTAGCTTAACCTATTTTTAAAAAAATTAAAAAATCAATCACATAATAAGTAAATTGAAAAATATGTAATCTAACACAATATATTATCAAAATTTAAGATATTGAAATATTTTATCAAGATGTAACAAATTAAAATTATAAATATTGAAATATTTTGTAAATATGTGATAAATTATAATTAAATATTTTGTAAATATGTGATAAATTATAATTATATATTTGTAGTTAAAGTTTGGGGATAAAGTAATAAACTACATAAATAAATGAAATAATATAAATATTTTCATATATATATATATATATATATATATATATATATATGAGAAGCATTTTTTTGTGGAAAACTCTCTAAGTATTTCTCCGTGATTCATGAATATTAAATGACGTAAATGGTCGACCTTGATTACAAATCCTAACCACAAGGAGATTAATGGATTCAAACCTATAACCTATGCAAATTTCAGGGGAGAGATCTCACTTTAGCTCATAACCACTTGATTTAACCCTCAAGACTAAGCTTTATTATATTTATATATAATATTATTTTTATTAATTCATTATCTTATTTAAGTTTATTTTAGCCTTATTTCCAAACTTGGCCATAAATATTTAATTACAATTTATTGCACTTTAAACTATTTTGTTTTACTATATATATATACAAAACAAGATTATGATAGATATAGTAGATACTAGGCTACTATTTTCTAAAGTAGTTACATTGTTGCTTACAAGTGTATATGTTGATAAATTGCCCTAAGAGAAAAAAGGACTTACAGAACATTGTTAAACTTGAAATTAAATAGAAGTATGCCCTTTGTAGGGTTCTCCCTATTTATCCCGGTGATGATTGGCATCATCCTTTTCTTGTTCCATCTCTACATCTTCATTTCCTTGTTGAATAGAGTGTTCCTCTTTTAATTTCTCTATCACCAAGCCTATTGATGTTCTCGAAGCATTTTCAAGTTGTGTGTTTCTTGTTAATTATGTCACCAATTGTCTAAGTTAGTTTGGTGCATTATTCCTATACATGTTGAATTCTCAACCTTTGTTGGTTCATAAGTTCCAATAGATTAACATGGGAAATATTTTTTTCTCCTATGTATCCTTGATGCCTTCTCAGAGCCTCCTTGTGTCTATTACACCATAATTAGCATAGAGTTCAAGGTGACTACATGTTCCTACATTTACTTGAATTGAGTTATCTTTAAAGTATTTACTCAATGCAAGAGTCCATACTTAGTATACCTTCCCTTGCACTAATTTCCACATTTTTGCTTCTATCTAGTTATTTTGTATCAAAGCCTATTTGGGGTCACCCTTCATATTTTTCCTTGAAAGCCTAGAGACTAGGAGTTTATGGTGGAGACAACCCCAAATTTGGTTGTCAACTCTCCAAACATTCCAAACACAAAAAATGCCCAATAGACCTAGGAAAACCAAACTGAGCTTCTTGCCTCTCAAATTACCCAATAGACCAAACATTTTAACTTTGTAATCCCCCCATTAAAATACAAAACCCCACTTACTTTTGACATAATTACTCTTGTGACATCTCCAAATAAAAAGAGTTAGTAAATTTGGTAAAAGTTAAAAAAAACATTCTTCCATTATATAATTAACGAAATAAATGTATTGCCATAATGTCAATGGACTCTGCAAAGAAATGTACTTGTGGGAGGTATAAAAGTCCGACATGCTTCTGTAAATAAAACGACAATACAAAATGATTATTATACACCCATGTTACACAGCATAGGCCGAACAATGATATATATTAATAGCAGCCATAATCAATTACCAAGAATTTCATTTGACACAAAATAACCATATACATAACAACATCACCATTAAAATCATACATATGAACGAGACAAGATATACCATGGTTCACCCCATCCTTGGGCTACGTCCACAAAACCTTCTTTTGCATCTTGTATTATTTATCGAAAATAACTGAGTTACATCCTCTGGTAATTAATCACCAGCAGGGTTTTTCTCTCCAGGTGTACAACGCTATTGGGTCTATTTACAGGGATCAACCCTATCTATTGTGATCAACAAGCAGCAATATAAAATACATAGGACCCACCACGATTACGTGGCAACAATAATAACATATATTACAAGATCCAGTAATAGAGATAAGTTACCAATATAATGCATTTAGTTCATCAATTTGTAAAGGTATTCATTCTACATGATAGCAGAGATCTGCAGTAATGGCTATCCATCAGGTCGTTTCTCTTTCTGTAATGAAACAAAATCCAATTCGGATCTTTTGTTCTTCTTACCATAGTATGCAACAAAAATCCATACAAGAAAAATCATGTTATAGTAATTACGTTCTTCAAAACGAAAGCAGCAACGATACTGACTAGAGATCATTTTCTCCTAAATCGCCACCACAACAATATATATTATATAGTTCAGAAATTTCTCGCCCCAATTTTCGCATCAAGTAAGTATAACGTACTCTAACTATATTTTCGCAGTATAGAAGGAAAACCTGATTTTCTTTCCAACAAAAATGAACAGCAACGAAAATTGAACACACTCTTAATACAGCCAAGATTTCAAATAAAAGGAGATCCAAGCATTTTCTTCCAAATAGAGGAACAACAGCGAAGTATTAAACATGTTTTCAAACCAACGACTTGAAAGCAAACAGATACTAATTTCTACTTCTTTCAGTCACAAATTCATTTACCTCCAAAACTCCGGAGATCGTGGTAATCAAACATATGTAAGAGCGTCGATATTCAGTGCATATGTTGACAACATTTGTAGACAGGGATTTCCAACACATACTCAATGCAATTCAAACGGATACTATAATTTATAATACAAATAATGTATATCACCGATGATATCTAAGCATCCGATGTCAAGTGCATAAGGCATGCTCCATGTATAAAAAAGAAAACATAAAGACACGTTTCCAGAAATGCATTGAATGTACAGAGATTAGCCTCGAGAAGCAATAACTCATTCAGCCAACAGATATTGACCTAAACAATAGAGATTCCAAACACCTCAAACTTTACAACGCATTCTAGAATCCTATCTCTAATTACCCAGAAATCTACCCTCCATTAAGGCGAGACTAGATCGAAGAGCTAACACACAAGAAAACGCAGAGCTCGCTTCTGAGCATGTACTCTGTCCAGAAAATATATATATACATATATATATAATGCAACATTCTGGATTGGAAACGAATATCCAATAAATACATTTATTCATTAAGGATAACATTCTGTCCCTGATGCAAGGGCGCTAGGGTAATAGGAAATACAAGGATTTACACCAGTAATTAAAGTACTGCCTACAATGCAGAGACCACTATGGCAATAGTATTGCAAGGATTTTTCACAAGAAGGAAATTGGTACTCGTCTCCAACCCCGAAATTGCTATGGTAAAAGTAAAACGATCATCTCATAGAACGATACATTTAGGCAATGCGAAAGAGAAATTTCGAACGAAAAGACAAAACTCAGGTTTTTTACCTAGGAAAACTATCTATCTACTGCATTGACCGTCCTAGCTTACTGTATTGGAAAATATATTATAGTATAATTCTACAATCAAGAATCAACAAAAATCCTAACAACATTCTAATAAGAAAGAGATCCTACAGAGATCTGAAAACGCATAACTTCCAAAGTATAAAAATAAGCAGAGATCGTTCACCTCTGAAGATTTGCAGTGATGATCCTATTTTCACACGGTATAGCATACATGAATCCGGATCTAAATTTCACAGAGACAGAGATAGAATTACCCAGGTAAAAGAAGCGATCTAAGCCGAGATCGGTTACTCATCAAGGTGGAAAGATACGCCCAATCTTATCACAAGCTTAATAGAGAAAAATCTTGAAACAATATATTCCTATCTAGGTATATATATATATTATTGGGTCGATAATACCTGGTCAAACTGAGATCAGTCCCCATACCTCCTTTACTAGCACGTTAAGAAGAGTGAGAACTTATCATGATTGAAGATATGAGCGATTCACTTCCCCGAATCTGGTCATCCTCAATTTGCCTATGCGGCCCTGCTCTACGCTCGAATCTATCTCAGATGATTCATCCGTTTTTCCAAAGAGGAATATTGTAATGAAATTAATATCCTGATTCCAAACAACTACCAGGAGTATTCGAAGCAGAGGAATGTCACCCACGTCTGGGTCTACGGTTCTCTCAAGACGAGAATGCACACCAACTGAACCTGAACCATCTCTCCCGAACATATTTCTTTCCCAACGTAATTTTTCCTTTCTCCCCTTTCTCTCCCGTCCCTTCGAGATTTATAACTACGGTATGTAAGCTAGCTTAGGGAAGTTTGCCTCGAGAACGGATCTCTGGTGACAAATGTCACTCAAAAAGGAAATCGGAGTGATAGCGATGTTATCAAGGAGACAGAGTAAAACTGTTAGTTGTGGCTGCACTCCATCACGGGGACACTCCTGAGAAAAAGGAGGAAGATCGACGTGCTGAAGTGAGTGAACCCTCTACTTAGGGGAGTCTCCTCTCCTAAAATAAGATAATTCGTATCCGAGTTGCGAGCATCCCTTAACTTTCTTAGTTATGTATATATATATATTCACATGTAGCTTAAATATATATAATATCCTTTTTAAATGAGGAGTGCTAATTATTTAGGCAACCTCTAAAAAAAATAATATCTTCATATATATATATCATACTAAGTCATGTTGGTGTCATGATACTTTTCTAGGAAAATATCCCTCTTTCACCTTCTTAGTTATGTCGATCATTTCTTGTTTATCTTTGGCTAGGTTATAACATCTATACCCTAACACATATAAGTGTATACTAAAATTTAGGCTCAAGGATAAGTCATTTTAAATAATGCTCATCAATTTCATCTTTTCCCCTTTTCCACCTTTTCAAAGGTGGTTGTAACATAGCCCCCTTAGTTTCCTTTCTTTTCTTTCGATGTTCTTAGGTTAAGTTTCTGGCACCCTCTTAGTACTAATTATGGTTATCATAATAGTTAATATTTATTTTAAGATATCACCTAAACTTCATGTTACTAGGTGATCATCCTTAGTTTAGTCCCATAGATTTATAATACCATTTTAAAACTTAGAAAAATATCATGATGATACTTTCAAGGTCCACTGGTGGGGCCTTGGCCTTGAGCTCCTCACCAGGCCTCATACTTAGTTTTACGATACTCATTTATTAATCTGATAGGGATAGAGAGGGGGATATTACATCCTCCTCCCCTTAAAATAACACCGTCCTCGGTGTTCATATTTTTCAGCACTTCATCCTCAGTGTCCATAATCAAAACAAGAAACCTAAAGAATGAGTCATTTATTGTAGCATATCATTTGTAATTCATGGAATATCTTTACTTCCTTTTTTTTTGGGCTTTTATTATCACAAACACACTTAAATCCACTGTTTAATTTAATCAGTACATCAATCATTTGATCCAGGAAATCCTTGCCTAACACCCCAGTGCTCACACAGCAATCCTTTCGGGGTTTTCTTTTCTAACACCACAGTGCTCACGTAGCAATCCTTTCGGAGATTTCTTGCCTAACACCACAGTGATCACACAGCAATCCTTTCAGAGATTTCTTGCCTAACACCACAGTGCTCACACAGCAATACTATCTCCCATGCATACTAAGCAGCGTCCTGCCTCCCACATATGCATTTCATTATAGTTTGCCTAGGTCTTTACAGCCTGTTGATTCATTCGAGAATCCTGGCAGCTGTCAACTCCCTGATTTCTAGGGAGTGTTATAGTGCCCTTAACGCACTCTTATGTAATTCCCCTCAAGCCTTCTCACTTGAGTCGTAGAATTTATTTTCCCTCAAGCCGCCTTGCTTGAGTCTAGAAAAAATCTCTTTCAAATTAATCGACTATTTCGTCATATTACATTTTGTAACCATACGATTACTCTTACCAATTCGGTCGAGTTTCCTGATTAAAAATATATCAAATTTAAAAGAATCTATAATAGTTGCGATGTGGATCTTAAATCCTCAACCCCTTATTTTACCATGCATAATATTTATGCTCTTGCATTTTCACAAGCTTCACATAAATTTCACCATCTGCCAAATTTCACTTATTAGTATCACTTTATATACGAAATCAAATATTGTAAGAAGATCCCTTCCTTAAACAGAAACTCATCTTTCTTAATAAAATATCCATATGTGATCATTTAAGATGTCATTTCCTACTACACATAACTAGCTTATAAGATTACATAATGCTTTGAACACGATATAACATTCTTTCTATGATGATCCATGGACATTATGATCATTTAACCTCGAAGTTAGCTTTCACCATTTCAACACAATTCCTATTTTAGTTATACAACCCTTTTTGTATACCCTAACATCATATAGAGATAACCAATTGTCTAAAACAACTTACATACCTTATACAGATAACCATGTACCTTTGTAAAGGCGACCGCATAGTCCACCTTCATCTGCCGAGGTTCCAATTTACTTGTATCATCACACATTAGTATTATACTTGAATTGATATATATCCCACATTTACCCATTGATGGGTGTCAGGCAGTGATGTGTGGAAAAATAACATTTGCTCGACCACAACATTCAAAGTGTTAGTTGTATAAAGGTAATTAAATCATAAAAACAATCATACATATAACATATGTTCAAACATCATTTTTACTTGTTTCATAAAAGCTTATACCTCGATTACTGTCTCAAAGATCACTTCCGATCTACCCTACAAATTCCATGTCATCAATGTTTTCCTTAACACATAATAAATAAAAACAGTCATTCCTTGTGGCCACATAAGGATGTCAGAAGATTACATCATCCTACTAACCTGTATTTATTTCATGTTGGTTCTAGGTTTCCAATAATCTATCCCTTAATGAAATAATCAATTTGAGAAAACACATAGTTGTACATGGATAGCAAGTCGTCATAAATATTGAACAAATAAAAATATAACGATTACTCATTGTTTCCCACGTCTATCTTAGTAGAAATTACTGAAATAAGAGGTATATATAAAAGGTACTCATGCATTTTCATCATATGTATTAACTGATTAATATTCACATGTATACCCTTTTAAGTAATTATAACCATTTTCCTTTTTGTTGCACTTATATGTAAGGGTACGAGCATGCTTCAACGTCACAAAAATCGTATTATAATTACTTATCCTATACAATTACATACTAGAATGAAATTGATTAGCAAGGAGACTATTAACAATTTTTCTCCTTTGTAATCTCATAGTTTCCTAGTCATAGAAAACTTCACACCAATTAAAGTTAATTTCTTTGTTTAAAAGAAACCAGACATCTTAGTCTAGCCAAAACTATACTTCTTATGGAATATTAATTTAGCATATGTAACTCACTTATAGTTGATACCTCAAAAAAAGAAACAACACCTTAACATCACATAATTATGCTTCCCTCATAACTAGAAATATTAAATTCACAATGGCTCCTCCTGCAGCATGCACCTTTACAGATTTTACTACTAAGGTCAACAACATTATAAATTTATAAACTTTCTTATTTAAGATAACTCATATGTAAACGGAACTTTATCATTTCTTACATAGTTCAAAACCCAAGACTGACCCAAATATCAAATCTTTAATGGACCTTTTAACATATAGACTTACTTTTGATCTGAACTTAATGGATCTTTTAATAGATCTAAGTTGCTTACAATTCCCATCTAAATTTCATATTTGGAAATCTAGACTATTGGTCAATCAAGTTTACTTAGTTATCTAAGGTCAACCAAATTAGGAGACTTCCTTAGCCTATAAACTTCACTTTGAAATAGCTAGGATAACTTCCAATACGTGCTTTTACTCCACTTACAAGTACCCATTTCATAAGGACTTAACTCCATAGTCCAAACATTTTTTTAAAGTAAATTTTTGACCTTATAGAGTATGAAATACATTGTAGAGTATGTCGAAATATTCATCGTTTAGTATTTATCAATAGAAGATCATTCAATTACATGAAAAGACGTATGCGATGTATGTTCACAAATAGACACTACTAAGCCATTATAATGCTCCAGCGAAATGGAACATACTTACTTGCAATTTCCAAAACGTCATGTTGCTTACCTCTTGCCGATCCTTGGAAATGAAGTTTTATGTTTGCGTCTTATGGAATGGAGTTCCTTTCCTAGCTCGACAAACTCTTTTTTTTTTTTCCTATTGAGCCCAATAAGCCCGAGTGTTTGCAACCTGTCCTCTGATACCATATGTGACATCTCCAAATAAAACGAGTTAGTAAATTTGGTAAAAGTTAGAAAAAACTTTCTTCCATTATATAATTAACGAAATAAATGTATTGCCATAACGTCAATGGACTCTGTAAAGAAATGTACTTGTGGGAGGTATAAAAGTCCGACATGCTTCCGTAAATAAAACAACAATACAAAATGATTATTATACACCCATGTTACACAGCATAGGCCGAACAATGATATATATTAATAGCAGCCATAATCAATTACCAAGAATTTCATTTGACACAAAATAACCATATACATAACAACATCACCATTAAAATCATACATATGAACGAGACAAGATATACCATGGTTCACCCCATCCTTGGGCTACGTCCACAAAACCTTCTTTTGCATCTTGTATTATTTATCGAAAATAACTGAGTTACATCCTCTGGTAATTAATCACCAGCAGGGTTTTTCTCTCCAGGTGTACAACACTACTGGGTCTATTTACAGGGATCAACCCTATCTACTGTGATCAACAAGCAGCAATATAAAATACATAGGACCCACCACGATTACGTGGCAACAATAATAACATATATTACAAGATCCAGTAACAGAGATAAGTTACCAATATAATGCATTTAGTTCATCAATTTGTAAAGGTATTCATTCTACATGATAGCAGATATCTGCAGTAATGGCTATCCATCAGGTCGTTTCTCTTTCTGTAATGAAACAAAATCCAATTCGGATCTTTCGTTCTTCTTACCATAGTATGCAACAAAAATCCATACAAGAAAAATCATGTTATAGTAATTACGTTCTTCAAAACGCAAGCAGCAACAATACTGACTAGAGATCATTTTCTCCTAAATCGTCACCACAACAATATATATTATATAGTTCAGAAATTTCTCGCCCCAATTTTCGCATCAAGTAAGTATAACGTACTCTAACTATATTTTCACAGTATAGAAGGAAAACTTGATTTTCTTTCCAACAAAAATGAACAGCAACGAAAATTGAACACGCTCTCAATACAGCCAAGATTTCAAATAAAAGGAGATCCAAGAATTTTCTTCCAAATAGAGGAACAACATCGAAGTATTAAACACGTTTTCAAACCAACGACTTGAAAGCAAAAAGATACTAATTTATACTTCTTTTAGTCACAAATTCATTTACCTCCAAAACTCTGGAGATCGTGGTAATCAAACATATGCAAGAGCGTCGATATTCAGCGCATATGTTGACAACATTTGTAGATAGGGATTTCCAATACATACTCAACGCAATTCAAACGGATACTATAATTTATAATACAAATAGTGTATATCACCGAGGATATCTAAGGATCCGATGTCAAGCGCATAAGGCATGCTCCGCGTATAAAAAAGAAAACATAAAGACACGTTTCCAGAAATGCATTAAATGTACAGAGATTAGCCTCGAGAAGCAATAACTCATTCAGCCAACAGATATTGACCTAAACAATAGAGATTCCAAACACCTCAAACTGTACAACGCATTCTACAATCCTATCTCTAATTACCCAGAAATTTACCCTCCATTAAGGCGAGACTAGATCGAAGAGCTAACACACAAGAAAATGCAGAGCTCGCTCCTGAGCATGTACTCTGTCTAGAATATATATATATATATATATATAATGCAACATTCTGGATTGGAAACGAATATCCAATAAATACATTTATTCATTAAGGATAACATTCTGTCCCTGATGCAAGGGCGCTAGGGTAATAGGAAATACAAGGATTTACACCAGTAATTAAAGTACTGCCTACAATGCAGAGACCACTATGGCAATAGTATTGCAAGGATTTTTTACAAGAAGGAAACTGGTACTCGTCTCCAACCCCGAAATCGCTACGGTAAAAGTAAAACGATCATCTCAGAGAATGATACATTTAGGCAATGCGAAAGAGCAATTTCGAATGAAAAGACAAAACTCAGGTTTTTTACCTAGGAAAACTATCTATCTACTGCATCAACCGTCCTAGCTTACTGTATTGGAAAATATATTATAGTATAATTCTACAATCAAGAATCAACAAAACTCCTAACAACATTCCAATAAGAAAGAGATCCTACAGAGATCTGAAAACGCATAACTTCCAAAGTATAAAAATAAGCAGAGATCGTTCACCTCTGAAGATTTGCAGTGATGATCCTATTTTCACAGGGTATAGCATACATGAATCCGGATCTAAAGTTCACAGAGACAGAGATAGAATTACCCAGGTAAAAGAAGCGATCTAAGCCGAGATCGGTTACTCATCAAGGTGGAAAGATACGCCCAATCTTATCACAAGCTTAATAGAGAAAAATCCTGAAACAATATATTCCTATCTAGGTATATATATATATATATATCATTGGGTCGATAATACCTGGTCAAACTGAGATCGGTCCCCATACCTCCTTTACTAGCACGTTAACAAGAGTGAGAACTTATCATGATTGAAGATATGAGCGATTCACTTCCCCGAATCTGGTCATCCTCAATTTGCCTACGCGGCCCTGCTCTACGCTCGAATCTATCTCAGATGATTCATCCATTTTTCCAAAGAGGAATACTGTAATGAAATTAATATCCTGATTCCAAACAACTACCAGGAGTATTCGAAGCATAGGAATGTCACCCACGTCTGGGTCTATGGTTCTCTCAAGACGAGAATGCACACCAACTGAACCTGAACCATCTCTCCCGAACATATTTCTTTCCCAACGTAATTTTTCCTTTCTCCTCTTTCTCTCCCGTCCCTTCGAGATTTATAACTACGGTATGTAAGCTAGCTTGGGGAAGTTTGCCTCGAGAACGGATCTCTGGTGACAAATGTCACTCAAAAAGGAAATCGGAGTGATAGCGATGTTATCAAGGAGACAGAGTAAAACCGTTAGTTGTGGCTGCACTCCATCACGGGGACACTCCTGAGAAAAAGGAGGAAGATCGGCGTGCTGAAGTGAGTGAACCCTCTACTTAGGGGAGTCTCCTGTCCTAAAATAAGATAATTCGTATCCGAGTTGCGAGCATCCCTTAACTTTCTTAGTTATGTATATATATATATTCACATGTAGCTTAAATATATATAATATCCTTTTTAAATGAGGAGTGCTAATTATTTAGGCAACCACTAAAAACAATAATATCTTCATAAATATATATATATATATATATATATATATATATATATCATACTAAGTCATGTTGGTGTCATGATACTTTTCTAGGAAAATATCCCTCTTTCACCTTCTTAGTTATGTCGATCATTTCTTGTTTATCTTTGGCTAGGTTATAACATCTATACCCTAACACATATAAGTGTATACTAAAATTTAGGCTCAAGGATAAGTCATTTTAAATAATGCTCATCAATTTCATCTTTTCCCCTTTTCCACCTTTTCAAAGGTGGTTGTAACATAGCCCCCTTAGTTTCCTTTCTTTTCTTTCGATGTTCTTAGGTTAAGTTTCTGGCACCCTCTTAGTACTAATTATGGTTATCATAATAGTTAATATTTATTTTAAGATATCACCTAAACTTCATGTTACTAGGTGAACATCCTTAGTTTAGTCCCATAGATTTATAATACCATTTTAAAACGTAGAAAAATATCATGATGATACTTTCAAGGTCCACTGGTGGGGCCTTGGCCTTGAGCTCCTCACCAGGCGTCATACTTAGTTTTACGATACTCATTTATAAATCTGATAGGGATAGAGAGGGGGATATTACAACTCTTGGGCCCATATGATGCATTGCTTCCCTCACATTGTGTATGTTTGAGTGTCCTTTGCTACTCCAGGTTGTTAGTTTCATACATGTGCGCATTGATGTGTTCTTCCACTTGACATGACATGTCATCCTGAAGAACTTGTCATGATTTTTCATTACCCCGAAATGTTAATATAAATTATGGGATTAAGAAGGTTGAAATCCCACCTTTTGAATGGAGTTTCCCTCCTTTCAATCTCATAGCTTCAATATGTTGCGTATGTGTTATACCTTTGAATGTGGGTTGCATCACCTTACAATCCTTGTCCATCTAGTGCTTTGTCATATATGTATGGTGTTGGATCAAGGGGGTCACAGGGTGGGAGGGGCATACTGACGCCTCCCCTTTACTCCACGAAGCAAACTTTGGTGAGGGGTGATATCCCCGAACAACAAGCTTTCGGGAAATGTCTCATTTTTTTTGTTATTCATAATTTATCTAAAAATATGTAATTAATCTAAGTGAAGGGATTAGGGTCTAGGTCTAATCCGAATTAATAGATTGGGGTTTTGGTTTTTGTGAAATGCCTAAATATTGTATTGTGAATGGTTAAGAAACACAATGAGAAAGATAGAGGTGCAACTCTACGTTTTGTTGGTTTTTCTTGTTAAGGGTTTCCAAGTTAAATTTCTTTGTACTATGTGTATTCCATTGTGTAATATCAGTTGGTTTTGATTAAGAATCTGTATGCATTCTTTCACTTCACATATTGAAAGATTACATATGGTATCTGAGATTGATTATTGGCTTCAGGGTGAAGGATTTGTTGCTATCAAAGCATTGAGCTATGGAAGCTCAAGATGGAATATCTTCTTGTAGATTCAGAACAATCGATTGCTATGTATCCAAGCACACAACCTACTGGATTGATGAAATAAGACTAGGATAAGCGGGAAAGAATGATAAGGAGTACAATTCAACTTTTCTTATTAGATTCATTGTTGTTGAATTTATCTAGAAAATACAGTACATTGAAACTCTTGATCTGGATTATTTAGAGAAAAAAATGAAGGAAACAATATAAAATGGAAATACACACACAAATCTATTGTAAAGAGAATAGTAGTATAGTAAAGCCCAATTTCTATTAATGATTGGAATGGAAAAACATTGTAAACTGCAAAGCAATACAAACTAGCTTGGATGGTGGTAGCTTATCTATGAAGAGAGATGTGGTGGCTACTCTCATTCTTAGGAGCTAATTACAAAGATATTGTAAATTACTTTTCTATCATAATCATAGATGCAAAAACTCTAAACATCTAGAAACCTAACCCTTGGAGATGAAACACCAAAAGGATTTGTGGGGCCCAAGGTGGTACCTAACTTCCTAGGGCACAAATTTTACATATGATCTTTGTTTAGGGTGCATGATGGCTCATTGGAAAGAACTAAATAACAATTACAATTTTTGGCTAGGGCCATGGAATTCCATGGCAACCCATGGCCCCTTGAATGGCCCAAAAACACAATTTAGGGCCTCAAAATAGCCCTAGAAGTTGAGGACCTGAAAAAGCATAGAAAATTGGCAAGAATATGAAGAACCCTTATAACTTAGTGTAATACGTGGGTGACCACCAGTATCCACTAGTATCAATACTCCTTCCTTAGGAAGAAATGGTCCCTATTGCATCAAGTTCTTCCATTAAATGGGGAAAATTTTGTTGAATATGACTCCTGGTGAGCCATTTTCCCTGGTGAAGAAGTTTTCCTACTCTGACAACCTAAACAATTGGATGCTCTATTGGAAAGTTATCTTCATAAAAGTGGCCATGATCTGATCGAATATCACCTATTCAATGCAATCGGGATTGAGTTCTGTAGGGGCCAAGTGCTCAGCTACCTATGAGGTGTCTAAGAGAGGTGGAAAATATTGTTGATGCAACTCCACATTAAATATAGGATGCAAGTTGATGAAAGGGGGGATACTTAAATAAGAATCATTCCGACCCATAGTATTTAGTGATGATTTAAAGCCCATATCGAAGTGGTCAGAGTTTCTTATAGGATCCTATGAGACATTCTTTCTGCAAATGCAACCAGACCTTATCTCCCACTTGGAACTTGTGTGGAACTCGATGATGATTATGGCACTCATTATACTTATCATTGGATTTCTACAAAATATCATGAGCTTTTTCTTGGATGTGATGAATCCATTCAACAAATTTGGATGCTCGATTAGCCTCAATTTTTGCATGGGAGGATTCATCCTGTATAAAAGAAATGGGTAGGTCTACATCAATTGGGGTAGGACTACATCAATTAGGGCTAATGGTTGGAACCCCGAGCACACCTAAAAGGGGTTGTGGCCAATAGAGCCATGAAGGGATCTGTTGTAACTATGTTTAACGTCAAGAAGGATCTCATCCCAAGTGTGTGGATGTTTGGATTTGTACATTATATGGATATGCACAATCATCTCGTTGACCAAATTTGTCTGTCCATTGGTTTGGGTGTGGAATGTAGTCGATTTGGTTAGCTTGGTGTCTATCATTGACCATAGGCTAGACCAGAAAGTACTAAGGAATCTATTGTCTTGATCCGAACTAATGGTCCATGGGAGGCCAAAGTGAACCCAAACATGCTCGAATAAGGTCTTAGTAGTGGCCTATGATGTGATTCTCTTCTTATATGGAGTCAAAATTGCCATCTTAGAGAACCAATCAATAACCACAAATACAAAGTCATTTCCATGATTGGTTGAAGGAAAGCCAAACATGTAGTCCATGGAGACAGATTCCCAAGGTGTATCTGGCGTAGGTAGTGGAGTATACAACCCTTGCTTCTTGATGGCAGGTTTGATAATGGCATATGTGGTGCATGATCCGATGTACTTGCAAACTTCTTGTCGAAGATTTATAAAATAGAAGCACTTTTGCAATGTTGACATTGTATTCTCTACACCAAAGTGCCCTGCCAGTCAAATATAATGCACCTCCCAAATCAACTTCTCACATTCTTCTGAAGGACCGCAAAAGTGGCCAAGATGGCATAAAATTTCATCCTAGAGATAAAATTTTGAGACCAATGTTCCTACATGAGATGTCTGATAACAGTAACATCAATGTGAGGGTCGTTTTTATACAATTGGGAGGTCGTGTGTCCATAAGAGTTAAGAGCGGTATTTAGTGCAACAATTTAAGTCTCTAGTAAACAAGTTGTTTCTTGGAAATAAGTTGTTTCACCTCAGGATGGATGATAATGAATTGATGACGAATCATTTAAATGTCTGTAATAATATGGTAATTCAACTTAGATTTGTTGGTATTAATATGGAGGAACAAGATAATTGCATTACACTATTACGTTCTTTTCCATATTGCTAGGATAATTTGATTGTAGAAATAGGTAGTGCTTGTCAAGCCACTTTAAAGTTTGAGGAAATAGTGGGATACCAACTATCGGAGTAAATGAGTCAGAAAACCAAGGATATTCATAGCATTGATTCCTTGTTCGTGAGAGGTCATACCTAAGATAGAATTAAAAGCAAGGCTTTAGGGGGGAGATATAATTTGAGAAAATGTTGTAAATGCAATAAAGCTGGTCACTATAAAAAGGATTGTAGATCTAAAAATGTTGATAAATAAAAGGGATATGATTGTACCAATTCCACAGAGGAGGATACATCATCAAAAGGAGTATATTTGTACTTGGCCTCTACAAGTACCCATTCACATCGTGATGTATGGTTGATTGATTCAAGTGCATCTTTTTATATGGCCCCTCATAGGGAATGGTTTTGTCACTTGTGAGTATGAGCAGTTTAATGGAAGCAATGTTTTCTTGGGAGATGACTCAACAAACAGAATCATAGGATTTGAAAGTGTTAAGTTGTTTCTCAAGGATGGAAGGATTTGAACTATCCTTGGTGTTTTTGACATTCTAGAGCTAGCTAGAAACTTGATATCTATCAGCAAGATGGGTGATGCAAGCATATAAACTATGTTTACAAAAGAAACATTCAAAATAGTTTGAGGATCAATGGTCTTGATGAGGGGATTTCAAAATGAAACTCTGTAAAAACTGTTGGGAAACGCCATCACCAATGACTATAACAGTTATGTTGTACCTGGAGGTGGATACAAAGAAGACAATACCCCTACAATTTCTAGACGAAAGATATTTCTTTGGCACCAAATATTGGTACATATTAGAGAGAAGAGAATTCAAGCATTACAAGGTAAATGCATGATTAAAGTTATGTCTGATTGCACAGTAGGTTTCGATTTTTGTGAAAATTGCATATATGGAAAACATAATCAAGCAAGATTTGCATCTAGTGCTACAATAGCAAAGGGAATATTAGAGTTAATACACAATGATTTGTTTGGACATGTGCATGTTTTATCATTAGGTGAATCTGTGTATTATGTTTAACTTATAAATGATTTCTCAAGGAACACATGGATTTAATTCTTTTGAAATAAATCCAAAGTATTTGATAAATTTAAGCAATTTAAGGCCCTTATAGAGAATCATACAAAGAAGAAAATAAAGGTGTGGAGGATAGCTAATTGTGGGCAGTTCTATGAAAATGAATTTAAGGAATTCTATAAGAAGTGCATAATAGCAAGGCATAAGACTATTCCATACACACCTCAACATAATGGAGTTGAAGAAAGAATGAATAAGATAATAAATATAGGCAGAGGCAATGGATGCTACATGTTACTTGGTGAATCGATCACCCACATCAACATTGGTTGAAAAAAAACTGCATGAGGTGTGGACTGGTAAGAAACCCTCTATTAAACATCTGAATTTTTTTGGGTGTGATGGTTATGTACATGATCCAAAGGAAAAAGAGTAAGTTGGATAATAAAGCTGAAAAATGTATCTTTATGGGTTATAAATATTGCGTGAAAGGTTTTAAACTTTGGAATTCAGTAACTAAGAAGATTGTTTATAGTCAAGATGTTGCTTTTAGATAGGTTAAATATGTTTCCAAACATGAAGTCACTCCAATGGAAAAAGGAACCAAATAAAATAGAATTTGAGTTTGAGGATGAAGAATCTGACTCAATAGAAGAAGCTGAATCAAAAGAAGAAGAACCTCATACCCCAGTTTTGAGGAGATCATTTTGAGAAAGAAGGAAACTACAAAGGTGTTCCCCTCTTGATTTTTTTTCTTGTTTTGATTTATCTATTACTGATGATAATACTAGAAATGTGAAGGAATCAGTTGATTCAGAGGATAGTGATCTCTCGAAGAAGGCTATGGTTGAAGAAATGGATACCTTGGATAAAAATGAAGCTTGGGATCTAGTTGAGTTACCAATTGGAAGAAAACCAATTGGTAGAAAATGGTTGTTTGAAAAATTGAATGTAGAAGGTAAAGTGAAGAAGTATAAATTCCGCTCGGTAGAAAAGAGATATTCCTAGGTAGAGGAAATTGATTTTGGTGAAAAAAATTATCTAGTTGCGAAATTAAATTCTATTTAATTACTTAGTTCTATTGTTGTTACTTTTGATCTTGAAGTATAACGGATGGATGTGAAGATAGCATTCGTACATGGGGATGTTGAAGAAGAAATCCACTTGAAAAAACCTAAAAAGCTTTACAATAAAAGGAAGAAAAGAGTTGGTCTAAAAGCTAAAGAAGTCCCTATATGGTCTAAACTGATCTCCAAGGATGTGGTACTAAAATTTTGTCACATACATCCTTGGATTGGGGTTTGTGAGAAGCAAGGTTGATTACTATGTATATTCCAAGTAGGTTGGTGATCACTTCATTAATACAGTATTGTTTGTCGATGACATGTCATTGATTGGAAATTATATGAATGTCCTAAAAGAGGTAAAATCGCAACTATCCTCTGAATTTTATGTGAAGGATCTCGGCACTGCTAACTTCATACTAGGAATGGAGATTAAAAGAAATCATGCAAACATGACTAATCGAGGTCCCTTTTCCTATAGGAGAAAAATTATATGTAGATTAGTGTCCTAAGAGATAGGAAGAGGAAGCAGACATGGCACGAGTTCACTATGATAGTGTTGTTGGTAGTTTGTTGTAAGAACTTTTATGTACTAGACCAGACAATGCCCATGTAGTGGAAGTTTTGAGCAGATATATGTCAAAACCAAGGAAGGAGCATTGGATAGATGTAAAGTCGAGGTTCTTCAGGTATTTGTGTGAAACCACATATTATGCAATTTGATACTAATGAAGGCCTAGACTATAAAGAGTATAGATGTACATATATTTTTTGATGTAGATTGGGCTAGAGATCTTGATCGCAAAAGATATACATGTGGTTATGTGTTTAACCTATTGGAGAAACTATTAGTTGGATGAGCAAGAGATAGGTTGTACTTGCACTCTCAACTATAGAATTTGAATACATGACAACCACCCTTGCAAGTAAAGAAGTTGTATGGTTATATCTATTGTTTTCATGTATTGGTTTTGTATAGAAAGTTGTAAGGTTAGATTGTGACAATCATAGTGCAATCTTTCTAGCAAAGAACCATGTTTATCATGTTAAAAAAAAAAATATTGATGTGTTGTATCACTTTGTTAAAGATATGGTTGAAGACAAGAAGGTGTTGTTGGAAATAGTTGACACCTTGAATAATGTTGCAGACTCATTGACGAAGTTTTTTAGTACTGTGAAATTCTCTTGGTGTACAAAATCTATGGTCATAATTGCCTTGAACTTGTGACCTTATCATTACGTGGCCCACTCTACAAAGTAAACAACAAGTGGGAGAATGTTGGGTATGTGTTATACTATTTTCATGTGGTTTGTATCACCTTATGATCCTTTTATTTCTAGTAGTCTATCATATGCTCCTGGTGCTAGCTCATGGCGGATCGTAATGGGGGGGGGTGACGACACCTCCCCCCTGCTTTGTGAAGCATAATTTGGGAGAGTGCCCACAAAATTTTGTTGTTGCTATTTTATCAAAAAATATGTAATTTATCTTAGTTAAGGACTTGGGGTCTAAATCTAATCCAGGTTAAAATATTAGGGTTTTGAATGTTACATAGTACCTAAATATTGTATTATGAATGGTTGAGAAACACAATGAGAAAGATAGAGGTGCGGCTCTAAGTTTTGATAGTTTTTTTCTGTTAAAGGTTTCTAGGTTAAATCTATGTGTATCATGTGTGTTCCATTGTTTAATCTTTTTTTTTCTTAAGAATATGTATGCATTGTTTCACTTCATAGGTTCAAAACTTACATAATAGCTATGTTATCTACTCACTGATTTTGTGTTTCGAGTACCTAAAAATACTTAAGTGATTCCAATATTTTGGCCTCCTCTTTAATTCTTGCAATCAAACAAGCTATGTTTCCATCCATTAGGGTTGTTTCATTGTTCATATTTTGAGTGATGAGTGGAGCATCCCCTATGACTATTAGATGTTTAACTTTCCTTGTATCAATAATCCTTATCCCTTATATCTCAAGGTTTCTACTATGCATGTTGAGTACCTATGGCTTGTACTATCAAATGGATTTAGTACTTTTGTTGCTGTAAGTGAGGACTTAGTGATGGGAGAAGGAAAGCAAGCCCCTAATGAGACTCTAGTTAATCCACATGTGAAAACCATGCCCAAGGAGACCAAGATCCACTCTCATCTGTTAGTCCAGAATGATGAACAACACTCTAGATATCTTCACTGCTTTAACTTATTCCTTGCTAACAATAAGAAGTATTTTGCATACTTTTGGAATGATTATGTTATTTTTACATTGCATGTAGGATGAAGATGGTTTCAACTACTAGTGTGTGTTGAATTAGGAGGCTAATTGTATATCCTTGAAATCTTATTGGGGTTTGGATTTGAAATGTGTATGCCTTTTGCTTAACCGAGATGTTATTGTTCGTTATGTGCTACAGTATGGTACTTGGAACATTGTTAGTTCACTTGCTTATGTGCAGTCGTGGAGGGAAAATATTAACCTAGAGGATCATGAAAGGCTAATTATCCACTTTGGTTACAATTACTATCCCTTTCGACATATATACATCCATTTGTTGATATGTTTTCCCATTGATTTGGTAAAGTTATCATTTAATGATGGTTGACATAATTCCTTTCAAGTGAATATGCATTTATATGTGGAGTTCGACTTAAAGCATAAGATTCCCCCATTGTAAGGACCCATCCTGTAGGGTCCTCACGAACTGAACTTGAAACTAAATAATCTAATAAAAACAGATTATATACCATAATTACTAGAGAAATAAAATAAATTAACTTAATAACTTAGAAAATATAGAGAAAGCCATAACCTGTCGACCGTAGGTCGTGACCATTGTCGAAGGAGAAGTTGGCGTTGATCCGATCTAGCTTGCACATTGTCATCTACGTCTTATGTAGGGTCCCTCCAGCAAATCTCGATTAACCATTGGCGAAGAAACCATTAGCTTCACCACCCAACCATAGGCTCATGCTTTCAGTCACATGGCCTCCCCTGAGCTTCGGGTCATAGAACTCACACACACAATTCAAGAAACTCCTCAATGGGTTCCACCCCCCACAAGAATTTCTAGCCAAACGCCAATAGCAGCAAGTCACTCACTTTTTCAAGATTAAGATAACCATCCAAAAAATGGGTCCTTTACCCATCCCCAAAGCCTTCCTTAAATAGGAAATTCCCCTGCTACACATGTCGCTTCATGCAAAATACCCAATTTCTTAATATTCAAAAAGTAATTTATCTCACAAATCCATGTGTCAAGCTTTCTAGAATAATGCACCTACTTTCCTAAATTTACTCATGTTTGTCTCTAAGATGCTCACTCTAAATTCTATTTTGTGGGTGCATGTGGTGTTTAGCTAATAACTCAAGCCTAGGATTCAATTTTGCTTCTAATATAATTATTTTTAATATTTTAAATACTAAAAAGTATTTTCATGTACAAATGCCTAAAACTCATTATTTCTATTATTTTTAATACTAAAATGTATTTTCATGAGCAAATGTTCTAAATGCAATTTTATATAGTTTTTATGCATAAAGTTTACCAATTCATCCCTTATAGGACCTAGGTGCCACACCGTTGGACCCATCTTTCCTTTATGCTCATCTTTTGACATGGTACCACTCCATCGGGTCCATTTATCCGTCGTATCCATTTCTCGGCAAGGTACCACATTGTCGGGTCCTTCTGTCCATCCTTTTTGTTTCTCAGCAAGGTACCACACCATCGGGTCCTTCTGCCGATATATTTTCATTTGACTTGTGGGAAATTCATGTAGGGATTTAGGATCCGTTACTTTCAATCCTTCGTCTACACACTATTGAGTGATAATGGTGCCGAGGAGTAAGTCCATTCTTACTGTGCGCCCTACAACTGTTACGTGACCAACTTCATTGTGGTCCACATCGCACGACTTCACGCAACCTCGAGTAAGCGGATAAGGGATTTTGAACTCAGCCGTGGGATTCCATAGGAAATCGACACCATCGTTGTTCTTTCGTGTGTGATTTATCTGTACTCTACGACCCTTCAATTCCTTTGTGTGTCCGTTGGTGAAGCGTTTCACCTGTCGCTACACACATCTCAGAAACATATATTAATAGTCCTATTCTTATTCGTAATATTTCAATCATAACATCATATCTTCCATTAATTAGTAAAGCATTTCATCAATATGTATTTCTTTTCTTCTCATCTCATAAGTCATCATACAACTATTCGTTAATCATCATATTCACATAGAACATTTTTAGAATAAAGGCTAATCATTAAGCAAGATGTAATCAATCAATTACCCCACTTGTAGTGCCCCTCTCATAGGGTCCTTCCTCCTTAACCTGAAACTCAACCAGTTGATACGAAAGAGAATGGAAAGCATAATGACTAGATAAATAAACTAAATAAATGAATAACTTAGCAAATTAAAACAAACCATAACCTGTCTCTAATACCATCTTGTCCACTGCCGTTTGCGTCTTCCATAGGATCCCTCCAACAAAGCTCATTTAACCATAGGTGAAGCAACCATTAGATTCGCCACCCAACCATAGGATCATGCTTTCAGTCACATGGCCTCCCCCAAGATTTGGGTTGTAGAGATCTCACACAATAATCAAGAAACCCAGCTTGGGATCCCTCCCCACCAAGATTTCCAGCCAAACCCTCAATAGCAGCAAGTCATGAGGTAACTCAAAATTACGATAGTCATCCAGGGTCTGGGTCCTTTACCCATTCCCAATGCCTTCCTTATAAAGTAAAATCTCATGTGACATATGTCACTTCATGCATCATTATTTATTTTATTTAAATTCTAAATAAAAACAACTCACCCATCCAAGTGTCAGCTTTTCTAGGAGATGCACCAACATTCCTAAGTTTGCTCATATTTGTCCCTAGATATTTCACTTAACTCCTAGATATGTGGTGTAGGTGGGTTTGACTAGGTGTCCATGCCTAGGATTCCATTTTGCTCCTAAATAAATATTTTTAATATTTTGAAATAATCAGAAATATCCTTTCATGTGCAAATGCCTAAATAACACTTAATATTATTTAAATGCCAAAGTAATCATTTATGTGAAAATGCATAAAGTACTCAAATGCATTCCTAAGTAATGTTCTAGGTGCAAACTTATATGTTTTTATGCAGTTAAGTTTAACAATGATTTTCAGTAGGATCTCGGTGTCGCGCCGTTGGGCCATCCTGTTCCTTAAGTTAATTTCCCCAACATGGCACCACTCCGTCGGGTTCAGTCATCCGTAGTTTCCATTCCTCGGCAAGGTACCACATCGTTGGGTCCTTGCATCCACTTTTTCCATTCTCTGCAAGGTACCGCACCGTTGGGCCCTTCTGCCATCATCCTTTCGTTTTGACTTGTAGGAACTTCATGTAGGGATTTCAGGAGCTGTTACCTTCCATCCTCTGTCTACACACTGTTAGGGACTAATGGTGCTGAGGAGTGATTTTGTTCTCACTGCGTGCCCCCCAACTCGTATGTGACCAGCTATGTCATGGCCCACCTCGTACGCCCTCATGCTTTCCTCTTCAGCAAGCGGATCAGTGCTTATCTACTCATGCGTGGTATTCCGTCGGAATTCGACATCATCGTCGCTCTCCCTGTGTGTGATTTATCCGTACTCTATGACCCTTCAATTTCCTTGTGTGTCCATCGGTGAACTGTTTCACCTGCCGCTACACACATTTCTCACAAACATATATTAGTAGTATTGTCCTCAATTATCATAATATGATTCATAAATCTGCAATTTTGTTAATAATTTATAGTTTACTCATAACATTACTCATTCCTCTAATAAAAAATGCATCTCGACAATATTTACTTTCTTCGTTCTCATCACATAATCAATCATACAGCTAGTCGTTAAGCATCATTCACATGTACATTTTTCATAATCAAAGTTAATCGTTAAACAACATGTAATCATTCGTTTACATCGACTATCTAGATACAAATATATCATTATTTTATTGATTCACAATCAGTCGTAGTTGTGAATATACTGAATATAACATCAAGGGGTGATTTCATTAATGTTTTCAATCAGTCGGGTCACTCAATAGGTGCCTCAAGGTCTGCAGTAGTCTAGGGGCACTACATACACCCCTACTTATTTAGAAGTTCGTCCCGAAGTTAATTTTTGTTCTTGTGCTTTTGACGCTACGCTTTATCTTAATTTCTATTCTCATCTCCATGTCATTCTATTCTATTTTTCTCCAACAATCTTGGCCATAAGCACTCGTAGTTCTAATCATTAGTTTTCTTTTTCATCCAACATGGTTCCAATACATCCTCAAGAACTTCGCATAATATCAATTCAATAATATTCAGTCTCAACTAGATTTCCTATATCTCTTATTCATTCACGAGGGTCTACGATGTCCAAAATTTCAACAAGTTGCATTGTGTCAATAGCCACCTAATAATTTATCAACATAACGAATCCAAGTATGGTTTCAAAATTTATTTGGTTATCCTTCCTTCATAACATATTTGGTAAGATATAATCACGGTTTTCAACAAATCAGTAGAGACCCTCAAATAACTACCAAAGTCTTGATTTCCATAAGGTTACTTCCAAAAACCTTCTAAATGTTGGTTTCTCAAAATTGATAGGATTCGAGGCATTGAAACTTAGTGACTAAGTCAAATGTATTAAAATTTTATCTCTTAGTCCTTTCATCAGTATTATCATGTCCAGGTTAACGAGATTATCACATCCTTACCTCCTTTCATCATTCATGTTCCCATAAGACCACTTCATTAGTTTCATCAATTCGTACAAAGTGTGTTTTCTTAACCCCGTCGAGTTCCATCTCGTGGGCTAGTTGTCGTTTCATCAAATTTGATTGTGACCTAAGGTTGGCTTCAATGCGTCCAGTTCATTTTGTTGATCATCTCCATGCTTCATTTTACGAAAGTCGTCTTCATTATCAAAATCATGTCTAGGTCAATGAGCGTATCATGTTCTCACCTTAGTTCATTCTTGTAAATAGTGTCGTCTAATTGCAAAATCAATGTCATTGTGTTCAATTCATCACGATGGTCACGTCGATATCTCAATTTTTGTATTTCGAGTCTATTTTTCCCTCTCGACAATCTTTCGAATTCTCGACAAAAAGAGCCTCTATGTGTCTTGTAGTTAAAATTTTATCAACTTGCCATCATTTAGTAAATTTACCAAACACATCCCTTTGATGCCATTCTCACTACAGATAGTTCCAGAAAGTGAAAAATTCCCCTCTTTAGGAAAATTCAAGTCCATACATCTCTATGCACACACTAGCCAAATTTTATACCTCCATTCCCAGCCTCCTACTCACAAATTATTTTTACCCCTTAAATACAAGTTGTTATCCTTAGTTTTCTACCTTGACACACTAAGCACTTGAACATTATTCAAGCTATAAATATCCTTGATATTATTCTAGCCACAATAACCTTTAACATTCTTCAAATTTGTCAACCCCTTATTGAAATCATTTAAATAAGATATAAATGCATTCGCCTATATTAAAACATACCCATATTATATCATATGTAGACATCATTATGACATCACAATATTTTTTTTTTAAGAAGGAATCCTCATAGTATACAATATTATTTATAAAATATTGTTATTGTAATATAATATTATTATTCATAAGATATCATTATAACAATGTCACATAATTGTGGAAAGTTATCATAATTCTTTAACTAAAAGCTTTGTTCCTTAAACTAGAACATTATCCCAACTCTCAAATGAAATATGCTAAATTATCGACACAAGTTATCTCATCATTATATTCAAATATACCAAAATATGACCATGGGTTATTCCCTATATGTTATATGTCATAACTTACTCCCAAATAAAGATAGCTTAATATCATGTGATACATTATTATAATAAAATCTATAGATAGACACACTTTATCTTTACCACATATAGAAAAATAAAAGCTATCCTAAGAAGATCCTTGTTTTATTCTTTTATTTTTTTATAATATCAATTATATTCAATAAAAAAAATTCCTACATCATACCCATGGTCATGATTTGGACTATTACAGGTAAGTCATATATTAAAAGAATCAAGGTGCTTTAAAATAATTTACCACCATTTAAATATATACATCATATAATTGGATTTTCTAGCATCCATATGTATATCAAAGTAATTATAACTTATTTTATACTCAAGTCTTTTTCACTTGTAGAATCCACATCCAACGTGTTTACAACAATGTGGTAAACATGGGTATAGAAGTCAACTTTTCATTTATTAAAAGAATATTTTCAAGCTTCCACCCTCCTTAAGAATACTATGATCCCTAACTTACTTCTATCGTTTTACATTTCTGGCAACTCAACCCTTTAATTTGTCTTCAAGTTAAAGTCCCTTTTCACATGATCTTATATTATACTTTTCACTTGTATTTAAAATATACACATGTATAAGTACCCATCTTAAGAAATCAGTAAGTGCTAGCGATTACATGTAAAGAAGAAATAGAACTATTGTAGGGACCCTCATTTTGGGTTCCCCAAAATGACTTCCATGGAATTTGAACATATAAGTATAATTAATTTCAAAACTTCCAATATGATTTTTCAGAAGAAGATGTAGAGGCCACAGATCTAGTTCTATCTACTGCAGTACATGAATGTCAAATAAATAAAATTATATATCTAGATTTATTCATTCCAACACAAGAGTTAGCAAAATAAATAAACTAAATACTTCAAACCTATTTTCGATGGTTGGTCCAGTGAATTGATGGAGTCCTCGAAGTGGTTCCTACATGATCTAATCAAATTTCCTGACGAAGTACTGAGTGACCCCTCGATTGACCTCCCTACCATATTGGGGTTACTCTCCTTCACCCCGAATCCCCAAGCTAATGGGGTCATAAAAACACACAAGCTAGCCCCACGAAAGGATCTTTCAATCCCTATTCTGGCTAATCCAAACTCCAAGGATCATAACATAATCCGAGATTATGATGACCATCTAGCATTAGGGAGCAAGAGATGTCTTTCTCTCCTTCTCCTCCCTCATTATATAGCAAAAGCCTGTGTGCCATGTGTCTGTCTATGCACATATTTAATTTAATTTAATATTTTAATTTCCAATATTCTCAAACACATGTGTCTTCTTAATGTTTTTAATGTGCACCTAAATCCCTAGATCAGTGGGACTTAGGTGTAGAAGAGTTCTGCTTCTTTTTTGGTTCTCATTTAGTTTACTTAGCAATCTCTTAGTTAGACTTATTGCTTTCTACTTTTCTTTCTTTTCCTAGTATTAACATTGAATTAAAAGATGATTCCTTTTACTAAAAGTATAATCTATTTTAAATTTCCTCTTTATAAAATAATTTAAATGAATAATAAAATTAATTAAAGTAAAATATTGAATAATAATAAAAGAAAAACAATTCTTTTATTAATGACCTATTTCAATTCTTTCTCAAAATAATGAAGTCAATTAAATAGAATCTTTAATAGAATGATTTAAAATATTAAAATCCATAAAATCTTTTGAATAAATAATATTTTTTCTTAATAATAAAATTAATCAAATTTAATATTGAATAAAATGAATCTCTTCAATTCTTTTTCAAGTTAATAAAATCAATTAAAATGAATACTTCAAATTAATGAAATCAATTAAAACTAAAATCTTGAATAGAATTATTCAAATTAATAAAATAGAAAAAAATGAAATAAAGTATTTCTTAAATCTTATGTGAAATTTTCAGTTATACCATTGATTAATTTTGTTCCTCTTGTTCTTGTCTAGGTACCTCTTCGGCGGGCCCTTCTGACAGTTTCATCTCTTCGTTCTTATGGGGAGTACTGCGTAGCGATTGGGAACCGTTACCGCGATCTCTCAACTATGCTCCTTGGAGACTAAGGGATGTTGAGGGATAAGGCTCTCCTTATTGTGCGCCCCTCAACTCATCGTACGCGACCAAATCATTATGGCCTTGCCCGTACGGCATACGCTTCCTCGGGTGAGCTGAAACGGCTTCACCCATGCATAGATTGCAAATCGAGGGTCGGCAGTCAGTTGCCGCACCCCTATGTGTTCTTTCCATTCTTACGACCCCTAAATTTCCATTGTGGGTCAGTCGGTATATCGTCTTACCTGCCACTGCACACACTCAAGCACACATTAGTAGCACTGCACTATATGAATTATTTACATCATGCATTCTAATATCTTAGTCAGTCGAGCATACAAATTATTCATCATTTATCATCATGTCTCATTCAGTCAAGCATATACACTATTCTTCATTTTCATTTTAAAGCATTCTCAAAGTAAATTCAAATGGTTCATGTTTTACTTAGGTGGTTCATTTCAAAACTAGTACCTCATTATTCTAAACAGTTAAGGTACTGAGGTGGGAATTACATACACCCCCTCTTATTAGAACTTCATCCCGAAGTTAACTTTCGTTCTTGTACTTTCGATGCTAGGCTTTATATTAATTTATATTCTCATCTTCTGTTATTCTATTCTATTTTTCTCCAACAATCATGGTTATAAGCACAAGTGGTTCAAGTCATTATTTCCTATCTCATTTAGTATGGTTCCAATATATCCTCAGGAACTCAATCGTAATTTCTCATAATATCAATCCGATGATACATTCATGGGTTGTTAGCCCCAACTAGATTTCCTTTATCTCCTATTCATTCATAAAGATCCATGATATCAAATTTAACTACAAGCCATATTGCATCTGTAGTTCACATAATAGTTACCCACTCCTCTTTTGTATAACAAAATCCAAACAAGAATTCAAGTTTGTTTGGCTATCCTTTCCTCTAAGATGTGAAGGTAAACATCCTATAGTATTTAGTAAAATACGATTAATCAAATCAAGAGCGACTGTCAAATAATCCAAAACCGATTCCTGTAAGACTACTCCAATTTCATAAATTTTAATAAGTTTGATTCTCAATATGACATGGTTCCAAAGTGTCGAAACTTGGCAACTTAGTCGAACATATAAAACCTTAACTCCTAGCTCTTTCATCGGTAATATAAAGTCTAGGTTAATGAGCTCATTACGTCTTTACTTTGCTTTGTTATTTGCATATTCATATGACCCATTCGGCATCGTCTCAACTGTGTGGGTTATTCATAATCTCATCAAGTCCTATCATCATGACTAATTGTATCTTTGTTTAAGTTGTACCTTTTCAGGTGGTTAGCATCATTGCGTTCCACTTTTTTTGTGTTGATTATCTCCATACATCATTTTACTAAAATCGTCTTCGTTTGGTCCTTTTCGGTGGGCTTCCATGTCACCTCATGTTTTTCGTCATAGTCTCATAGTCGTCTTTTCGTCAAGTCATCAAAATGTTAGGTAATCATCTTCATTGTGTTCAGCTCATGACATTGGTCGCCTTAGTATCTCGTTTTTCAATTTGAATTTAAACTCACTTCCTCGACAATCTGTTAAAGTCTCGTCCATCTAAGCATCATGATGTCTTGTCAGTTTAAAGTTTTGTCAATTTTTTTTTTTTGTCATTTAGTAAATTTACTAAATATATCTGTCTGCCTGTCTTCTCATCAAGGTTATGTAGGAAACTATCCTAACCTAGATTTATGCTTTCTTTTACTTTTCACAAGGTCCTTCAATCTCAAGGCAACAGACATCCGGTAGGTCTTCCAAGTTATAATTCGTCATCACCATGTCATTTTATACATCACCTACTTCAATTGCCCATCTCTTCCTATATCAACATATCCAAAGCGAAATTTGGTCTGCAATTTTATAAGTTTATGTCTTGATTCTTCAACTTTCCCTCTTGAGCAACTTATCATGTTCTTACTTATAAGCACTCAATCTAACAATAAGAATTGGAATTTCATGTGTAAAACTATCGAACACTTACTTATTTGCTTCACCAAGAATATATGACAATTCCTATCTCCTTCTTTATTTAGAGAACATACCTAAGTATGAATGTTAGTAAACAATCTAAGCTTATGTTTTAGAATATAAACTTAATACTTCTTTCTAAGAGGAACCTAAATCAAACACTTACTATTATGTTAAAAACACCCTCTTAATAATATAACTTCAAAGGCACTTAAATTATTGTCTTCAAATGGAATATCAATCATCCAGTGAATTTACATCCAACCTTCTATAAAGCATATAGTGAGACAATAATTTTTTTTTTTTTAACTATGAGAATATTCTTAGTACGACACTTTTATTACATCCTCCTAATATTAGACAAATAGATTGGTCTTTACTCTTCATATCTCGTAACTCCAAATTATATCATCTATACATATCGTTCATTTGTACATTGTAAGTAGATCTACGATATTAAATTTTCATATTGAATAGTCCATAAGAGAACATCATTATTAATTATTCATATCACTAGATATTTATTAGAGAAACCAATAACAAGTGGTGAGCTCTCTCTCTATATAATTCATAATATCAAACATTCCTTTCTTATCACAATTATAACTTTTCACTACTATAAATATACCTTCTAAATAAGAATAATTAACTTTTCTTTTTAAAATAGTCCTAATAATTTAAGTTGGGTTATAACCTTTCGTCTTCATATATGTGCATCTTTTCAATAAAACTAGTCACATTACTACATATTCATAATAAAATAATTATCTTTATATCTTTTCAAATAAGGAAAATTAAATTTCAACATAACTAGATTATCTATAAATCTTTTCAAATAAGAATAATCCATTTATAATAGTTCGAATAACATATCTATCTATACATATTTTCAATTTAAGCATAGTACCATTTCTACATATTCATAATAAAATAACTATAAGAATGGTCAAATTACAACATATTCATAAAAGATGATTATCTATGTATCCTTTTCAAATAAGGATAATCAATTATACAATTCGTCATAACATTTTTAATTAAATATTTTTTTTTTGAAATAATTGAAAATAACATATCTATCTATCTATATATTTTCAATTAGGCATAGTCCAAATATTTTTTTTATTTTTAAATAAATCTAATATATTATTACATGATCTTATTATGAATATAATTCCTCTATTATTTGCAATTCTACCTCTACATATAAATATGCAATAACACCTCTCTTCTTCACCATACAAAAATACTTCTTCACTATATAAATACATCATTTGTCTTCAATCTATAAAATATACAATGTTACATTAACAATATTCCTAAATTGTTTTGAACCAAGTTTAAATAACACTTATATGAGTCTTTTTAACGTTTTACCCATCACACCATTAAATTCATAGGATTTATAACTTCTAAGTTATAAAAATATCATCACCATGTCTTTAAGTTTAATAAACTAGATTTTCATCCAATCATAACTAAACCCTTTTAAAAAAAAAAACATAATCAAAATAGATTTTCTTTTAACGTTTACTGCAATCCTCCAATAGTAAGTGTAAATGAATCATTCTTCAATATATAAATTAGTGCAACGATAACCCTAACTAATAGTTTGGAATTTAATAGCTAAGCTGAGAAATCCTTAAGGATTCGACTCAACGAGTTGGGTGGAAACTATCTCGCCTCCGGTCATGGCTGAGTCAACTCGGCGTTACCGATATGATTGAGTGGTGAAATCTGAAATGCAGATTAGACAACGAGTTGAGAATTTTAAGAGTTTTAGATAACTTGTACAGTAATCTATATGTCAGTTTATTCATTTTCTTAGACTCAACGTCAGACCCACCCACATTTGCGCTAACAGACATTATTCACCTTCACACTACTCAAGCAACTATCACCTAAAATTTATTACAGTGATAGTTTTCCTACATCGACGGTCTTAAATACTGGTTAGATAGGGTTTCAAAAGTGGTCATTGACCGGGTGCACTATGACCATATCAAGAGGTTGTTAGAAATCCTTCGAAGAAAGGTATACAGAGTTTGAGATTTCGTTGGATTCGATCTTTAAACAATGAATCAGAGCCACTAGTACCCCATCAAGGTTTAATAAATAACTTTTACCAGTAGATATCTAACCCTTGAAACTGAATCATAAGCTTACACAGAGATGAACGCGGATTCAAATTCGATTCGGGTAATGTTTTACACTGACAGAGATTTAATAACAAGGAATATATTTACACATGCACCGATGATCATAATTTCCCGAAATTGATTAACGCAGAAAGTATGTCTATTAAAATCTCATACAATCCGATCTGGGAAATTTGTTACACTGACAGAGTTTTAATAACAATTAAGATAGTTACACAGGCAGGGATGATCATAGTTTCCAGAAATTAAATAACGCAGAAAGTATGTCCATAATTTCATATATCCTTGAAACAAAATAAAAATGTGAAATTTTCCTGTACCTTGATCTTTCATTTCGAGAATGAATCCAAGTAATGGCTGCCTCCTAAACTCACATTCTATTGTGTATACAAAAATTTACTACTTTCTATGAGCCAATCCAAAAAATAAACCAAGAAGAATAACATTAAACATTAACGAAATGAGCTTGAGGTCGAGTAGATGGTTGTAAAGATGGCTGATTCGACTGTCCGGATCCAAGCTTGACAAATATACCAATAACCCTTCGGTTGAAATATGAGTCTGGTGCCTTCAAGGTTCAACCTAGCTTTGATACCAAATGTAGGGACCCCCATTTCAGGTTCCCCAAAATGACTTCCACTGAATTTGAACATATAAGTATAATTAATTTCAGAACTTCCAGTATGATTTTTCAAAAGAAGATATAGAGGCCACAGATCTAGTGCTATCTATTGCAGTACATTAATGTCAAATAAATAAAACTATATACCCAGATTTATTCATTCCAACACAAGAGTTAGCAAAATAAATAGATTAAATACTTCAAACCTATTTTCGACGGTTGGTCGAGCGAATCGATGGAGTCCTCAAAGTGGTTCCCACACGATCCAATCAAATTTCCCGACGAAGTACCGAGTGACCCCTCGGTTGACCTCCCTACCGTATCGGGGTTACTCTCCTTCACCCCGAACCCCCGAGCTAATGGGGTTGTAAGAACACACAAGCTAGCCTCCCTAAAGGATCTCCCAATCCCTGTTCCGGCTAATCCCAACTCCAAGGATCATAACATAATCCGAGATTATGATGACCATCCAGCATTAGGGAGCAAGAGATGTCTTTCTCTCCTTCTCCTCCCTCATTATATAACAAAAGATTGTGTGCCATGTGTCTGTCCATGCACATATTTAATTTAATTTAATATTTTAATTTCCAATATTCTCAAACACATGTGTCTTCTTAATGTTTTTAATGTGCACCTAAATCCCTAGATCAGCGGGAGTTAGGTGTAGAAGAGTTCTATTTCTCTTTTGGTTTTCATTTAATTTACTTAACAATCTCTTAGTTAGACTTATTGTTTTCTACTTTTATTTCTTTTCCTAATATTAAGATTGAATTAAACTATGATTCCTTTTATTAAAATATAATCTATTTTAAATTTCTTCTTTATAAAATAATTTAAATGAATAATAAAATTAATTAAAGTAAAATCTTGAATAATAATTAAAGAAAAACAATTCTTTTATTAATGACATATTTCAATTCTTTCTCAAAATAATGAAGTCAATTAAATAGAATCTTTTAAATAATAAACTCCATAAAATCTTTTGAATAAATAATAATTTTTCTTAATAATAAAATTAATAAAATTTAATATTGAATAAAATCAATCTCTTCAATTCTTTTTCAAGTTAATAAAATGAATTAAAATGAATAATTTAAATTAATGAAATCAATTAAAATTAAAATCTTGAATAGAATTATTCAAATTAATAAAATAGAACAAAATGAAATAAAGTATTTCTTAAATCTTATGTGAAATTTTCAGGTATACCATTGATTAATTTTCTTCCTCTCATTCTTGTCTAAGTACCTCTTCGGCGAGCCCTTTTGACAGTTTCATTTCTTCCTTCTTATGGGGAGTACTGCGTAGCGACCTGGAACCGTTACCGCGATCTCTCAACTACGCACCTTGGAGACTAAGGGATGTTGAGGGATAAGGCTCTCCTTATTGCGTGCCCCTCAACTCATCGTACGCGACCAAATCATTATGGCCTTGCGAGTACAGCATACGCTTCGTCGGGTGAGGTGAAACAGCTCCACTCGTGCGTGGATTGCTAATCCAGGGTTGACAGTCAGTCGTCGCACCCCTATGTGTTCTTTCTGTTCTTATGACCCCTAAATTTCCATTGTGGGTCAGTCGGTATATCGTCTTACGTGCCACTGCATACACTCAAGCACACATTAGTAGTGCTGCACTATATAAATTATTTACATCATGCATTCTAGTATCTCAGTTAATCGAGCATACAAATTATTCATCATGTCTCAGTTAGTCGAGCATATACACTATTCTTCATTTTCATTTTAAATCTTTCTCAAAATAAATTCAAATGATTCGTGTTTTACTTAGTAGGTTCATTTCAAAACTAGTACCTCATTATTCTAAACAATTAAGGTACCGAGGCGGACATTACAACTACGATCAATCGATTTGTTTAAATTGACTCACATAAATATATAGATCGCTTCAAGTTTCTAAACTTGGTTGATATGCGACGGCTCCTTTCGATAGTTTTTAGAATGTGCATGCACATATATTCCTCACGATGGCCAGATAGAACAGCACATATGCAATTTTGTCGGAAATTAATTTCTTTTAAGTTTATTTTCGAACAACGGTTATAATACTCTTTTTATTTCAGAACAATCAGTTTACATAAAGCACCTCAGATTAGGTAATCCCAAGAATAAGGGCGGATTGAGCGACATCTAAATCATCCAGGCAGTAAAACAAGGGAGAGCTGCTGAGTATGGCAATTACATGCTTGTCATTATTTACATAGAAAATGTAATAAATGATGATCCGACAGGATTAGGGCCCAGTCTACACAATAACTACCGAACGCCTGGCTATCACTGCTATCAAAGAAAGTCTATGGGCACCAAGAAATGGTTAAAGATCGACAAGTATGGGGTTCAATCACTCTACTTAATGTTAGCAGGAATTCAATATTAAAGACTATGTATTACGATTTGGGCTTTCTCCGGAAAATCAAAAGTTGGTAAGAGGTTACACGGAAATGTGGATCCTGAAATTGCTAATCAGATTTCGAACTTGAACACGAAGAAACTTAAAGTTTAAATTACAATCAAAATGTGGATTCAGAAATCGCAAATCAAATTTCGAACTGGAACACAGAGAAATTTAAAATTTAAATTAAAATCAAATTGCAGATCCATTCGTATCCCATGAGATATATAGCGATCCAAAGAAATAAAATGCATTAAACCATAAGGTAGCTTTCATGCTAGAAAACTGGATCGGATTTTAGATTCCTCTTGCAAATCGGATTAGAATATATGTCAAGCTGAGATAAGATTCGACACGGAGAAATGTTGATCCATAAGCCAATAATCCTTGATTTCTCAACGCATTCACAGAGATTCGAAAAATGTATAAACAATGAAATTTTTTTATTTATAAAATCATAAAATCGATTTGTAACTGTTGTTCCTAAATTCTCCACATAATCACATAAAGTAGGAAATACATAAACATCGAAAAACAGAGTTCACATTTTACAAAACCCAGATCGCTTCACGATGAAATAATCCTGGAGACATTAATGAAATGAAAACAAGTTTTAAATAAACTTAACAGGATTAACTTGATTCAGGATCGAGGGTTTCGTAGAGTCTAAAGATGAGGATAACATGAATAAGACCGCATATAAGGGTACCACCGCGTTGAGGGCGGATTTTAAGTTTCAGGATATGGCAGGGTTTAAAAGAAATACAAAAAAACCTCAACAAAAAATTGAAGGGTAGCTCACCGATCGCTGAGATTACAATACCAGAAGGACGATCCAATTATAATAAACTGAACAACGAAAATTTAACTGCAAGAAATCGATCTAGTTTAAGGGAAATTAATCTCTGAAATTTCTTGACAGGGAAAATCGATCTGCACATTAATGATGAACTCTGGAAGTCGATCTATATGTCAATTTAATTTACAGAATTTATGTGATGGAAGATCGATCTATAATTTAAGATTTATGAAGTCTGGAACTTAACCTAGATGTTTGCTTCATAATGCAAAAATGTATGACAGTGATACGAGATCATTAGAAATTTATTTCTGAAACTATATACAGTGATACAATCTGTAATTCGAAATTGAACAATTTTAATGAAAAATACAGAGTCATAATTTCGAATCCATAGAACAATAATACGATCTGCATATCAGGATTGAGTATTTAAAAAGGAAAAATACAGAGTCCTAATCTGAGCATTAAAACATATAGGACCTATCGAGGTGAGCGTATTTTTTTTGTTTTGCAAAACATAACTCCCAAGACACTTCACTATTACAAGGTAATCTATGACTCCTAAGTAACACAATGACTTCAAAGAGTAGTTAATCGTATCTCTCGACAATTTATCTAAGTAACTAAAGGTATTTTTCTAACGACTCTTTCTTCTAGTATGTAGATCGACATAAAAAGAAAAGTCATTTATTTCAATTCTATGAACCATTTATTGACATAGTAGTAAGCACCATATTCGAATTCACTGCAATAAGGTTGTTATAAAAACTAATCCCTTCATATGTAAAAAAAAAATAGCACAATACTGACAAATACTCTAAAAAGATAATAAAAATAAGGATATAAACAAAAGTAGAATATGGAAAGATGTACAGGAAACTATAAATAAGGAAGTATATTTATTTAGTCTATTTCATAACTATAAAAGTAATCAAGTCTATTTTGAGAATAATCAATAATGTACACTATTTAAATATACCAAAAATTTCACGCGTTCAACTAAAATACAAGGATACTTTTACTATCTTCTCATGTAGTATTTCGTTTTAATCTTATAGATATAAATTGGCCTAAATGTTAAAATTTCCCATCAATTCTATTGTAACATTTCAATTTTATAATATAATAAAATAAAACTTTATTGTATTTGATCTTATCTTTTCCTTCCAATTCTATGCAACAACTAACTAACATAATTTCAATTATTATAATTTAATACAATTACCTTCACTTATAGATATTACAACTTCATAAGTTTTATAAATCCTATAAAGATAAGTGCTCAAAAGAATTCAAGGAGGTACCATATCCTATTCATAAGTCTAATTATATCCTCATGCAAAAGTTACAACTCATATATCCTATGTAATAAAGGAGAAGTATTCATAACCTAACTATAAGATTATTGTGCATTACCAAGTGTCATCAATACCTAGAATTCCTTTCCTTAATAAAAGTAAAGTTACCCCTAAGACTTTTCTCTCAACCTAGATAATACCTAATTTGTAATTCAATATATTAAAAAAATATATATATAATTCAAAGTTATGCAATAAACTAATATTATGATTTAATATAATTCCATTGTACTAAACATATACTTTACATTCATAAGTTTTTTATAAATCCACATGAACCCTTAAGTGCACAATGTGATGATGACTATAACATGGGTCTGATTAAAAGTATAGACCTGTAAGTTGTAGTCCAAATCCATGACAATATAAATATATATATCATTTGGTACATACTATTATGTTCAAGCCTTACAATGCAAATGTATGTTTTCCAATACACAATTTATACACGTTTCATTGCAATATAAATATGAAATCTTAAGGCGTGGATTTGTGACAACTCAACATAACTCTATAAATAACTAACATTTTATAATTTAAAATTGGGATTCGAGGAAATACAAAACATACAAGTCAGTCAGGTTATACGTTGCCAAAAGTTGTTTGTCTAATGGTTAGACCAGAACGAAAGTCCACCTAAATATTGATAAAATGTGCTTCCTTAATTATATGATGACATTTTTAAGCACATACTCCCACAATATCCAATAATTTACTCCTGCTATAATCAGTAAAAAGAACTTATCCTTCTATATCAAGACGATTACATTCGGTGACATTCTTCAAAAACGTTCTGCAGAGATAAATTACATTACAAAACAAATTCTGGAAAATATGATCTCTGTATAATTACGTTGCTTGATATCAGTTGATGTAATAATTTAATTTTATCTCAATAGATTCCGAGAGATAAATTACATTTCAAAACAAATTCTGGAAAATATGATCTCGGTATAATTACGTTGCTTGATATCGGTTGATGTAATAATTTAATTTTATCTCAATAGATTCGCAGAGATAAATTACATTTCAAAACAAATTCTGGAAAATATGATCTCGGTATAATTACGTTACTTGATATCAGTTGATGTAATAATTTAATTTTATTTCAATAGATTCGCACTCACCTCTGTTGTAAGCAATTTAAATTAAAACAGGGACATAGAGATGACGCCCTCGATGGGAAACAGGGTATCGGGTCCTAGTCTCAAAGAAAAAAAAGTTTGAAAGAAGGTTCATACCGGATTTTAATTCTCAGGATATCGATGTTGAAACGATGGCAGAGTTCGACAAGAAATCGGAAGGGTTAGATTTCTCAATAGATCTAGTATTGCACTCACAATAGACAGAGTTTACAAGTAACCGGAATGGATCGATTTCTTCAGAGGATCTGGAATCACATTCAAGCGAAAGATAGAGATACAAAAGATTTCAGAATAATTGATTTCTCCGTGGATCTGGAATCGCATTCCCAATTTTGACAGAGTTTACAAAATATCTAGAATGGATCGATTTCTTCAGAGGATCTGGAATCACAATCAAGCGAAAAATAGAGATACAAAAGATTTCAAAATAAATTGATTTCTCCGTGGATCTGGAATCACATTCCCAATTTTGACAGAGTTTACAAAATATTTATAATGGATCGATTTCTTCAGAGGATCTGGAATCACAATCAAAGCGAAAAACAGAGATACAAATGATTTCAAAATAAATTGATTTCTCCGTGGATCTGGAATCACATTCCTAATTTTGACAGAGTTTTCAAAATATCTAGAATGGATCGATTTCTTCAGAGGATCTGGAATCACCATCGAAGCGAAAAACAGAGATACAAATTTGAAGAATTTGATATATTTAGCAGAGATTTCTAATTCGACCTTCAACTAACGTCTTTTAAATTTTCCACATTTCTCAAAGTTTCAAAATCACACATATATATATAGAATATAAAACTTATACTTATTCATAAACCCGATCGATTCTCAACAGATTCAGACTACAGTTACAACTCAAGTATAAATAGAAATATAATAACTGAAAAGAAAAATAATGAACCTGATTTAAATCATCGGATTCAAAGTCAAATGTCCTTGTAGTTGCAGCTCAATCCGTACTCCAGTCGATCCACATGACGAAGGTACCGACAACCCCTCGGTTGAACACCCTACTGTATCAAGGTTACTCTTATTCACCTCGAACCCCCGAGCTCATGGGGTCGTAATAACATACAGAAATAGCCTCCCGCAATGATCTCCCAATCCTCGTTCCGGCTAATCCCAACTCCAAGGATCATATCATAATCTGAGATTATGATGACCATCCAGCATTAGGGAGCAAGAGATCCCTCTCTCTTTCTCCTCCCTCTTTATATAGGAAAAACTTCTGTGCTGTGTGTCTATCCATGAACATTGTTTAAATTAATTTAATATTTTACTTAGTTTTATTCTCAAATACAAGTGTGTGTTTCTCACTCAATGTGTACACCTAACTCCTTAAATCAGTGCAAGGTAGGTGTAGTTGTCTTTAAGAGAGTCTTAGTTGTGTTTGTCTTGTCAAATCTAACTGTTGCAGAAAGATCCATGTTTATTCTATTATTTTCCTTTTCTTTTTCTGTTTTATAAAAGAAAATATTTTATTTAAAAAATATTTTCTTACTAAATTCAAATCTTTTTCTTTTTCTTTTTCTAAAATAAAAGAAATATTTTATCAAATAATTGTTTATTCTATTTACTTTTCTTTTTCTTTTATAGTAAAAAGAAAATATTTAAGATAATTCTTTATTCTATTTAAAATATTTTCATTTTGAAATAATTAAAATATATTTCCATTAATTAAAAAGAAGATAACATTATCTTTTCTAAATTTCAAATTTCTTTCTCAATCATAATAGCATAATCATCATGATAATAATATTAATAGAATATTGAATAATTTATTATTAAATTCTCTAAAACTTCCACATGTATATTATTTAATTATGTATGTATGAGTAGTTTTCTTTTTCCATTCTTCTTTCGTCTAGGTACCTCTTCGGCAGGCCCTTCCGATAGTATCTTTCTTTCTTCTTATGGGGAGTACTGCGTAGCGATCGGGAGTCGTTACCGTGATCTCTCAACTACGCTCCTTGGATACTAAAGGATGTTGAGGGATAAGGCTCTCCTTATTGCGCGCCCCTCAACTCATCACACGCGACCAAATCATTATGGTCTTTCCCATACGAAATACGCTTCCCTGGGTGAGCTGAAACGGCTTCACCCATGCATGGATTACTAGTTCAGGGTCAACAGTCAGTCGTCGTACCCTTAAGTGTTCTTTCCATTCTTATGGCCCCAATATTTGCATTGTGGGTCAATCGGTAAATCATCTTACCTGCCATTGCACACACTCAAATGCATATTAGTAGCGCTGCACTAATAACATTTCAACATTCATCATTTTCATTTTCTTAGTCAGTCAAGTATAAACAAATCATTATTTTTCATTTCAAGTTATTCCAATATTCATCATTTTTATTTTATCAATCAGTCGAGCATAAAAAAATCATCATTTTTCATTTCAAGTAATTCCAATATTCATCATTTTCATTTTCTCAGTGAGTCAAGTATAACAAATCATCATTTTATCTAACCATTTTCGTTTCACATATAAAGTCTAAAGCAATCATTCAAGGTCCAAGTTTTATAACTCTGGGTCACTTCAAACCAGTGCCCTCAAATAGTCAGATCAATCGTAGGTCTCAAAATAGTATGGTCAATCATAAGTCTAACATAATCAAAATCAAACACAAGTGCTGAGGCAGGCATTACAAAACATAGCAATGAGTTTCCAAAATTTTTATCTCTATGTAAGTGAACCGAGCAATATAATTGAAATACATTGTTGATCCAGACCTAAAACCCATTACTGAAATCAAGCAGGAAGCTGATCTAATCATACGAATTTTAAACACAGAAACTCGGTTTCAAGAAGTTGGTTTGCATGTATTGAACGAAGCACTGTAATTAATGTACATCGTCGAGTTGGACATAGAACTTAGTATTAAAATTAATCGAAATAGATCTGAGATTTTTATTACAAATGTACAGAGATTCATAAAATCGTGGTAGCCGATGGAGCCATAAAAAAAGCACAGAGATCTACGAAATTACTCCACGACTTATAATCTAGAATATATAACCAATTTCTTAGGTAAGCATATACCCACTTATAAGCTGCTAAATGGAGTTGCACATAAATAATTAAGAACAAAATACTAGCAACGCAAAACAAAATTTCAGATGTACTGCTAGCATAACTCTTTTCAACTAAAACAGAAATAAATCTCAGATCTATAATTCATAACTAAAACATAAAAAAATATAAAAAAATTTCAACAAATAAGAACCTGTAGGTATGATGGCTCTGGTAGAAAGTGTAATCCCGCAAAGAACAAGGCTCCAATCTCACTACTGATCACCATGGTCACCGTCGAACATCTCTGTCCGGTGCCCTCAGGGCTCGAGTGGCTCTGATACCAAATGTAAGGCCCCTCTTGTTGGGTCCTCATGAACTGAACCTGGAACTTAACAACTTGATACAAATAGATTAGCTATCATAATTTACAGGAAAGATAAAATAATAACTTAGAAAATTAAAACAAAATTTAACCTGTCAACCCATTCATTTTGTCCACTGTTGTCCATGTCTTTCGTAGGATCCCTCTAGCAAAGCTCATTTGAACCATAGGCGAAGCAACCGTTAGCTTCGCCACCCAACCATAGGCTCATTATTTCAGTTGCATGGCCACCCCCGAGCTTTGGGTCATAGAGCTCACACACAACAATTCGAGAAACTCAGCTTGGGTTTCCCTCCACCAAAATTTCCAGCCAAACCCTAAGTCATGAGGCAATTCAAAATTACGATAATCATCCAGGATCTGGGTCCTTTACCCACTCTTAAAGCCTTCCTTTTAAAGGAACATTCCATGCAACACATGTCACTTCATGCATAAATACATGTTTTATTAAATTTCCAATTTAATAATACTCACGCATCCATGTGTCAATTTTTCTAGGAGTTGCACCAACATTCCTAAGTTTGCTCATGTTTGTCCCCTAGATATTTTACTTAACTCCTAGTTTTGAGGTGTAAGTAGAGTTGACTAGGTGTCCATGCTTACAATTCTACTTTGCTCCTAAAATAAAGATTTATATTATTTTAAATGCTCAAAATATTCTTTTATGTGCAAATGCCTCAATAACACTTAATATTATTTAAATGTCAAAGTAATCATTTATGTGCAAATGCCTAAAGTACTCAAATGCATTTCTGAGTAATGTTCTAGGTGCAAACTTATATGTTTTTATGCAGTTAAGTTTAACAATCATTTTCACTAGGACCTTGGTGCCGTGTCATTGGGCTTCCCTGTTCCTTAATTTCATTTCCCCAACATGGAAGCACTTCGTCGGGTCCAGTCATTCGTAGTTTCCATTATTCAGCAAGGTACCACATCGTTGGGTCCTTGCATCCACTCTTTCTGTTCTCGACAGGGTACCACATCGTCAGGCCCTTCTGCCGTCATCCTTTCATTTTTGACATTCAGGAACGTCGTGTAGGGATTTCAGGAGCCATTACCTTCCATCCTCTATCTACATGCTATTAGGGACTAATGGCGCTGAGGAGTGAGTCCGTTCTCACTGCATGCCCCCCAATTCGTATGTGACCAGCTCCATCATGGCCCACCTCGTACGCCCTCATGCTTTCCTCTTGAGCAAGCAGATCAGTGCTTATTTGCTCATGCGTGGTATTTCGTCGGAAGTCGACATCGTCGTCGCTCTCCCTGTGTGTGATTTATCCATACTCTACGACCCTTCAATTCCTTTGTGTATCCGTCGGTGAACCATTTCACCTGTCACTACACACATTTCTCACAAACATATATTAGTAGTGTTGTCCTAAATTATTATAATATGATTCATAAATCTGCTATTTCATTAAGTATTTATTGTTTACTCATAACATTACTTATTCCTCTAATCAGAAATGCATCTCGTCAATATTTACTTTCTTCGTTCTCATCACATTATCAACCATACAGCTAGTCGTTAAGTATCATTCACATGTACATTTTTCATAATCAAAGTTAATCGTTAAACAACATGTAATCATTCATTTACATCAACTATCCAGATTCAAATATATCATTATTTTATTGATTCACAATTAGTCGTAGTCATGAATATACTCGATATAACATCAAGGGTTCGTTTTATTAATGTTTCAATCAGTCGGGTCACTCAATAGGTGCCCTCAAGGTCCACAGTCATTTTAGGGGCATTACAGTTTGGACCTGTGATCGTTCTGATGTAAGTGTAATATCTACTCAGCACCACCAATGGAGCAATCTGTCAATAGGTTGTTCTATTCGTGCGACATGAGGAGATTTATTGACCCTAAACTAAAGCGATCAGATGATCAATGAGATCTCCATCTCTGTGTATCCATATTCTTCCTGGTTTTTATGTCAACCAAGGGTGCCGATGTATTTGTACATATTTGCATTCTAGAGGACGATTGAGGCTTGAGCACTTGTGCTATCAGTAATCCACATCAATCAAGTGTAGCATACCTTCAACCCAACGACGATTTAGTGTAGATGAGTTAAGTGGATATCTTGTAATTATTTTCATTATTTCTATGTCTATGTTGTATTTTGTCAAATGTAGGATTAGTTTAGTGTAGAATACCTTCAACCACATGCCGATTTAGTGCAGACGAGTTAACTGGAGATCTTGTGATTATTTTCATTATTTTTATGTCTATGTTGTATTCTGTCAAATGCAAGATTAGTTTAGTGTAGAATACCTTCAACCAAATGCCGATTTAGTGCAAACGAGTTAACTCGAGATCTTGTAGATATTTTCATTATTTTTTTATGTCTAGGTTATATTCTGTCAAATGCAGGATTAGTTTAGTGTAGAATACCCTCAACCAACACCGATTTAGTCGCAGACTAGTGAAGTGGAGATCTTGTAAATGTTATCACTATTTCTTTTATGTTTATGTTACGTTCTATCAATTACAGGATTAGTATATTTATATATAAGTTTACACCCCGAATGTAATATTGATTGTATACGAATATAAATATAATGCCCTTTTGGATTAGAATAAGAGTATACTTTAATGAAATTGTTTATTGGCTTTTGAAATGGAATAACTGCAAATCTTTAAATAAACTTTTATATATTGTGCATTCCAATATTTATCCTTAGACGAAATTGTTAATTGTCTTTTGAGATAGAATAAATACAATTTTTAATAAATTTTATAGATATTGTAAATTCGAATATTTATCCTTAAATAAAATTGTATATTGTCTTTTGAAATGGAATGAATGCATTCTTTAATAAATCTATATATTGTTCATTTGAATATATAGCGTTAATGAATATATATAATGTCCTTTTGAATTAGAATAGGTGTATACTTTAATGAAATTGTTTGTTGACTTTTGAAATGGAATAAATACAAATATTTAAATAAATTTTTATATATTGTGCATTCGAATATTTATCCTTAAACGAAATTGTTTATTGTCTTTTGAAATAGAATAAATACAATCTTTAATAAATTATATATATATATTGTACATTCGAATATTTATCCTTAAATGAAATCGTATATTATCTTTTAAAATGGAATGAATGCATTCTTTAATAAATCTATATATTGTTCATTTAAATATATAGCGTTTATGAATGTATATAATGTCTTTTGAAATAGAATAGGAGGATATGTATCCTTAAATGAAATTGTTTATTGTCTTTTGAAATAGAATAAATACAATCTTTAATAAATTTTTATATATTGTTCATTCAAATATTTATCCTTAAATGAAATTATATATTGTCTTTTGAAATGGAATGAATGCATTCCTTAATAAATCTATATAATGTTCATTTGAATATATAGCGTTAATGAATATATATAAAGTCCTTTTGAAATAGAATAGGAATATACATAACCCTGAAAGAAATGGTATATTGTCCTTTGAATAGAATAAACACATTCTTTAATGAATTTATATATTGTTCTTCGAAAAAGAATAAGAAAATACATATCCTTAATGAATTTAGATATTGTTTTCTTGAAATAGAGTAAATTTGTTAGGGTAACTCCAACGAATTTATAGGATGTCTTAATTGGGTTTGTACTAATAGTAATATACACTTACAATAGAATGAACGGTAGTTAGAACAAGTTCTTATTATTAATTGATATTTAAATAAAATGAAATAAATATTAGATCTTTAATATGAGCATACACTTAAAGTCTAGTGGAATGGTTATTGTGTCATAAAGGGAATGATATGAGTATTAAATTATTTCTAGTAGGATGGAATGAATATTGTATCTTTAATGGGTTGTTGCATAATTGTTCACTTATAGTTGTATGAAAGAATTAGTTGATTTTATCTTGTCTTCATTTATAGGAGTATGGAATGAACGCATATATATTTCCAACAGATTAGTTTGTGGTAGTACTTTGAATTGTAGGATACTTGGGTCAAATGTACCACTTAAAGAAACAATGGTTAAGATCTAAATAAACTTGCGGAGAGAAGTTCATGTAGATTAGGATTCATCTATAATTGGATGTTGACTTAGAATGCATGCTCGTCAATGGTATCATTTGGAAGTGCAGTCTTTAAGGTTAAGTTCTAGCTATGGTAAACGTAGGGACGGGTTGATTAATTTTATCTATGCTAGAAGCTTAACATGAGAGATAAGTATCCACGAATATCCTTGTAGTAAAAAAAATAAAAATAAAAAATTCTTGCCTCGAGAATCCCTACACATTGTTATATAGTTTGGTGGCATTTTGACATCAAGAAGGGGTTATGTCCCATTGTGACATTTAGTAAGGATTAACAAATAGTTGTGTGGTGTACTTGGCTAAAAATGGTAATAATATTACAAAATGCAAGTAATGACCATGGTTAATTATACATTCTCACCAAATGCATATGACCCATGGACACTTAGAAATGACTATACTCAACCTTTAACCGTTGACATATATTGGAGACAATATTATCAATGGTTGTGTCAGTATAAAGGACACATTATTAATATTATAATTAATATCAATTATGTCAAATTACTTAATGCAAAGTTAACTTGTCCTGATTCATTTATTTAAACAACTCGGTGCATGGATTGAGTCATGTAGTGATCATATTCAAGGAATAATTTCAAATCATGTGTTGGCCATAAACATTAATGTCACAATCCAACTTAATCAAATGAATGTTGGATGGTTGATAAGAATAAAAACACATGCTTGATTTTGAGTGCTATAATCATGTTAAGGTAACATCTTTCTGTGATAAAGATTATTACAAAACTTAGTAACGAATTCAAATGCTCTTTGAATGTCACATAATTAATATGTCACATCTTGGGAATTATGGAAATGGGACATAACCCTTGATCAATGTCGCAATGTGACATAACCCTTGACTATGTTTAACCATGGTTGACTTTATTTACTACGATTGACTTTTTTGCTTGTGCATGTTTTGTATCTTATTTGACGAAATGTGGACCACATATTGGGCATTGTCGCAATGTGACACAACCCTTGATAAACACCACAATGCGACATAAGCCCTAATGAACATCGAATGCCACATTGTGAATGTGATGTTATGTCGGCATATATTGGACACTTTAGCAAACCATGGCTGACTTTGGTTAACCATGTTTGGATTTAGTTTGACCATAGTCAATCATGGTTGACTTTAGTGAGCCATGTTTGACTTTATTTAACCATGATTGACTTTTTTTTGACCATAATTAACCATGGTTGACTTCAGTGAACCACATGGCCATAATTCACAATGCAACATGAAATTTTCTAAACATCGAATGTCATATTATTAATATGTCACATCTTGGGCATTGTGGCAATGCAACTAGGGATAATTTTAAGAACCCCCCCTTAATTTATTTGTATATTAAATGGGAGAATTCCCATTATACATGGGAGTGTGTGAATGCTATTTTAACAATAATATAGTATGCATATATATATTTTTTTCGAATCTTTCACCAAATTGTATAATCTTGTAAAAACTAGGCGAATCTTTCACATAATTATAAAATATTTTAAAATCATGGCGAATGTTTCACAGAATTATAAAACCTTGTAAAATTGTTGGTGAATCTTTCATAGAATTATAAAATCTTGTAAATATTGGCGAATCTTTCACCACACTTTAAATCCTTGTAAAGTCTTGGCAAATTGGTTAAAATGTGACTTAAAAAAACTTCTTAGATAATTTTGCTTTTAGTTTGAATTTGGATTTTCCATGTACTTACCCTAGAATACCATGTAAACAAACTCCAAGCTAATTTGTTGACTTTAGAGTTTACTCATCACAACTACTTGTAAGCTACTAAGTTGAGACTTCCATAAATATAAAATGTAGAGTAGAGTTCATAAATTTTTGCAATATACAATAGAGAACTTGATAAAAGGGTGGAATTCATTTAGCCTATTACACTCAATGTACAATCAATTTTCACAAATTATGCAAGGCCTAACCATCCTCCTTAGTAAAATAATATAGATACAAGAAACTAGTTATTTGAAGCACTACCTAGAATAGAAGGCTTGAAAATGTCTACCTCAACGCTCTCAAAAAATTCAATGGATGTTTGTAGTGCATCCACATTGACATTAATGTATTATTAGCATGGATCTCCCCATTTTCTAGCATAACATGCAATCAAAGTGAATAATTTGTGTAAGAGAAAGATAATAAGATACCTCTCACAAAACATTAAAATGAGATATAACAATATTTTTTATTTTGCAAAATTTTCATATAATATCAATGCTCGTATTTACCTAATTATGATTCACAATAGGGAAAATTTTAGAAATACACCTCAACGTATGCTTTCAAGTTCTACTTCACATGATTTGGAATCAAGGATGTGTTAGTGACCAATACCAATTGATGACTCACATTATTATGTGATCAAAGACTAAAGTTCATCAAGGAATTTATGAATATAGCTAGAACCCTAGGGTCTACATGTGATGGTCTTTTAATCATGACATCAAAATTATAATTGCATTAAAATAATGATAGTCTCATTAGCAATAGATATCATGCTATGAATGGGTCGAAACCTAATAGGATAGTGCACAAACCATTTTTCTTTTCTCCTAGAAACTCAAACCATTTTTTTGTTCTCCTAGAAACTCAAAGTTGATTACCATTTTTTGAATACGAACACATTTTCTCAAATAAAATAAAAAATAAATACAATATATTCTAAATAGTGAAGATGAAATTAAAATTCATGCTACAAAGTGAAAGGAAATAAAAACATCTTTCCACAAAGCATCAAATATTTAAAGAAAACAATAATAATTATGAAAAAACACATTGAATTCCTAGAGCATAACCAAATCCATGTATTACTCCTAATAATGTATATTTCTTAGATAAAATATAAAGAAAATTTTTTTACTCAACAAAGGCCTTTAAATTAACCCAAGCCCCATGAATCAATGAAAGTAAGATGAAACCAATGAAGCTACTACAAAGGGCTCAAACCTCTGTCAAGCATGAAATGAGAACTAGAAGCATTCAAGGGACTAACATAATGTTTAACCAAAATAAACTCAAACTTCCAAACATGAAAAAATGCTCTAAATGCAAGCAACAAACAAAACTTTAAAAATTCCCAAGATAACAAAGCTAGAAATCTATGAAGTTTCATGTACTTGAGTCTTGAATGAGCCCATTCTTGCTTAGTAGAAGTCTTGCTAAATTGGTTTTTTAACCTTTAATACTAGGATAGTATATATGCTGAGAGATAGGTGTTAGCTTCATCAAATGCTAGCCTCATTTCATGTCATAGATAACAGAAAGACAATGTGATAGTTAACTATCTAAACATCAAACTTAAAATAAATTGCATCGATGAAATCTAGCTCAAATGTTACTATATTTAATACAAATGAAATCAATTCCTTAACTCGGATGTTCTCAATCAATGTGTTGACTACTTGATCAAATCTTAGTGCTTTATCATAATCTCTTTTTTGCTCTATCTCAATTTTTCTTTTGTTGCTCGATCAATTAAATATGTTCTCATTGAATGCCATTTCATCTCTTCCAACATCATTTCTTAATGGAACTCCTTTCTCCACTTCTTGGTCTAAATCTCTTCTTCTACTTGGTTGATCATGGATTCTCTCAAGGTATTTAGCAATAGGTTGGAGTCTACAATTTTCATTACAAGAGGGACACATAAAACTTACTATTCTAGGACAATATGTTGCATGGACATGACTTAATGGCGAGATTGTCCTTCTATGACTTTAGGGTTTGACTAAACTATGACTTCAATTTTTTTGGCTAAATATTCATTGGCATCAAGTAAAGACTCCCTTGATTAGTTAGGAACCAAATTTCCATTTCTCTATTATTCAACTCCATGGATACTCAATACCAAACATTTTCAAAATCCTTACTACAGGCATTCATTGACTCTTGTATCTTTTATGGACTTAATTTTGTGAAATCAACAAAAATCCACATTGACTATAAATGCCTTGCATCAACATTGAACAAAGCTATATTTGTCTTCTTCACCCGTAGATATACACATTAAAAAAGAACGTTTTTTTTCCATCAATCATAAGTATACATAGTTAATCATCGATATGTACTTCAAAAATTTATACCATCTTTGGATATATCCTTCATAAACAAAATAATTATGAGCCACATAAAATATCAATTAAAGGTCAATATTTTAATACACATAAAATATCAATTAAAGGTCAATATTTTAATACACATAACATATCAATTAAAGGTCAATATTTTAATAATCATGTGGATATTGTATACTTCAAAGTCAAGTTCTACTATGTTGATGATCAAACCAATCCATTAAGCTATAATTCATAATGTATTTCTTACAACAGCTATTGGGCTACATTATAATGTCTTTATTTATATTTAATTGATCTCTGTCTCTATATAATATTTTTTTCTAAACATCGCTTAATCAAATTACTAAAATAAATATGTATTACTAATATTCTAATTTTTGTAATCACTTGTAATTGCATTATTTTTATTTTATTAATCATATTTAAAAATATAATTAATTTTCATTATTAAATAGTTAATTTGATATATTTTATATTATAATTTTTTAAAAAGATTTTGTTTTATTTTTATAAAATGTTATAACTAATAATAGTAAAACTAATAACACTAATTCTCTAAGTGTAAGTGTTAACAGTTTGCATATTTATAATAATACTAAACTACAAAACTACAACACTCTCCAATTGATATTTATTTAACTTGTATGATTATATAGTTTTAAAAATACTTAACCTTTTATTTTGAAATTGTTATAATTACTTCGATAGACGTTTATATCTGATATTTTGAGAACTGGAATTGATGTAATGGATCATCAAGATCAAGCAAAAGATAACAAGTGCGTGACCGAGATTATTTCTATGGTCATCGTACTAGTTAAGGGAGGTTAATGAGCTGAGGATTTGTTAAGGTAGTGGTTATGTAATTATGGCATCGTTTCAGTTAACCACGCGGGCACTGTCTTCAAGACGTAACAGTTATGCATTACGCCGTCGTTTCAGTTAACCACGCAGGCGTTATCTTCAAGCCAGAATAGTTATGCTTTAACCACGCGTCGTCTTCAAGCTGAAATACTTATTAACTGTTTCCTCCTGCCAATTAATATATTAATGCTTGTGCGGCCATAGATGAGATGAAGAGAAATGTTGTCAAGCAACCATGGCCGTTACAACCATCAATGGGAAAGATTGTCAAGCAACCACTGTCTCCGTGATGGGAGCGACAGGTTTCCTGGCTTCCTGGTTGGTCAAGCGCTTACTAGACAAGGGCTACACTGTGCATGCTACTATGCGCGATCCCGGTAATTACAATCTCATATTCTTATTTCAAAACTTGCTTTATCTCGTATATAGTTATGGAATAAACTTTCTTTCGGTCATTCGAATTTGGTTACATAAATATTTCTCGGTCCCAATTCTGATTCATTTATTCATTTTCAATTATCTGGGTAGTGTAGAGTTTGGAAAAATTACAATAAACCTTGCCGATGGTTAAAATATCTACCAAATATATGTCAAAATTGTAATGGAAGGCAAAGGTGCGGCATCTGCTGCACATTGCAAAAGCTAGGGAGAAGTTGAAGCTCTTCTAAGCGGATCTACTCGAAGAAGGCAGTTTCGAGGCTGCCATTGACGATTGTGATGGCGTTTTCCATGTGGCCATTCCTGTCGACTTCGCCCCAGAAAATCCATAGGTAAGGAACTTTGCCTCTTCAAGTTCCCCAAAAGGCTTGGCGTTCACGTATCTGAATCGATGTATTAACGTGCTTAATATTTAGCGACATGAAATTGTTACTATGCAGAATGATGTGATAAAGCCGACAGTTTATGGGACGATGAATGTTCTGAGGGCCTGCACGAAGGCCAAAACCATAAAGCGCATGCTGGTCACATCCTCTATGACCGACGGCTTGCATAAACGAGTCAGAAGAGAAGAATCAGTACATTGACGAAAACTGCTGGACATATGTGGATTTCCTTTGGACTAAAGAGCCCCTGGCTGGGTAGAATGGAAATTATAAAGCGTTCCAATATTTTGCAGTTGTTGTTGTGTTTTTCGCACACTAAATTGTATGACAGTGTTTACTGCTTAATTGTGCAGGCATATGTGGTTGCCAAGACGCTTTCAGAACAAGCTTCCCTACAATACGGGAAAGAAGACTGGTGGCTAGATGTGGTGACAATTAACCTTGTGTTCGTGGTGGGTTCAGCCATTACCCTCGAAGTTCCCTACACAGTTGAGTTAACCCTTTCTCACAGGTTGATCTTTGAGCACAGCAACCCATAAACCACTCGGCCATGGTAGACTTCCCCAACCTTCAATTCATTGAAGGAAATGAGGTTCGGCCTTTCCAACAGAACCGAACAAGCTGCGCCTGCGCTACTAATGGGATCCATGAAAGAAGAGTTTATCTTAAAACTTCCTTCTGCTGCGGACCTCACTACCTGACGACCGAAATCATCGTGGATTTGGAGGAGGCTTGCTTATCGAATCTCTCCAAGGCGTCATTGAAGAAGTAAAATGTTATACCATTTACTTCAACTTGTCGAACTCCTGTAACGTGGCTTCAATATTCGTCCTTTCATAAACATAACTCATGTAACATGGCTCCAATATTCGTCTTTTCATATACATACTTGGTGACGTTTAATTATTTAAGTATGCAACCCATTTCAAAAATAGAGTTTCGTATATCATATGTGTTGGAAAAACGTAATTAATGAGCGGATAGCGTATCAAATCTAAGCCGACTCTGTCAGTCACCCTCGTAGCCGTTCTGTGTCAGTGCGTAGAGATCGCAGTCTCAGTTTGTGAGTAAGTTCTCAGCCAATCCTATGCACGTCATGTATGCAGTTATGTAACCGCGTTAATAGTTCGCAAGTCAACAAATCTTAGGTTAGAATTTATTACAGTGTTTAATGCAATCCTGTAGCTTCCAAGTGAAGCAATCTTAAGTGGGTTAATTGAAACTCTCTAAGTAGAAGCTCATTGCTAAAACTCAAGCAGAGATGTAAGGAGCCCAAGCTCTGTGAGAGATGTGTAAGAAAGAAATTACGCAGAGCAAGAGTGAAAGAAAGTGGTGAAAGATTGTATCAAGAGCCCAAGCTCTGTGAATGTAAAAGATCACGCGAAAACTCATTTCCATGTATTGAGGAGCTACGCAGTTTGCTATGGTAAATATACAAGTCTATGTTATATGTTTCATTCTCAAGAATGTTGTAGATTGCAAGTCGCACTTCATCTCCAGATTTACTCATGTGAATATTGTTTACATTCACCTGCAGTAAAATAAATCAAGATTTACAAATAGTTCACCACAGTGAAAGTTCTAAATTAACAAGGAGTAACTTCGCGTTAGATGTTTTAGTTGTTATGTCTTAGAGAAATATATTTCATCAAAATTTTGTTTAAAGTGATGCGTGAAGTGTTTGGTAAATCCGCGAAGTAAAGTTAACTTCGCATCACTACAAAGTACTACTACGTAGTAGAAAGTCGAAATCGAACAGTTACTCACCGTGAAGTGAATTCTTAAGTGAAGCAAGTATTCTGCAAAGCAAAATTTGGAGTTCTCTATTGTATGATCGGCGAAGTCCGAAGCAGAAGTAAAAGAAGATATTGATCTACTGCAGTTAAATCTTATTTACTGCACGGTGTCCTTTTCCCTTGATCTGGTATTAGAGCCTAGTTTATGAAAAGAAAGGAATTCAATTCAAAAGGAAAAAGCGGTTAAGCGATAGCTTCCACATCTGGTAATTTGCAAACTCCAATATTTTCAGGTAAAAATTATTAATATTGGTATCTAATTATGAAAGCTTTGTTTAGAGGACAAGATGTATGGGAAATAGTCTAGCATGGTTATGCAGAACCAGCAGATCTGACAGCATACAACAATCTCACACAAGTTGAGAAGGATGTTCTGAAAGAACATAGAAAGAAAGATGGAAAGGCGTTGTTCCACATACATCAAGTGACACACGAATCCACACTCCCAAGAGTAGCAGCAGCACAGTCAGCTAAGTAAGCGTGGGACACACTGGAAATTGCATATTAAGGTTTGAACAAGGTAAAGACTGCCAAACTTCAAATTCTTAGAAGATATTTTGAATCTCTGTCAATGAAAGAAATAGAGTCAGTAGAATCATTCTATACTCGTGTTATTGGTCTGGTTAATCAAATAAAGTCTCATGGAGAAACTCTAGGTGACCTAAGAGTTGTTGAAAAAGTTCTTAGAGTTCTTCCAAAGAAATTAGAATCTTTAGTTGTAGCCCTGGAGGAAAATAAAGATCTGTCCACATTTACCATTGATGAATTGCAAGACTCATTGCTCAATCATGAACATAGAATCAGCGGTTCAGATACATCGCTGGAAGGTGCATTCGCAGCACAGTCATCCATAAGTCATGGAAGAGGAAGAGGAAGATCAAACTCTAGAGGCAGAGGAAGAAGTTGTTTCAGAGGAGGTCGCAGCAGCAGTCCTGCACATGTCGCGGGAAGAGGTCAGAATCAGAGCCCTAGTCAAGCAAGTGGACAAAGGTATGATAAATAAAAAAATTCAATGTCATTATTGTAAGAAGTATGGAAACTTCACATATAAATGTAAGAAGAAGCAGTATGACCAAGGAAGGCAAGGCCAAACACAGCCAAGCAATAGTAGCACTCCGAACAGCTCGTTGTTCTTAGCATGTGCATCTCCAATGGAATGCAATGTTGTCTAAGAAAGTCCAAATGACATATGGTATTTAGACTCAGGCTATAGCAATCATATGACTGGTAATTTAAATCTATTTTCTACTAGATAAATCAGTTCAAACTGATGTCACACTTGGAAATAATTTTCAAGTCATTGTTTTTGGTAAGGGTACTGTTGATATTCTAATCAAACAGGGGGAGCATAAATATATGTCTGATGTTTATTATGTCCAAGGTTTGAAGCATAATTTGATGAGCACTGGACAACTTATGGAAAAAGGTTATAGAATCCATATGATAGAAAAGCATTGTCTGATCAAAGACAAATATCCAAGCAATTAGTTGATAGCCGAAGTGCAGATGACAAGCGATCACTTGTTTCCTTTGAGGATTACACCAATCATAAAAGGAAAGACAACTCAAGTTGTTCATAAAAGTCGAAATGAAAATTCTGGATCTGCGTTCAAAGCAGAGAGTAAAGGAGCATAAATTCATTGCACTGCAGAAGAAAAAGACGGCGCAATGCAAGCTGCGTTTCAAACAGAAATTTGGGATGAATCCTGGCTATGGCATTTCATATTTGGACATTTGAATTTTGGTGGGCTAAAGCTACTGCACATGAAGGACATAGTGAAAGGATTGCCACTGATTGAAAAGCCAGAGAGAATTTGTGAAAGTTGTATTTTTGGAAAACAACATAGAGAGATTTTTCTAGTCGGAAAGTCATACAAAGCTCGCACACCACTTGAAATTGTGCACTTTGATATTTGTGGACCGATGCAAACACCATCCATGGGAGGATGCACTTATCTTCTCACATTTATTGATGATTTCACAAGAAAAACTTGGCTCTATTTTCTAAAACATAAATCTGATGCATTTAGTTGTTTTTAGTAGTTTAAGGCACTCGTGGAGAAGTAGAGTGGTTATAGCATCAAGATCTTAATGTAATGCCCCTAGAATGACTGTAGACCTTAAGGGAACCTATCAAGGAACCCGACTGAACAACTTCGATAATAGTGGTCTCTTGAGCCTTGTTTTATTTGTGTGGAGTGGTATAATTGATTGATTACATCATGCTTAATGATTAGCCCTGTTTGATCAAGTCAAAGTGCAGTAGGACAGTTACAGTCCTAGCTCTACGATCGATTTGGGAGGACGCCACTGAGATGTGTCATAACTTTCCATTTTTATTCTGAACTTCGGGACGAAGTTCTAAATAAGTAGGGGTGTATGTAGTGCCCCTAGACTACTGTAGACATTGAGGGCACCTACTGAGTCACCCGACTGTTTGAAACATTAATAAAATAACCCTATGATTTTATTTTGAGTATATTTATGATTACGATTGATTGATATATGTGCATTTGGGTAGTTATTGTGAATGGACGATTTCATGTTGTTTAACGATTAACTTTGATATGAAAATTGTACACATGAATAGTGCTTAACGACTAGCTGTATGGTGATTATGTATTCGGCGACGAAAAGTATATTTGATAAGATGAATGAGCAGTTTGAATAAATCATAAATGTTTAAAAATGCGAGAGTTAGAAACCAGATGATGATTGTTGAGAACAGTGCTACTAATAATTTGTTGTGAGAAGTGTGTGTAGAAACAAGTGAGACGGTTCACCAACGGACACACAAAGGAACATGGAGGGTCGTAGAGTACGGGTAAATCACACACAAGGGAAGCGACGATGATGTCGACTTCTGACAAGAATACCACGCATGAGCAGATAAGCATTGATCCGCTTGCTCAAGAGGAATGCGTGAGGGCGTACGAGGTGGGCCACGACGGAGCTGGTCACGTACGAGTTGAGGGGCGCGCAGTGAGAACGGACTCACTCCTCAGCGCCATTAGTCCCTAGATAGCATGTAGACGGAGGATGGATGGTAACGATTCCTAAAATCCCTACAAGAGTTCCCGCAAGTCAAAAACGGAAATATGGTGGCAGAAGGACCCAACGATGAGGTACCCTGTCGAGAACGGAAAGAATGGACGCAAGGACCCAACGAGGTGGTACCATGCCAAGGAATGGAAACCATGGATGATTGGACCCGACGGAGTGGTGCCATGTCAGAGAATTAAAAATTAAGGAACCAGGAGCCCAACGACGCAGCACCGTGATCCTAGTGAGCTGGATTGTTAAATTAAAATGCATAAAACTTAGGAGAATAACTCTAGATTATTACTTAGCAAATGCATAACAATAGCTTAGACATTTGCACATGAATAGTTATTTTGTTGAGCATTTAAAATAATAGAAATTATTATTTAGGAGCAAAATAGATTAGACACCTAGTCAACTAAAAGCTAGGAGTTGATTAAAATATCTGGTGGACAAACTAGAGCAAACTTAGGGATGTAGGTGCACTTCCCAGAGAGACTGACACTTGGATGGGTGAGTGTTTTAATTAAATAAATAATTAAAAATATTTATTTATGCATGAAGCGACATGTGTCGCAAGAGATTTCCCTTTATAAGGAAGGCTTAAGGAATGGGTAAGGGGCCCATAATTTGGACGATTGTCGTAATTTTCGAATGCCTCAAAGACTTGTTGCTATCTAAGGGTTTGACTTAGAAATCCTGGTGGGAAGGGAAGCCCAAGCTGAATTTCTGAAATACTTGTGTGAGCTCTACGACCCAAAGCTCGGGGGAGGCCATGCGACTGAAAGCATGAGCCTATGGTTGGGTGGCGAAGCTAACGGTTGCTTTGTCAATGGTTAAACGAGCTTTGCTGAAGGGATCCTACGGAAGACGCAGACAACAATGGACCAGCTGGATCGGGTTGACAGGTTAAGGTTTGCTTATTTTTGTTAAGTTATTCACTCTTTTATTTTATTTTTCCAATAACTATAATGGCTAATTTGTTTGTATGAAGTTTTTGAAGTTTCAGGTTCAGTTCAAGGGGACCCTAAAGGAGGGGTTCTACACTTGGTGTCAGAGCCGATCGAGCCTTGAGGGAACCGGACTCATATCATTCAGGGGTTATCAGTATCTCGTCGAATGTTGGATCGCGCCGGACAGCCAAATCAACGACTACAGCAATGGTTTTCAACTCGACAACCGAATCAGGTTTGATGGCTTTTTATTACTGTTTCAGTATTTGAGATAGATATCCTACTTTAAAACTCTGTTTTAGAGGTATATATATATATATTCAGACTTCTGGGAATGCGTAGAGGCAAACCGACCTACTGTTGTAGACTTATGATAGATCTACCTTTCTGCGATGGTAACTCTACTATTAAAAGTTTATGGGATTCAATTTCTGTGTATAAACCAAAGCTAGCACCACCATGAAACCAACGGCCTACGAATTAAACTGATCCGATTATAATTCTGTTTTATTTCTTTATGCGATCTGATTTCTGTGTGTGAATCGAAGATAAAACTACCGTATGCTGGATCATGGGTGAAATCCCCTTTAGACCCATAACAGAGATGGCTTATTACATATTAGATTCGTTGTGCTCCATTTTTCGATCTGGGAAGGTGTTTCCAGATCCTTAACTTAATGGCATTTTGTTTATTTTAAAATTCATGTATGTTGTTTTTCGATTGGATCGGAGTTTGGTCGTTTGGTTAAGAATCAATTAAGCTTCGGGCTCTCTAAATTTATATATCGATCCAGCATTATTAAAATGTTGTAAGGACTCTGTATGCGTGAACCCATAGCTTTGGAGACCAACGGATCCAGTTCTGTCTTTTGTATTTATATTCATTCGCACTAGCAAACCTTCTCTGCCCATTTTGATGGCAGATTGCAATCGTAATCCGATTGGGGATCCTATTCAGTCGCTTATGCGGAATTATCCCTGTCATTCATGCTGGATCGACAACGGATCTATGAACTCTACTTGATCATAAAAATGTTTGGATCTCTGCCTTTCATGTTTGGTAAATAAAATCGTAGATGTGATTTCAGCAGATCCATTTTCTTTATGTTGGACTGACACTGTGTATGATCGCTTTTGTTCACTTGTTGGCTGGAAACGTGTCAACCCCTGTCATTCACGTAGGATTGATAACGGTCTCCGCAAAACTTATGAGCCCTGATCCGTTAATACTGGATCGAGAGGGTCTGAGAAATCGTAACACTAGATGTAGTCTTCCTTAATTTATTATTTGTTTGGAAATAGCGTTATGTTTGAGAAATCGTAATTCTAGATGTAGTCTTCCTTAATTTATCATTTGTTTGGAAATAGCATTGTCGGAGTTTCCTTTGAATTTAGATCAGTATATAAAAATAGATGATCGCTGTTATTGAGTAGGGATGACCTCGGCTATTTTGATTATTGAATTTAAAAGTATATTGGATTTTTGAAAACGTATGAGGCATTGTCAGATCCATGTTTGTTACTGAAATCCTCTGCGTATCTATTTCCCACAATCATGGCATCTCCAGAATTCACAAGTGCGAACGGTCCAGCATTTCACGCCACCTGTCTACTGATACCACCAACCACGGTGTGTTCACCCAGTATTTAAAGTTTCAGATTTCATCTGTCAGTCGACTTTTAATTCTCTGTATTCTATTTCGAGAAGAAAAGGCGTTTCCATAATTCATTCTAGCTTGATCTCTAATTATCGGTATTCTATTTCAAAGTTTGAATGGAGTTCCCAGAATTCTCATTTGATTTTTTTTTCTTTTCGCTGTGTATTTATTTCGAAAATCTATTTGGCGTATCAAGATTTCTGATGCGATTTGATTTATGAATCTTTAAAATTCTCCACGCGTTTGTTCCATAATTGAGGCGGTTCCAGAAAATTGTTCCATGATTTTAATTAGATCTTTAAATTCTCTGTCTGTTTTTGAAATTGAAATGCGTTTTCCCCGAAATTGAATTACGAACTGTATCTTGGTTTTTAATTTCTCTGTGCGTTTTATTTCAAAATTCGAAGGTGATCCTTAATATTTCTATTTATCTATTTGAAACCTAAATGGCGTTTCCCAGAATTCTAATCACGATTTGCAATATTGGGTAGCAGAATAGTGATTCCGACTGCCCTGCTCTGGATCCTTTCCTTACACTGCCGGTAGTATTTTCGAAAACCCCGTCTAACTGTCAAGGCTGGTTTCTACAACAGAACTTCTACTAAACCAACATTGGTATCCATTCCTAAGGAGATCGACCATTAACTCTGTGACGGACCAAACTCTCCAGCGCTGGTCGTGAATTAAATGAGACTCCTTGTTATTTGTGATAGCGATTTTAGCATCCCTGGCTTCTAGAGGGGTCGTAAATCGATTTGTCAATCAAATGTGTAGATCCAACACTCTTACGGTGACTTTTAAGGCTCTGTGTTCTATTTCAATTGAATGAGAAATGTGTTCCAGATCTAAATCCATGATGGAGTATTGACTTTTCAAATCGTTGTTTTCTATTTCGTTTGAATGGGAAATGATTTCCAGATCCACCATTTGATGGCACATTGTTTATATTTTTAATTCATCCTTGCACACTGTTTCTTTTAAATCTCGGCCGTCTTGAGGGCATCGAACTCAGAATTTTTCATGGGCTGCGGTGAATCGTCAAAGATGGACTTAGATTGGACGCTATGTCGACATAATCTCCACTACGTGGTCAACTTGCGAATCAGGTTTGAATAGTTAGTTTATTTCTTTCCTTTCTTGATTAATTGTGTAGAATGAAACTTACTGGATCTAGAGATGAATTTGATGGGTGATCTGCCCTCTAAAATTTACTTTTTATGAGGTCATTTTGTCATTTTAGATCTGCTTTTTAGAAATGCGAGTTCCACCCGGTGAAGGGCGAAAAATTTGAAACCAAACACTGAGATTCTCGGCCTGAAATGTCCTATTATTTCTTATTCCTAGATTTTAATTGTCAATCGCCATTTAAACTTATTCTGAAAATTTGAGTTTAGATCTCTATTGGTACCTAGGATGTAGACCTATATTACATACCGAAATTATCAAAAAGGTCGTACACGCTAGAAGGTTTCCAGAATTTATTGTTTGCACTCGAATGATTTCTCAAACTTATTTAAAAGATTTATCATATTCCCAGTTGGCGTCCTCCAAATCTTATCAGAAATCAGTTTGAAGGGTGAAAGAATTATATAAAACTCTGCCTGTAATCCGATTTCGTTTCCAGAATCCATTGTTGCAGTCGATCTACCTTCTGAGATTTAAAACTCTGTTTGTATCATGATTTCACTTCCTGAATTCTTTTAAATTAGATTTTCCCTTATTCGTTGTGGATCAATTACCCTGCATATCGATTTCTTGGCATCTCTGATCTAATAATTGGTTTTACTTCTGATCTTAAAGGGACTGCGTTGATCCCAATATTTTGATGTTTCCAAATCTAAGTATTTGAGTTACTTCGGCTCCTTAAAGGACTGCCTTGATCCCAATCTTTGACGTTTCCATATTTTATCTTCTTTTTCCTTATCAAAAACTATTTTTAAACCTTGTGGTTTTCCGTTCGCACTCCAGATTTGTTCTTGTTGGAGTTTAAATTTATTGAAACTTTGGTTTACGATCCATCGGTGTTCTCAGATTACTTTATCAGAATTCGATCGAGATAAAACTATTTAAACCCTATGGTTTCTAATTGCATTCCATATTTATTTCTCGTTTGGGGTTTCAGATTTATTTTGGGTTTACAATCTAACCCGATTCTCACCTCAAAGACTGTTAGGCATTTCCAGTTTTCGTATTATGAATTACAACTACCACTGCAATTCTCTGTGCACCGATTTCTCATTTGGCATATCCCGAATTCTCGATTCGCCTCTCCATTCCCTGGGTATCAATTTCTTACTTAAGCGTTCCCAGGATTCATAAATATCGAATGAGTAGTTTTCAAAATTTGTAGAAACAAATTAAATTTGCTCTTTCTCATTTTTTGTGCTTGAATTACTGTGTGTGTATCATTTATTTTGAAAATCTCTGTAATCTAAATTTCAGATTGAAAAGAACTTTTCAAGAATCCCTAAATATAATTGCAACCTAGATCTTTAAGGTTCTCTGAGTTTTTGTAACGCCCCATATTTCGACTAGACAGGTTTATCCGTGACACATATTGAACTTTATTTTCTTATTATCTGTTGGACTTAACTAGACTGGGTAAACTATACTTATGACACGATACACCCGATTATATGTTGCTACCATGTGTATGTCGATACTATGTTATGTTGTCACTATGAATATGATGTTATGATATTATGATCTTACTATGTTCATGCAGTTAATAGGTTATGGTTATCATGAGATTCGTTTCTTTTATGATGACGATATATATGTTTTAACGTTTTCATTAATGGAATGTGAAATATATGATGTTATATGTGGATGCCATCCTATGATGAAATTGATTGAATTGTTATATGTCATGCATACCTGTGATGAGCTAAAATTGTGGCGTGAAATAAAACGATGTTGATGATATAGATCAATTGGCGATCGAATGGAAATGCTTGTTATAAAATGTATATTTTGCGAAATACTAACCTACAGGATACAAGGGCTATGGGATAGCGAGATACTTGATCTAATACATGGGATAAGAACTTTTCCATGCAGTAAAAGCTTAGCAACCAAAATTGATGATACGATGACACAAACCGATAATCTCGATAGCAGCAAAGTATGAGTCGATAAGGGCGTAGGCCCAGTATGTTGAGAGGGATGGATGTGTTTCCCACCCTAGATTTCCATGATACCCGAGGTCGTGGGAGGGCCGTGCTGAGACACGCTCCCCATGTTGTTGTGATGACGATGGTCGGATGCCTGCTAGGGGAGGATAGGTCCGCTGTTCAGCCGACGCTATCGCTCTCAGGTTCTATGTGGTCAGGTCGGTGAGTCTGACATCCACTTTTGTACTAGCAGAGGAAGGATAGGGAGGATGGAGGACGTAGGTTATGATGGGAGGATATGTTAGTTAGTACTGTTGAGGGTTGGATATTCCTTGATCTTTAGTTAGTGGGAGTAGATACCCTTCCTGTACTTGATTGATTAAACTAATGTAAACATAAAGACAATGATGTTAAATCGTAAAGGGTTAACTGTTAAATAACCGAGGATGTTAAAGTAATTATACTATATATTATGCTTGCTCTTCTGCATGGGGGTAAATACTATTATTAGTTAGCAGGTATGCATAGGCGGAATGGGGTTTGTTTATAGTACACATCCGACATGTGCATACACTGGCCATGCATGCACACCTTGTACGTGTACAATATTACTGGTGTATAACATACTTGTCATGCTTGAATAGTAGTATAAATGTCATAGATAACTCAGTTAAGGATACATCAATCAACTGAGGTAATGAATGGTTAGGTTGTTAATGTGTAAATAAGTGAATTAGTAATTATATGAAAACATTGTAATAATAAATTAAGACAAGTGTCGTCAGTTAACATTGTCATAGGAGAACTGTTGTGAATAGGGTAATGATAGTGTCTAATTAATTAGTAAAATTGTTTAAGCCCTCACAAGTGCTTTGTTTATAAGAACAAGGATGCTATATTGATGATAGGGTACTCACGTGATAAACAAATAATTAAGAATACTATGATTAATTCACCTTTTATTATTGTTAAATGGTGATTTAATTATTATTATTAATTAATAAATGGTGATTTAATTATTATTATTAATTAATAAATGGTGATTTAATTATTATTATTAATTAATAAATGGTGATTTAATCATTATTATTACTTAATTAATAATATTCCAGCAACATTTATATCCCTATCGTAACAATTGCAATATAAGTAAGATTTAAAATATTGATTTATAAATTAATATTGTGTGATTATTTCCATTTCAAAAGTTAGCCATAATAGGATAATCATTCTTGAATGGATGTGATGTGAAGGAATAGGTATTAAATATTATTTATTTATTCAGTATGAGTCTTAAAGTTAACTTACATGATAAGTTATCTTGTCAGATTGGTAAAACCATTAAGACGTGCCTTGTCCCAAACTGAAAAGTCAAACTAGAACATATATTATTGTATTATTTTATTCAAAAAACACTAAGTGCAAATGTGGTGAATAAATCGAGAATTATTAAAATAGATCTCGAATAGAGAACCCGTAGGTAATATCTCCTACCCTAATAAATACTTACCATCGAATAATTAAATTACAACAAATTTACTGTAAGTGCATTAATTGTCGGTGCATTAAGTGAAGAAATATATTATTATATTGTAAACTTGTATAAATGTTAAAGTCAGGGGATTTAATGATTGAAGGGCTCGAGAGAGGGAATTTCGGGCGGTGGAGTAAGCCTCAAGTCTTCTCGAGGAAGGAAAGGTATTTAGGGACGGGTGAAGGGAGAAGAAGGGAGTTTTTTCTTTGGGGGGGGAGAACTGTGATGATTTTGGAGGTGAAGCTGAGGAAGGGGTAAACCCCAACTCCAAGGAGGAGGTGGAAAAATCATAGGGAAAACTGCACCTATGGAAGTATAGTAAGGAATGATGCTCTCGGGATTATCGGTTTGTGGGCTCGGGGGCTAGGAAACCCGTCGGTTTCCTAGGGCCAGCATGATAAGAGCTGGTCGGTAGGGTGGTTCATTCGATCGGTTGCTAAGCTTTAAAGACAAAAATCTGGAAGGAAATCTACAGCAAGCTATGAGACAATCTACAAACTTCAAACTTCTGGAAACAGGTATTTTCCTTGTCAATTATTAGTTTATTATGCTGAAACATACTCTTATACTCTTATGCTGAAATATGTACATGAAATAAAATCCTAACATGTCACGTTATTTTTACATCTGTAAAGTTTGTTAATGATTAGAAACGAGAAAGTGCTTATACTAAGGTTAGGAAATTTTCATTTGAATAGCGATCAATTTATCAGAAACGTATACGAAATTTCATTTGAATAACATAAAATAAGCTTGTCATGTGCTCTGCCAAAAACCAGAGCACTACATTTGGTATCAGAGCCCTTGTTCGGACTCTTGAACCTAAAAGCCTATTCATGCTTCATGTAGTCCTGGCTGACTAGAAAATACGTGAGAGGTTACCTACTCGACTTCCAGCCTTAGTGAGCTTCCAAGGTACCTGCACAACCAGAATATGAATAACATTTAGAAAATAAATAAATATTTATATTTTCAATTTTGTTTTTGTTTTTTTCCTTTTCTTACTCAACTTGATAACCAGTGAGTGCACATACAAAAAAAAAATATATACATATATATGATAACGAAACAAATAAATGAAATATGGATTGATATGCATAGATATAGAATGTATCATGACATAAGCCAAAAGAGGGGTTTTCATGTTCAAACTAGTTAATTGTTAAAGTCACTCAAGAAGTAAAAATGGCATTCTCAGTTTTTTTGGGCGGGTTAAAATTTATAGAATAATACTTGGAAGTTCGAGAAATATCACTCCTACGACATTGTTGCACAATGCATTCACTAATCCCTTGCAAACTCTGGAAAAATTCGTGATAGCAATGAAGTAAAGAGTAAATCAACTTCTAGAAAAAAAAAAAAAAAAACGCAGAAACCAGGACCATTGAGCTGGAATGGTCATATTTCCAATTAATAGGGTCAAATAGATCAGAAAATATACTTACCTTTAGGGTATTACTCTATAAAGAATGCATTGTACTTCGCTCTTTCTCAGCAAAGAAAATTGGTTTTTTTTTAGTGTCGAGTAATTTCAGGCCAATAATCAAACAATTATGAAGCTAGTTAAAATGTCATGATCCCGATAGTTTTAAAGGTGGTATTGGATCGAATCTATGAAACTCGACACTAGGAAGGACTCTATTATAAGGCTATCAAAACTAATGTAGGAGATATTAAAACAACCTTTATCACGACCATTGCTACTACCCCTTGTATATTCAAACAACTTTCTATGAACCTGTATACACAACTGATATATCAAAGATTTAAGATCCAACAAAGCAGATATAAAAGTTCAAACTCTAGCATCATTTCGAATCTGTAGTCCATCTCTGATTTTGTTGTATTTTTTAGTTATTTTGGCGTAGATCTCCAAGGAGAATGTCAGGCCATCAGTCCAACACTACAATCGGCCTAGAGATGAACCCAGAATATATCACGCACTACAATCAATTCATGGTAGAACCATTGCCATTTTGGCGCAGCCCAATAGTAGAAGCACTTCCAAACGTATCCTGCCACCCTTAAATGATGTCTACAAAGGGATAAATAAATAAACACACCCACGAGAAAAAAAAAATTAAAGAAAATCTCAGAATTTAAGAAACCTGGGAATATCTTCAACGTGTCCAATGTTTAGCATAGATTTAAGATGTGTCAATCCAGTTAAGTTTCAGGGATATAGCAGATTCGGAAACAAACAGAACATAAGACTGTAAAAGGACAAAAGAATTTTAAAAGTCCCTACATTTGCTTACGGGACTTGATTAATTACTTTGACAGGTTAACCATGATTCAAACACAGTGCGAATTTCACAACTAAACTGTCACATATAAAAGGGAGGGAGTAATGCATGCTCGTTGCAAAATTACTTGCGTACAAGAAGTACTCTAGCGATAAGAGTTTCTTTTTTTTGTATTTCAAAATGTGTTACCTGATGCATTCCAATACACATTTCATTTGCCCGTGATTGTATTACAACTGAGTATCCTTCAATACTTCATGTTGATTGTGATTATGATGCGGCAATAAACTGGCCAAAACAAGATCTCAGGCCTGTACTGACCGTGTCATGACCGAAGCGATTATCTTCTCTATATACTAACTCTCACTCATTACTTAAGTGGATAGAGGGATCATGGCACTGGATCATAACATAATGGTGGTCCCTTGGTTTAAGAGTATTGCAATACAATCTAACCCTGGCCAAAATAGACACCTGAATATCTAGTATTTTAGAAGAGGACAGGCTTGCCACTGTAAACTTCAAATAACTATGTGGCATGATGACTGCAGTGGACATATTTTTTCGAAACCTGAATATCTAGTCTTTTAGAGGAGGACAGATTTGCCACTGAAAATGTTAAGTAACTTTTTGGCATGATGACTGGAGTAGACATTTTTTTTTTCGAGGAACTTCTGCTCATTCAACTTAAGCGCACTAATGAGACTAGTACGACACAAGGGTTGCAGGGCATTAACTGCAGAACTGGGAAGCTTAAGAAACAAGGCAGAACCTAGGAAACAATCTTAGAGTTGGTTTGGCTTGCTTTCGCAGGGATTTAAGTGGTTATAAAAACTTTAGAACACCACCTAAGAGACAGCTCGTGGTTTCACTCCTGCAAATTATGTAGAGCCTCTTCAATATCATAGGAACAGATACTCCTCCAGCTAACAGTCCCATATGCAGTGGGGTTCGCATACTCATCCCTCATACCTGCCGTCATAATATAGAGCTACTCTACGACAACATTTATGATTTTTCCATTTTAGAATTTACAGTGATCCAACACTAATTAATATGAATTAAAATCCAACAGATAATGCACCACCCTAGATTCTACGTAATAGTCCCTCCAAGCGCACTCAGAGTTTGGATCGTAGTGAGATCTGGCGGACTTAGATTGACGGCTGCTGGAGGATCTGTCTCCACGACTTAAACCCCTGCTACTAGTGCTTAAGGTGGGTCAATAGACTCTGCTACTGGTGGATCCCTACTAGGACCAAAATCTCATTTCCATTCTGAATCCCATTTTAACGTTGATCCCTGTGGGTTTTGCTTTATATGCACAGGTGGTTTTGAATACCATCTTCCTGCCTTTTTGCTCAAGTCGTATCGGCCAGGGCATTGTAAACTGTTTGAATAATTCACAGGTTTTCTGTTCAGTCCATTGCTTGCAGTGAGTTCTGAGCAGTGGGCTTCCAAGATGAACGATCTATTGACGGATTCTTTTGAGCTACCCAGGATGGGGGCTTCCAATGATGCATTAGATCTTGAGGCAGGGACCTCGGTCACTACCAATACATCAGATCTTGGAATGGAAGATTCCTTTAAACAGGTGAAAGATATAGAAAAGTTGATGGAAAAGCTGAATAAACAATTGCAGAAGCTTCAGGATGCACATGAGGAATCCAAATCTGTTACAAAGGCATCTGCTATGAAAGCAATTAAACAGCGCATGGAGAAAGATGTGGATGAAGTGGGAAAAATTGCACGCAATATCAAGCAAAAACTTGAATCTCTTGATGCAGATAATGTATCCAACAGAAAGAAACCTAGATGTGAGAAAGGCACCAGTGTTGATCGCTCTCGAATGACAATGACTACCACCTTGAAAAAAAAAAAAAAGAGGTTGAAGGACCGCATGTCTGATTTTCAGACACTGAGGCAGATGATTCAGGAGGAATATCGTGAAGTAGTTGAACGAAGAGTTTTTACAGTGACTGGGACAAAGGCAGATGAAGAGACTATTGAACGCTTGATAGAGACTGGAGATAGTGAGCAGATCTTCCAGAAAGCTATTCAGGAGCAAGGCCGAATAAACCGACGGAGACCACCTTGTTTTTAACCAGAAACACCATAGATACTTCCCAGGAGGAGCACTAGGGTCACATATTTCCATAAGAAATCCTCACAACCGGATGCCTGGGTTTTAGGAGACAACCCAGCCAGGCAACGCAATAAGGGCAAACCCTTAACCAGTCAAACTATGAAGAATGTATATATATACTCACTAAAATTTAAGCACTCAATAAAATATACCCACTAAATTTCGAAAACCCTAGGGAGAAACCTTACCAACCGGTTGAGTTGCAGAGTTGAGTTGTAAAGCAGAACCCGAGCCCCTCCAGAACACAGTATCCCCATTACGAACCCTATCAAACTTCTCCCTCCGAGCATTGAGGCGTTTCCAATGCCCCTTAGCGCCGTGAAGCTGTAAAAGAAAACATTAAGGGTGAATCAACAAGAGGGAGGCTATGGCGAAGGCCTAAAAGCCGAGCGGCTGCTTGGAGTTGCAGAGCCCGCGTGGGGAAAATTCGGTAAGGAAAGTGAAAACCTGTGAAAAGTTTACCCTTTTTAGGTCTTGGTCCTTTAATTATTTTTATTGCATGTTGGCCGCGTGTAGCCTTCATAGAGTGACTCTTTGTCCGGAGTGAAGCTTATCCGAATATGTTTTTAAATTAAACATATTTATATATATTCTGAATCGTTCATGGATTATGAAAATGTTGATTAAAATAATTTAATTAATGGTTAGTCAAAGTTTATTTTTATTTTTGTTATATATTATTAATTATTTTAATATATTAATTAAATTGTTTAATTAAATTTGTCCCTATAGTTAAATTTTGAATACATTAAAGTTAAACTCTCAAATATAAATAAAGAATTATAAAATCAAAATGTATAATTTATTTAAAATCTATATTCCTTACTTATGTGCTAAGATTAATTTAAATTTAAGTTTAAACATAGGGTTAGCAATAAGTCTAAGTAATTAGTTAAATAACCTAATGACTTTGTAGGGTTAAATTGCAAAGTAATTTGAATTAGATATAAGGTTAGGAGGTGACTTTGGCTAGATCGAATTTAGGTTTGGTACGAGGCTCTATATGTTGGTTTTCTTATGATACTATAAGACGAGGCTAGGTCATGCCCCTAAAATTCCAAAGTTCCATAGGACGGGAGAGAGGCCATATGTTTCGTATTATGTGTGAGATAATATGCGACTAATGAAAACATTAAAGGTAATATGGATGCATTTGAAGAACATTAAGGAGGAATGGTGCAATATAATGTCTAGACATGTAACATCGAAGGGACTAAGAGTTTTGAAAATGATAATGATATCAATAAGTAAATATATGTGACAAGTAAACACAACATAAGTAAAGTATGCCACTTAATTACCATAAGAGCGAGTGATAGGGATAGAAGGAGTAGTACACAAATGAAGAAGTCTTTCAAGCCCTATAATAAGAACTAGTGTAGAAATATGAAGTTGAATAGATGAATGACATTTCAAAATTGTTATAGCAAACGATATGGCGAGCATGGGTCGGTTGATCCATTATTGAACTTCTAGGATGGCTTAGCAAGAGGAAAGCCGTGAGGGAGCTAGAGATATGTAGGAGTGGTTAGAAATCACCATGGATAATATCAATGAAGGCATGGCATATAACTATTAATATTACAAGGTATAAATTGAGAAAATAATATAAGAACAATTATAGTTATAAGAGTAAGAATTGCATGGTAGTATTATAGATTGTAATGATGGCCCTTGTAGGAGGTAAAAATTTTAAAACATTTTGGGCATCTTATATTACCCTTGCTAGTAGGCATATTTGAGCATCTCTGATGAACACTATATATAATAGGATTGCGTCCTAGGTGAAATAACATACTTCCCAAGAGAATTTATGATGGAAATAATCACGAGGATTGCGCCCTAGGATATAATGATTTGATGCTTTGATCATGGACACATAATCAATCATTGTAATAACACATCAAGGTCGAGGTCTGGGTTGACCACCTTCACCTTCACCTCCATGCAGAAAGGATTATATGTCTCCATTGATATCAACAACTCGCAAAATAAGAACAAAGCTTGATGCCACGTAAGTGTGTTGGATTCACATTAGTAGCATGTGAGGTGGTCATAGTGCATAATGTGTGTAGGTATCCATACGATCCATAGAGATTAATAAGCGTATGTATAGGAAACCTAGATTTATGACAACAAATACAAGTTTATAGTATGATAGATACTGGTAAATGCCTTTACGTTGTGTGAATAAGAACAAATTAGCTGTAAAATTATTAGAAGTAATGGTTCCCCTTCTAATTATATCACATGGAAAAGGAGAGATCAATGGTTAAAGTTGATAACATTTGCATTCTAATATGGTATAGTCCCAAAAGCCTTGTAACCATAATAGTTCTCCTAGTTTAGTGAATGTTACAATACTTTTGTTATTGCTTATTATCAATAAGGGAATAATAATGTAGGACCTTAGGATTTAAAGGACATGAACCTTCTCCCCTAAGAGAGGTATGCCAATCTTAAGGGTCCTTGGTAGTTGCGTGTTGAGTGAATACAAATTATGAGTTCTAAAGACCTCCATGTTAAATTGTTGATTATTTCGTGCTAAGTTGGATCAATTTAATCTTTGTGATGAGTAAACCTCTCTGATGTTATAACTTAAAGGATATTGTTAAACGGTAAGAAGTAGGATACTAAGGTGGATAACACTTGATTATAACCTTAAGCATTCTAGATATAATATTAAGGTTCGATAGAAGGATTAATCTAAATGTTTCTTTAATTATTAGAATACATATCAGCGGATAAAAGAAGTAAAACCATAAGATAATATCGACATATTCAGTCAAGTCAAAGCTAAGTAGGAAAAGTTTGTCCAGCATCTGCTACTTGCAAGAATGGAGAGATTATGCGTCAAGATTTTCCCTGCATTATTATGACCATAACTTCAGGACGAAGTTTCCTGAAGGGTGGGTGTATGTAACGCCCCATATTTCGACTAGACAGGTTTATCCGTGACACATATTGAACTTTATTTTCTTATTATCTGTTGGACTTAACTAGACTGGGTAAACTATACTTATGACACGATACACCCGATTATATGTTGCTACCATGTGTATGTCGATACTATGTTATGTTGTCACTATGAATATGATGTTATGATATTATGATCTTACTATGTTCATGCAGTTAATAGGTTATGGTTATCATGAGATTCGTTTCTTTTATGATGACGATATATATGTTTTAACGTTTTCATTAATGGAATGTGAAATATATGATGTTATATGTGGATGCCATCCTATGATGAAATTGATTGAATTGTTATATGTCATGCATACCTGTGATGAGCTAAAATTGTGGCGTGAAATAAAACGATGTTGATGATATAGATCAATTGGCGATCGAATGGAAATGCTTGTTATAAAATGTATATTTTGCGAAATACTAACCTACAGGATACAAGGGCTATGGGATAGCGAGATACTTGATCTAATACATGGGATAAGAACTTTTCCATGCAGTAAAAGCTTAGCAACCAAAATTGATGATACGATGACACAAACCGATAATCTCGATAGCAGCAAAGTATGAGTCGATAAGGGCGTAGGCCCAGTATGTTGAGAGGGATGGATGTGTTTCCCACCCTAGATTTCCATGATACCCGAGGTCGTGGGAGGGCCGTGCTGAGACACGCTCCCCATGTTGTTGTGATGACGATGGTCGGATGCCTGCTAGGGGAGGATAGGTCCGCTGTTCAACCGACGCTATCGCTCTCGGGTTCTATGTGGTCAGGTCGGTGAGTCTGACATCCACTTTTGTACTAGCAGAGGAAGGATAGGGAGGATGGAGGACGTAGGTTATGATGGGAGGATATGTTAGTTAGTACTGTTGAGGGTTGGATATTCCTTGATCTTTAGTTAGTGGGAGTAGATACCCTTCCTGTACTTGATTGATTAAACTAATGTAAACATAAAGACAATGATGTTAAATCGTAAAGGGTTAACTGTTAAATAACCGAGGATGTTAAAGTAATTATACTATATATTATGCTTGCTCTTCTGCATGGGGGTAAATACTATTATTAGTTAGCAGGTATGCATAGGCGGAATGGGGTTTGTTTATAGTACACATCCGACATGTGCATACACTGGCCATGCATGCACACCTTGTACGTGTACAATATTACTGGTGTATAACATACTTGTCATGCTTGAATAGTAGTATAAATGTCATAGATAACTCAGTTAAGGATACATCAATCAACTGAGGTAATGAATGGTTAGGTTGTTAATGTGTAAATAAGTGAATTAGTAATTATATGAAAACATTGTAATAATAAATTAAGACAAGTGTCGTCAGTTAACATTGTCATAGGAGAACTGTTGTGAATAGGGTAATGATAGTGTCTAATTAATTAGTAAAATTGTTTAAGCCCTCACAAGTGCTTTGTTTATAAGAACAAGGATGCTATATTGATGATAGGGTACTCACGTGATAAACAAATAATTAAGAATACTATGATTAATTCACCTTTTATTATTGTTAAATGGTGATTTAATTATTATTATTAATTAATAAATGGTGATTTAATTATTATTATTAATTAATAAATGGTGATTTAATTATTATTATTAATTAATAAATGGTGATTTAATCATTATTATTACTTAATTAATAATATTCCAGCAACATTTATATCCCTATCGTAACAATTGCAATATAAGTAAGATTTAAAATATTGATTTATAAATTAATATTGTGTGATTATTTCCATTTCAAAAGTTAGCCATAATAGAATAATCATTCTTGAATGGATGTGATGTGAAGGAATAGGTATTAAATATTATTTATTTATTCAGTATGAGTCTTAAAGTTAAGTTACATGATAAGTTATCTTGTCAGATTGGTAAAACCATTAAGACGTGCCTTGTCCCAAACTGAAAAGTCAAACTAGAACATATATTATTGTATTATTTTATTCAAAAAACACTAAGTGCAAATGTGGTGAATAAATGGAGAATTATTAAAATAGATCTCGAATAGAGAACCCGTAGGTAATATCTCCTACCCTAATAAATACTTACCATCGAATAATTAAATTACAACAAATTTACTGTAAGTGCATTAATTGTCGGTGCATTAAGTGAAGAAATATATTATTATATTGTAAACTTGTATAAATGTTAAAGTCAGGGGATTTAATGATTGAAGGGCTCGAGAGAGGGAATTTGGGGTGGTGGAGTAAGCCTCAAGTCTTCTCGAGGAAGGAAAGGTATTTAGGGACGGGTGAAGGGAGAAGAAGGGAGTTTTTTTCTTTGGGGGGGGAGAACTGTGATGATTTTGGAGGTGAAGCTGAGGAAGGGGTAAACCCCAACTCCAAGGAGGAGGTGGAAAAATCATAGGGAAAACTGCACCTATGGAAGTATAGTAAGGAATGATGCTCTCGGGATTATCGGTTTGTGGGCTCGGGGGCTAGGAAACCCGTCAGTTTCCTTGGGCCAGCATGATAAGAGCTGGTCGGTAGGGTGGTTCATTCGATCGGTTGCTAAGCTTTAAAGACAAAAATCTGGAAGGAAATCTACAGCAAGCTATGAGACAATCTACAAACTTCAAACTTCTGGAAACAGGTATTTTCCTCGTCAATTATTAGTTTATTATGCTGAAACATACTCTTATACTCTTATGCTGAAATATGTACATGAAATAAAATCCTAACATGTCACGTTATTTTTACATCTGTAAAGTTTGTTAATGATTAGAAACGAGAAAGTGCTTATACTAAGGTTAGGAAATTTTCATTTGAATAGCGATCAATTTATCAGAAACGTATACGAAATTTCATTTGAATAACATAAAATAAGCTTGTCATGTGCTCTGCCAAAAACCAGAGCACTACAGTTTTACTTCAAGAATTTATTTGTAACGTGGAATTCTTGATGCGAATTGAAGTTTGCTTACTAAATATCTCTGCGTATTGAATTCGAATGGCAACTCCAGAATTCGTGCCAAAATGTATGCTATTCCTTACTTAAAAAAGTAGTTAACGATTTTGTACATATATAAAAGTTATATATATATATATATATATATTTTTTTTTTGATTAGGAGAAAATGGAATTGTTATGTTATTTTTATTTGTATTTAAAAGAAACGTAGTTAATGTTTTAAATTTTACTTATATGGTTGAATTGAGAAATTTGATTATTGAAGATTTTATTCTTGGTTGGGAATAAATGTAAGATGTAATGTATTGTTTTACAAAAAAATAAAAAATAAAATAAAAAAATAAAAAATTACTGCATCTACTCAGGTATAAAATATATGTAATTTATATGCCTTTAGAGTTAACTTGAACAAAACAAAATTAGATGGTAAAACTAATTTTTGTTCGCAATAGTTAATTACTAAAAGGAAATCTAAATTACCTTTGTAATTTTAAGTAGTTCGCTCAATGGGTAGAGTTGTTAAAACTCCAAATGGTTCAATAAATCCCTTAATAAGTGGAGCATCTTTAGGTGAAATTAACTTCCTTCGTAAGTGTACCATCATCAAGTGAAGTTATTGAAATTTCATATAAAAGCTGGAACTATAACCCTTCCTAATATTTTATATTTCACTTTTAGGCAATCGATTAACAAGTTATATATATATACACCAAAAGGGTGAAATGCAAAGTTGATATAGATATTATATTGGAAGGAGATAACACACCCGTTATAATTAAGAGGCACTTGGCTTATAGTTTAAGCATGTTATTATAATTATATTTGTATTAATATAATGTGGATATCTATATATATATGCAATAAAGTTAAAATTAGATAAATAAATGGCATTTGATACAGAGTTATAAATGTTATTATATTCATTTATTTATAGTAAATTATGGTTGTAACATTCAAGTAATTAGTTGCATATGAGATTAATATTTAGATAATGGACATTAAATATCATAAAAAGGGATTTTTAATGTTTAGGTTGTGAAACAAGACATGGGTAGGTATATTAAGAACTTTGTCAGTACATATTAAGGTAGCTTGTATTTAAGTTTGTTAGAATGACAGTTAAACAAATTCTTGACCTATTTTTATGGATTAATATATGGACAAACAAAATAAACCCTAAATGTTGGGGTAATTGTATTTGATAATTATCCTGAAAATCATTGTTAATTTTTCCATTACTTTAGTGGGCATTGACACTTTTAAAAATAGGTGGGAAACAAAATATCAAAAGGACATCAATGTGATCAATAGGATGAGCTGAACACAAGGACACTGGAAACTAATTTTGCATAATGGCGACGTTGTTAATGAAATTGGAAGCAGAAAAGTCGACTTGACCATCACATGGTATTGGAGAACTCTTAACTAAGGAAATCCACCGAAAGAGTCAAAGAAAGACTAGTTAGAAAAACAAAGTATGGAGATGATAGACATGAAAAGTAGAATACAGTGATGCTAACCAATTGACATGGTCAAACCTCGATGAACTCGATGAGATTAAGAAAACACAGATAGTGCAACTTGATGAATCTGCCGAAGTGGTCCTATGACAACATAAATGAAAAGATGAGGTAAGAACGTGATAAGCCCGTTGACCAGAATATGATGTTATTGATAAAAGGGCCAGAAGGTAAATATTAACATATCGACTAAACCGCTAATTCCGGACGCTTGGAGTCTTGTCAAAATTATGAATCAATAATAGTAAAAACATTTAGTGTTTTGGATGTAGTCTTTTGGGAATTGAATTTTGGAATATTTGGTAACCTCTCTTGATTTGTTAACCTGTGATTATAACTTACCGTCATTATTTTACTAAATATCCTATGCCATTATCTTCTCGTCCTAGAAGAAAGGATAGCCAATGGATTTAAATCCTTGTTTGGATTTCTTATGCACAAATATGATTGGATAACTGTGGTGTGGCTTTTGATGCAATGTAACTAGTAGATAGATTGAATACCATGGATCTTCGTGAAGGAATAAGAGATATAGGAAATCTAGTTGGGACTCACAATTATTGAATGTATTACCAGATTGATATTTTACGAAATTACGATGAAGATCCTGAGGATGGTATGGAACCATGTTGGATGAGAAGGAAAACTAGTGATTGAACCACTAATGCTTATGGTCATGATTGCTTGAGAAAAATAGAATAGAATGACCTCAAGATGAGAATAGAAATTAAGTAAAGCCTAGCATTGGAAGCATGAGAACAAAAATTAACTTCGGGATGAAGTTCTATTTAAGGGGGAGTGTATGTAATGCCCCTAGAATGACTGTAGACCTTAAGGGAACCTGTCAAGGAACCCGACTGAACAACTTCGATAATAGTGGTCTCTTGAGCCTTGTTTTATTTGTGTGGAGTGGTATAATTGATTGATTACATCATGCTTAATGATTAGCCCTGTTTGATCAAGTCAAAGTGCAGTAGGACAGTTACAGTCCTAGCTCTACGATCGATTTGGGAGGACGCCACTGAGATGTGTCATAACTTTCCATTTTTATTCTGAACTTCAGGACGAAGTTCTAAATAATTAGGGGTGTATGTAGTGCCCCTAGACTACTGTAGACATTGAGGGCACCTACTGAGTCACCCGACTGTTTGAAACATTAATAAAATAACCCTATGATTTTATTTTGAGTATATTTATGATTACGATTGATTGATATATGTGCATTTGGGTAGTTATTGTGAATGGACGATTTCATGTTGTTTAACGATTAACTTTGATATGAAAATTGTACACATGAATAGTGCTTAACGACTAGCTGTATGGTGATTATGTATTCGGCGACGAAAAGTATATTTGATAAGATGAATGAGCAGTTTGAATAAATCATAAATGTTTAACAATGCTAGAGTTAGAAACCAGATGATGATTGTTGAGAACAGTGCTACTAATAATTTGTTGTGAGAAGTGTGTGTAGAAACAAGTGAGACGGTTCACCAATGGACACACAAAGGAACATGGAGGGTCGTAGAGTACGGGTAAATCACACACAAGGGAAGCGACGACGATGTCGACTTCTGACAAGAATACCACGCATGAGCAGATAAGCATTGATCCGCTTGCTCAAGAGGAATGCGTGAGGGCGTACGAGGTGGGCCACGACGGAGCTGGTCACGTACGAGTTGAGGGGCGCGCAGTGAGAACGGACTCACTCCTCAGCGCCATTAGTCCCTAGATAGCATGTAGACGGAGGATGGATGGTAACGATTCCTAAAATCCCTACAAGAGTTCCCGCAAGTCAAAAACGGAAATATGGTGGCAGAAGGACCCAACGATGAGGTACCCTGTCGAGAACGGAAAGAATGGACGCAAGGACCCAACGAGGTGGTACCATGCCAAGGAATGGAAACCATGGATGATTGGACCCGACGGAGTGGTACCATGTCAGAGAATTAAAAATTAAGGAACCAGGAGCCCAATGACGCGGCACCGTGATCCTAGTGAGCTGGATTGTTAAATTAAAATGCATAAAACTTAGGAGAATAACTCTAGATTATTACTTAGCAAATGCATAACAATAGCTTAGACATTTGCACATGAATAGTTATTTTGTTGAGCATTTAAAATAATAGAAATTATTATTTAGGAGCAAAATAGATTAGACACCTAGTCAACTAAAAGCTAGGAGTTGATTAAAATATCTGGGGGACAAACTAGAGCAAACTTAGGGATGTAGGTGCACTTCCCAGAGAAACTGACACTTGGATGGGTGAGTGTTTTAATTAAATAAATAATTAAAAATATTTATTTATGCATGAAGCGACATGTGTCGCAAGAGATTTCCCTTTATAAGGAAGGCTTAAGGAATGGGTAAGGGGCCCATAATTTGGACGATTGTCATAATTTTCGAATGCCTCAAAGACTTGTTGCTATCTAAGGGTTTGGCTTAGAAATACTGGTGGGAAGGGAAGCCCAAGCTGAATTTCTGAAATACTTGTGTGAGCTCTACGACCCAAAGCTCGGGGGAGGCCATGCGACTGAAAGCATGAGCCTATGGTTGGGTGGCGAAGCTAACGGTTTCTTTGTCAATGGTTAAACGAGCTTTGCTGAAGGGATCCTACGGAAGACGCAGACAACAATGGACCAGCTGGATCGGGTTGATAGGTTAAGGTTTGCTTATTTTTGTTAAGTTATTCACTCTTTTATTTTATTTTTCCAATAACTATAATGGCTAATTTGTTTGTATGAAGTTTCTGAAGTTTCAGGTTCAGTTCAAGGGGACCCTAAAGGAGGGGTTCTACACTTAAGAACAGACAGAGGTGGTGAGTATGTCTCAAATGATTTCTTAAATTTTTGCAAAAATCATGGCATACAGAAACAATTCACTGCGCGGTATACACCATAGCAGAATGGTATCGCGGAGAGAAAGAACAGAACCATTATGGAGATGGCACATAGTATGTTGGAAGCCATGCATATGTCAAATGAATATTGGGATGAAGCAGTGGAAACTGCGGTATACATCATGAATCAATGTCCGACGAAGAGCGTGAAGAACAAAGTTCCGCAGGAAGCATGGACATGTATGAAACATAATGTTTCTCATTTAAAAGTTTTTGGTTGTGTAGCATATGCACATGTTCCAGATCAACTAAGAAGGAAATTAGACAATAAAGGACAGAAATGTATTTTGATTGGGTATTCTGAAGATACAAAAGCATACAAGTTGTATGATCCTGTTGCAAGAAAAGTTATCATCAGTCACGATGTTCAGTTTGTAGAGAATGAAGCATGGGATGGAACTGTGGAGAAAAATGTTAAAATCATGTCACATGTTGAACATAATGACATCGCAGAAGATGTGGTTGAGACTCTGCATGTGAATCAGAACTTCACAGCACAGCCTATGCCAAGGACTGCGTAGCATGTTCCAGCACAAGGAACTCCTACACAAGTCGTAGTACAAGCAACTCCGACAAGCACTCCAAGTGCGCAGTAAAGCCCAACAAGCAGTTCGCGCGGTTCGACACCAGCAACACGGCCAAGGACAAGAAGTCTGCATGAGATATATGAGACTAGTACACCTAATTCATTATTTGTTTTTGCATTATTTTCTCAAGTTAATGATCCTCTAACATTTGAATAAGCTGTTGAAGATAAAGTCTGGGCACAAGCCATGGATGAAGAAATGGAATGCATTGAGAAGAATCAAACATGGGAATTAGTTGATGTTCCTAAGGACAAGGATGTGATAAGCGTGAAATGGATTTATAAGACCAAGCAAGATGCTGATGGAAATGTGCAAAAGAAAAAGGCAAGATTGGTAGCTAGAGGATTCACACAGCAGCCTGGTATAGACTTCAATGAAAATTTTGCACCTGTAGCTCGAATGGATACAATCATAACAGTTTTTTCCATCGCAACACATAAGTCATGGCCTGTTTATCAAATGGATGTAAGGTCTGCATTTTTAAATGGTTATTTGGAGGAAGAAGTTAATGTGGAGTAGCCACAAGGCTATGAAGTTACAGGACAAGGACACAGAGTGTACAAGTTGAAGAAGGCGCTTTATTGTTTGAAACAAGCTCATAGAGCTTGGTACAGTCGCATTGACTCATACCACATTCATAATGGATTTCACAGAAGTGAATGTGAGCCAACGCTGTACACAAAAATTAATCAGCAAGGTAATAATCTAATTGTCTTCCTGTATGTAGATGATTTAATATTTACTGGTGATTTTGGCATACAAGAATTTAGAACAGTCATGAAAAGTGAATTTGAAATGACTAATTTGGGGCTTATGAAGTCAAACAGACTGAAAATGGTATATTTATATCTCAGTCAAAGTATGCAAGTGATGTCTTGAACATTTTTAAGATGTTAAACTGTAAGACAGCCCCTACACCAATAATAATAGGTTTGAAATTGAGCAAAGATAATGATGGATCCAATGTAGATCCTACACTGTTTAAAAGACTTGTTGGCAGCCTTATGTATTTTACAATGACAAGGCCAGATATCATGTATGGAGTCAGCTTAATCTCAAGATTCATGGAGTCACCAAAAGAATCGCATTGGCAAGTAGGTAAAAGAATTCTGAGGTATGTAAGTGGAACAAAAGACTTTGGTATTTTGTATTCCACCTCAAAAAAATTGAAACTCATTGGATACACTGACAGTGACAATGGAGGTAGCATAAATGACAAAAAAAGCATGTCTAGAAATAGATTTCATTTAGGAACAGGTATTGTATCATGGGCTTCAAAGAAACATCCCATAGTAACTCTTTCTTCAGCAGAAGCAAAGTATGTTGCAGCTACAAGCGCTGCATGTCAAGCCGTCTAGATGCAAAGGATTTTAAGTGATCTGTCACAGAAGCAACAAGAACCCATAGTCATTTACAGCTACAACAATTCAGCTATTTCACTATCAAAGAATCATGTGTTTCACAAGAGAACCAAGCACATAGACACAAGGTATCATTTTATCAGAGAATTGATAAACAACAAAGAAATATGTTGAGAATTTTGCAGGTCTGAAGATCAGGTAGCAGACATTTTTACCAAACCATTGGAAAAAGACCCATTCCAATTTCTGCGAAGTTGTTTGGGAGTGACAAGTTTTGTGCAGTGAACTATGTCATGAACAGAGCATGTTTTTGCTCTGAAATATTTTTGTAATATTTTATTTTTTGCTTAAATATTCCCATCTGTTCATAATTAAGGGGAAGTGTTGTAAAAATGTAATTAATGAGCGGACAGCGTATCAAATCTAAGCCGACTCTATCAGTCACCCTGGCAGCCGTTTTGTGCGAGAGCATAGAGATTGCAGTGTCAGTATGTCAGTAATTTCTCATCCAATCCAACGCACGTCAATTTTGCAGTTATGTAACCACATTAATAGTTCGCAAGTCAAGAAATCTTATGTTAGAATTTATTATAGTGTTTAATGCAATCCTGTAGCTTCCAAGTGAAGTGATCTTAAGTCGGTTGATTGAAACTCTATAAGTAGAAGCTCATTGCTAAAACTCAAGTAGAGATGTAAGGAGCCCAATCTCTATGAGAGATGGGTAAGAAAGAAATTATGTAGAGCAAGAGTGAAAGAAAGTGGTGAAAGATTGTATCAAGAGCCCAAGCTCTATGAATGTAAAAGATCACGTGAAAACTCATTTCCATGTATTGAGGAGTTGCGCAATTTACTATGGTAAATATATAAGTCTATGTTTTATGTTTCATTCTCAAGAATGTTGTAGATTGCAAGTCGCACATCATCTCCAGATTTACTCGTGTGAATATTGTTTACATTCACCCGCAGTAAAAGAAATCAAGATTTACAAATAGTTCACCCTAGTGAAAGTTCTAAATTAACCAGGAGTAACTTCGCGTTAGATGTTTTAGTTGTTATGTCTTAGAGAAATATATTTCATGAAAAGTTTGTTTAAAGTGATGCGCGATGTGTTTGGTAAATCCACGAAGTAAAGTTAACTGCGTTGTAAAAAGTTGAAATCGCGTAGTTACTCACTGCGAAGTGAAAAGTTGAAATCGCACAGTTAAACCGTAAAGTTAATTCTTAAGTGAAGCAAGTATTCCGTGAAGCAAAATTTGGAGTTCTCTATTGTATGATCGGCGAAGTCCGAAGCAAAATTAAAAGAAGATATTTATCTACTACGCAGTTAAATCTTATTTACTGCGCAGTGTCCTTTTCCCTTGAGTACGCTAGGTCTATGCATATATCTTTTATGTTTGGTGTCGATGTGTTATTGATTGGAATTTTAATGGCATTACATTTTTCTATGTCAAATAACACCAGCATAGATCTATCTTAAATCCGTATCTATCAAGCACCAAGAGGGATCCAATTTCTTGAGGTGTATTTCTTTTTTAAAATTTAAACTCGAGAAATTTGATCTTTCTTGATTGATAGATCCGGGTTTAAGTTTTAAGTTTTTATTTTATAAATGAACATCTATATTTTAATTACTTTTCATAATATTTTATTTTATGAACCAACATGGATTTTTTTTAAATACTTTCCATAATTTTTTATTTTATGAGCCGACATGAATTTTTTTAATTATTTTGTTAGTAACAAACATTACATCACAAACGTTATGACATCTCCCCCATACTTACTTTACTTTGCGGCTTCTCTTTGGTTCCTGTTTTATAATTTTTTTTATGTTGTTTTTTTGTTTATATAGGCATTTTTATGTTCAATCGAAAATACACGTCCTTTTATTATAATGGTCGACAAAATATTAATTAGTTTATCACATTATCACTTTTTACTATTAGATGTAACGCTACATCACACATGTAACACTACACATACATGTTACAACATCTCCTCCATACTAGGCTATAGAGTACCTCATTTCAATCGTTGCAATCATAAGTATTAGATTTAATGTTATATATTGAGTAATTATGTTGAAGCATTAAAAAGAAAAATGTAAGTATGAGAGTTAATGTTGAACCTCTTTGTATTAAATAAATATACTTATCTGGAAAGAATTTGTTGTTAGAAAAGTGGGTAGTTGCATTATTGGAATGAAGATTGTTACAGTTTATATATATAGTTTATATGTATGAATATTTCGAAGGAAAAAAGGGGATTAAGCTTTTTTCATCGGTTTATAATTTAAAAGATTACTCAAATCATTAAACACAAGGAAAGTGTTCCCTTATAAGGAGGTATATAGACATGTTTTTGGAAAAAAGTCAAGTATATACATTTTCAGTCGTGAGTGGAATTAGTTTATGTATAAACTAATTCGTATTACGTTATAATGTGGAATCGTCTATGAAATCCATGGTAAATGTATTAAAATAAAAGTACTGTTGCATATCTATTTTTAAATTATAAAGAAATTGTATTAAATATAAAGATACAAATTATCAACAACAATACCTAGGTGTCAACCTCACAGCAATTGGCCTTGCCTTGACGGTTATTCAATTAATTAATAATATCATATATAAAATATTTTTTAATTAATTATAAGATACTTTGGGATTAAGGAATAATATTTAAAATTTAGGGTAGATGAATCAATATCATGGAAATTTTTAGGGGCGAAATTTCGTCAATTGGCTATTTTTGGGGCCTTTTCTCAAAAAATAAATTTGCTATTTGGTCATTTTTAGGCTCTAATATCACCTATATTTACATAAAATATGTTTTTTTTATCATAATATTTGCCAAAATTTACAATTTTTAGTAGTAAATTGTATGTTTCATATTTAATATTCGCCTACCAATTTATATTTATGTTTTCTTCAATCCAAAATAATCACCTAGAATACTACACTTAAGCATACTTTTATAATCCTTAAAAAATACCCTGATCAATATGTAATAACCATGATTACAGTTATAGATTTAATAAAAATTCTAAAACAATTTGTTTTTTTATGATGCATCATCATTTAGTCCCAAACATTATGTTGAAATGCTACTTTTAAATATTTATATAAATCTAATATAACTCTTTGTAAACAATGTTTATTAGCATTTATGCTTTTTAGAGTGATAAATAGAGTAAAGAAATTCCATAAAATATTTATGGTAATAATAAGATATTTATGCTTTTTATAAGATATTTTTGGGATAAAGAATCATATTTAAAATTTAGGGTAGAGGAATCAATATGTAATAGCCATGATTATGGTTATGGGTTTAATAAAAATTCAAAAAAAAATTGTTTTTTTATGATGCATCATCATTTAGTAACAAACATTATGTCAAAATGCTACTTTTGAATATTTATACAAACATAATATAACTCTTTGTAAACAATGGTTGCTAGCATTTATGCTTTTTATTTTTATAAATTTTAAAAGTTTGTAATTCTCATAATACATATTATTTCTAGAGAATTAGTTATGTTACATACCCCAATCAATAGCGTTAGAATTTTAGAGAGTACTAAAATTAAAGAAAACTTTTCAGTACTTAAGAAAAGTCATAACTGAAATTTGTTTGTGATAAATAAAGAAACATCGTCATCCTTGCATGATAAGTACGATTATGAAAAGGGTCGTAATCATCTTGCATATTTATTTGCATTCCTCCTTCCTACCATTAATCATCTTGCAACCTTAATTAAGCAAAGTTCTTCCCTCCTGATCAATTAAGCAAAGAAATACAACTCCTCATTTCTCTTTGCAACTGTACACTACGTTCTTATATTTGTGACATATCCTAATAAACATTCATAACCATATAAGTCCAAACAAAACACATTAATTCATTTTTCACATTCTTACCTTCCACATCCACATGAACTCTTAATTACTAGGCAAACTTAGTGCTTCTGACCAAAGCTTAAATACTTCCATGAGATCATCACAAGAACTACCGAACAGATAGACAACATGAATAATCACAATTTATCTTCATCAAAATCACTTGAAAGGAACATATACTCAACATGAAAAATAAACCACCATAATCATACACAATAGAGACATACATATACATGTGGTTCACCCATACTCATGGGCTATGTCCACCAAGAAGGTCACCATTTATTTCATTCATAAAGGATGAGGGTTACATCATGCAACTACGTTGTTGCAATTTTCCACTTCTCCTTGCCTTTCTCATGGAAAACATTTCGAGAACTTAAATCCCTAACATAAAAAGGGTTTCGAAAATCTATTACAACTAGATTAAAAAATGTCAACAACATAATGATTATCACATCTACGCCCCATGGACTCTTTATACCCTTATAAATGAACGAGGGTAATATCCCCTTCTTAAAATATACCCAAAGGTAAGAATTATAAATGTGAATCCTACACCAATACTATAAAGGGAAATACATCATTAGGGAGAGGCTTAGCCTCTAAAACTTGATCAAATCCAAAACAAAGGCTAAGATTTAAGTCAACACTAAAGAGGGAAACGAAATGCTTCCTTAAAAAAAATAGGTCAAGCATGAAAATGTTAACAAGATCCTGTGCAAGGATTTCCATGATATAAGGCTGTTAAAAGACTCTCTCCGAAATTTAATAGGAGATCGATGTAGCTATTATCTTAACAATATAAACAGTAAAAAAAAAAAAAGACCCCTTCCCTAACTGGAGTAATGTCCCCTCCCATCATACCAGCATGATAGAGAGGACTTGATGCTAATGCTGGGCATCTAGCCCCATGAACTTTTAACTAAGCGTTCACATAATATAAAAGTTCATATGGAAATATATAATTATAAGAAAAACACAGCGGAAGTAATATCAATTACACATCCATCATACATTCAAGATATTCATCAAATAAATAATTGTAAAGTTAACACAAAAGAATACTTATCTAAACAAAGTAGTCCCAAGCAACCAGCTATGCATCTGCAACGTTCCACCGAACCATAGGCCAGTTGTGCTTATCAACCTCTTGATACAACTGCCACCCCCGAGCTGGGCATGATTTCTATAAGGAACCAGGGAACAACAAACTCACACATATCCAAGCATACACCAAGATGAGCCAATCCAATCTACAATTGGGTTTATTAGGCTGCTAGGAAATGGAAAGGAAGATTGGCTAAGCTAGTGAGCTCAAGCACAGAGCCATGGGTACGCCTCCCAGATCCATTCAGCTTGGCACTCACAATACCTACACACCCAACACAAGGAAGTATTCTTCTCACTGCCACACAGTCCCTCAAGCGATACCTTCCTTTCTAGTGCTCTCAGGGTGTGCATAGAAAAGTAGCCAAATCCCTCTTGATCTTCTTGAGAGGTTATCTCCCCCACTAGGTTTATCAAGCCCTCTCTGTCCACTACCACTCCAATCTCTTGCTTACAGTCTCCAAATAAGAAACAGGGATGCACATAACAGCAGAACCCCACTTATTGGTCATGATAAAAACGTTTCTTGAGTGGGATGCCCAAGGAGGGGGTTTCTACCAATTCAGAAAAATGTGGGAAAGCTCAAAAACGTAATGGCAATTGGGGAACAACCCTGGAGAGCAGAAATCATTTTCAGAAAAACTCCCATGGGTATTTTGGGGCAAAAACGAACTCCCTCACAGTCCCCAAATCGTGGCCCTTCTCTCCCAGCTGCTGTCTAATGGAAAAACGACTCCCAGGCATGGAAAATGCAGGAAAAATGGTGAAAAACATGATGAGGAAAGGCCTAGTAGTTCAGACTGCGTGAGAGAGGAAAGACTGTGGGTTTAGAATGGCTTTGGGCACCATTTCATGGGTGTTTTCTTGCCTAAGGAGACAAAATATGATTTCCCAGGTTGATGGCTTGCCCATACACGAAATTGGATGCCATACCTCTTCATTCCCAAGGCATTAACTGCCTCAACCAATTTCTTGAAGAATTAAATGATTGGGTCCATAACCCAAAACGGGTAGTTGAGGGTTTATGTATTTTCTCATTAGCACATGGATTAACACCATTGGATTAAGGGTTTGAATAATTTCCCTCCCTATTCCTTGTAGAATCATGCCCCATCTCTTTGTTGCATTGCATAGCTAGTTGTGGTTTTTTTCATTAAAAATTCGTAATTACATGATGTCTTATTTACATTGTGCCTATCTAGCACAAGAACCATAGGCATCTATTTCTTTAATTGCCAATACCTAAAATGCTAAATCAATGGTGGGGCCTTAGCCTTGAGCTCCTCACCATGATTAAATAACAATATTTACATCATTTACAATTTAATGAAAAAGGGGGTCAAAATGGGGACATTACATTCCCCTCCCCTTACATTAGCACTGTCCTCAGTGCTTATCAAAATTGAACAAAAATGGATATGCCACCCTCATGGTATCCTCCAGCTCCCATGTAGCCTCATCGGGACCGTAGTGCTTCCATTGCACCTTTACCTACGCGATGGCTCAGTTCCGGAGCAATGTTACCTTCTTGTCTAGGATGCACAACGAATCGGTTTGGAATTCTCCCTCGGGTTCCACCTGGATCACATCCCAATTAATCACATGGTTAGGATCATGTACATATTTCTTAAGTAAAGAGACATGAAAAACATTATGAGCTTTAGTGCTAGCAGGCAATGCAAGTCTATATGCAACTGGCCCTATTCTTTCAAGAACTTCAAATGGCCTACAATATCTAGGTGATAGCTTGGAACAACTCCCAAGCTTCAAATAACTCTTCCTTGATCTCACTCTAAGATACACATGATCCCCAACATTGAATTCCCTATTCAATCTATGTTTATTTGCATAGCTTTTATGTCTATCCTGGGCTGTTTTTAAATTCTGTCTGATCTTGGCAACTTCTTGCTCCATTTCCTTAAGCAATTCTGGCCCAAGTACAATTATGTTCACTAGATTGTCCCAAATCACTGGTGTCCTACATCTTCTGCTGTACAAATCCTCATAAGGACTCATTCCCAACGATGCTTGTTTTCCATTGTTATATGCAATTCTACCAAGTGTAGATAATCCTCCCACTTGGATGGTTTGTCCATTACATACATGCGGAGCATGTCTTCAAGCACCCGATTTACTCTTTCTGTTTGCCCATCTATTTGAGGATGGTATGCAGTACTAAAGCTTAGTTGTGTACCCAAATATGCAAAGAGACTTTTCCAAAAATTGGAAGTGAACTTGGTATCCCTGTCAGAAATTATTGCCTTAGGAAACCCATGTAATCTGAAAATTTCCTTCATGAAAATATTTGCAATGGCATCGACTTTATGTGTGGACTTAACCGGTATGAAATGTGCTGCCTTTGTTAACTTGTCCACCACAACCATGATGGAATCATGTTGTCTCTTAGTCATTGGCAATCCTGTAATAAAATCCATGGAAATTATTTCCCATTTCCATTCTGGAATTCGCACTAGGTGCAATAAACCTGTGGGGTGTTGGTGTTCAACCTTCACCTGCTGACATTTCATGCACTTAGAGATGTATTCAGCGATGTCCTACCTCATCCCTGGCCAGAAATAATATTTTCTTGCTGTAGCAATTATTTTCTGATATCCTGGGTGACCAGAGTATGGAGCTTTATGGATTTCCTCCTCAAATCTGCCACATTTGGAATATAGACTCTATTCTTATAAGTAAGAAGTCTGTCTCCTTCCAAATGATAGCCTTCATATTTCTTTTCAAACTTTTGCTACTGCAATTTTCCCTTTATCTACTCATACACTTCATCTTCAACCATATGGTTAACAATCTGCTGCCTCAAATCTGGTTGGCAAGTACTAAGTGTTGCCACATACATTTCATGTACCTTCTTGCTGAGTGCATCAGCCACCTTATTTTCTTTCCCTTTTATGTGTTTGATTTCAAAATCAAATTCACACAAAAATTCCAACCATCTAGCTTGCCTAGCATTTAAAGTTGGCTGATCAAACAAGTATTTCAGACCATAATGGTCTGTCCTTAACTCAAGTTTCCTTCCCATTAAGTAATGCCTCCACATCTTTAAAGCATGTACTATGGCTGCAAGTTCTATATCATGAGTAGCATAGTTCTTCTCATGCTCTTTCAATTTTCTTGACTCATAGCATATCACGTGGTTGTCTTGCATAAGAACTCCTCCAAGTCCTTGATTGCATGCATCGGTACACACCACAAAGTCTTTTTCTGGGTTTGCAATTTTCAAAATTGGTGCACTTGTAAGAAGATTCTTTAACCGTTGAAAACTTTCCTCACATCATGGTGACCATTCGAACTTTATCCCTTTCTTTTGCAAAGAAGTGATCGGGTTTGCAACCTTGGAGAATCCTTCGATAAACCTCCTATAGTAACCAGCAAGTCCCATAAAAGATCTCACATCAGTCACATTCCTTGGAGTTGGCCAATTCATAATGGTTTCAATCTTCTCAGGGTCTACAGATATTCCTTTGTTGGAGATGATGTGACCCAAATAATGAATTCTATCTTTATAAAAGTCACATTTGCTCAACTTTGCACACAGCTTATGCTCTCTTAGTAATTACATTGTAATTCTCAAATGTTCTTTATGCTCTTCTTCATTCTTAGAATAGATGAGAATGTCGTCTAGGAATACACGAACAAACTTGTCCAAATACTTGCTAAAAACATTATTCATGAGACACATGAATGTAGCTTGTGCATTTGTGAGACTGAATGGTACCACTACAAACTCATAATGTCCATACCTCGTTCTAAAGGCTGTCTTATGAATATCTTCTTCTTTGATTCTTACCTGATGGTAACCAGACCTCAAGTCAATCTTTGAAAATACCTTTGCTCCTCTCATTTGGTCAAAAAGGTCATCAATTCGGGGCAATGGGTATTTTTTCTTCATAGTGACTTTGTTCAACTGCCTGTAGTCAATACATAACCTGAGGGTTCCATCTTTCTTTTTCACAAATAGAATAGGTGCTCCCCACGGGGACACACTCGGCCTAATATATTTCTTTTCCAGCAACTCTTGTAATTGCATTTTCAATTCTAGCAATTCTGGTGTGCTCATCCTATAGGGTGTCTTAGACACTGGTGCCGCTCCTGGCACAAGTTCAATTGTAAAGTCAATGTCTCTCTTTGGAGGGAGTCCTGGAATCTCATCAGGAAAAACATCCCTGAATTCTTGCAATACATGATAGTCCTCCAATTTCAGAGTTTCATTCTCTGCTGCCTCTAAAATGTGGGCTGCATACAATTGACATCCCTTCCTACAGAACTTCTTCAGCTGCATTGCTGAAACCTATCTGACAGAAGTCACCTTTGGAATGCCTTTTACAACCCTTGGGTTTCCTTCTTCGTCCATGCATTCAAATGTCTTATTGTAGTAGTCAAGTTTAACCCTGTGTGCTTCTAACCAATCCATTCCAATGAGAATATCATAGGAACCCAGTGATAAAATATTCAGATTTGTGTAAGTGAATAGCCCATCCATCTCTAATGGACATTTCTCTACTATTTCACTAACTTTTCTCTTGGTTCCAGTGGCTAGTTTAACTAACCATGATTTACTATGCGTTAATCTCTTAAAAGCACAAATCTCAACAATTCTAGGAGTGACATAACTGTGAGTAGATCCAGGATCAATCAAAATAGAAACAGATTGCTTAGCAATCTTACCTTCAACTTCAACCACAGTTGATTGATGATCTGCCTGGCGATCCTCTACTGCTGCATAGATTCTAGGGATTGTCCTTGCCACTTGACCCACAGTTTCAACTCTTTGGATGTTGTGAACTTGATTTGGATTCCCATTTCGATGTGGACAGTTCCTAAGCATGTGTTCTCCTCCACAACCCCAACATTGAAGTGGTTCTCTTGGTTCCTTTGGATCTCTTAGCTTGTCTCCCATCATCCTAGTTGGCTTAGTCCCAACTTGTGATGGATGCCTTTGCTGATTCCGGAATTGAGGAGGCTTGAACCCCTTCTTCCTTTGATCAAACTTTTTGTTTTTCCTATCCTTCCATGCCTTATGGAATTATGGTTTGCTTTTGTTTTGATCAAAGCAATACTTTGCCTTTCTTATGGCCTCCTCTAGAGTTTGAGGTTCATCAAACTCAATTCTATCTTTATATGACTGGGGCAGTCCACTTAGGAAATGCTGAATTTTCACCTTATCATCTCGAATATACCTAACATACCTCAGCAACTCCAAGAACTTGTTTGCATATTCTTCCATGGTCAATTATCCCAATCTTAGCTCATGGAACTCTTTGATCTTATCATCATAGTACCTATCAGAGAGGTACTTTTGGTTGAAGTATTTCTTGAACTGCTTCCACACAATCTTCCTTTCATTGATCTTCTTCACTTACCTGATGTGTTCCCACCATATAGATGCTCTTCCATTCAAGTTGAAGATGGATACCCTTTCCTTCATATTTCCTAAGTAGTCTTGGACTTGGAAATACTTTCTCATCCCAAGAAGCCAAGCTTCAGCTTCTTGACCAGACTTTATCTCTCCATCAAATGTAGGAGGTTTCGCCTTCTTAAATTCACCATGTGAACTGTTCTTGTAGTGCTTCTTCCTCTTGCTTCTGCGAGACGAGGAGCTTGAACCCTCAATGGATTCTTCAGAGTCAGATGATTCATTAGAAGATATTTCTGGAGTATATGTTCTGTCTGTAGAAACTCTTCTTGGGCTACTGGCCCTCTTGCGGGAATTCCTCCTAGAACTACTCCCACCCCTATCTAGATTTGATATCTGATGCCCAGAGTTCATTTTCCTATGGATGTCTGTCAAACTCTGTAGCATGGCTGCATTCAACTGATTTTGTTCTTCCTGAGCTTTAATCATCCTTTCATTATCTTCTCTACAGCTTTGCAACTCCACCCTTAGGCTTCTCATGGTGGCTGCAATACTTGGAGGAGTCTCTTGATTTCTTCTCGCATTAGATTCTGTTTCAGCATTCTCAACATATATATTCTCCCCCATGGCATCTGTCTCAGGCTCATAGGGATCCTGTGCATCATCCATGATGTTGATTTTCTTGGCCCAACCAAGATCCAAAGATTTCCAACTATACTATCTAGAGTGCTGCCCTGATGTAACTGTGATTTTGCAGAATGTGTTCATCCACACAATTGTTAGCTACATTATATTCTCATAATTCATAATTTACTTTCATGCATGTGGGAAAATATTATATTGACAATTTGTCAAATCATAAAATTTTCTCACAATCAACAACATATGAGGGGGACGACGGGGGTAAAGGGGGCTTGCCCCCTTGTGGCCTCCCTATGCCACTACAGGGCGGGTCGAGGGAAACACCCTTGTTTTTTTTTTTTTTGGTAAATCTTTCCATTTCACGCAATCTGGCGCATAAGTTCCATGGAAATTTTTCCATTTTTGGCACCTGAAAATCTCCCTGAAAAATGGCTGAAATTCCTTGTTTTCGAGCAACTTGTGGAGTTATTCCACAATTTTGGAAGAGAATTCCTTCCACAGTTTCGGAAGAGAATTCCTTCTACAGTTTTGGAAGACATTTGGAATTTCTTTCCGCAGTTTTGGAAGACATTCTAAAATTCTTTCCGCAGTTTCGGAAGACATTCCAGAATTCTTTTCGCAGTTTTAGAAGACATTCCAGAATTCTTTCCGCAGTTTTGGGGCAGTTTGCTGAATGCTTCTGCAGTTTTGGAAGAGAATTCCTTCCGTTGTCTCAGAAGAGAATTCCTTCCGCAGTTTCAGAATGATTTGCCGAACTCTTCTGCATTGCGGAACAACTCGCGGAATCCTTCTACAGTTGCAGGACGATTCAACGAAGTCTTCTGCAGTTGCGGGATGATTCACTGAAGTCTTCCACAGTTGTGGAATGATTCGCCGAAGTCTTCCGCAGTTGTGGGACAATTCACCGAAGTCTTCCGCAATTGTGGGATGATTCACCGAAGTCTTCCGCAATTTCGGAATGATTCGCCAAACTCTTCCGCAATTTCGGAACAATTCGCCGAACTCTTCTAAAATTTCAGAATGATTCACCAAACTCTTCCACAATTTCGGAACGATTCACAGAACTCTTCCGCAATTGCAGAACGATTCACAGAATCCTTCCGCAGTTTCGGGCCAACTTTACGAATTCTTCCCGAAACAGACTTAAACAAAATTTTTCCAAAAACTCCTAAAACAATTTCAGATTCTTCTTTCCTCCTTCCCGTGATGACTGTTGCTCAGTAGGAGGTAACCTTACCTTTGCAAACTATCCAACTTAGCTAGTTTAGTCCCGATGCTAAGACCTGTGGTGATCAGGAAGGGACCTTCCCATGTGACTGAAATCTGGTTTGGCCCATAGAGGTCCAATGCTGCAATCAGCAGCTTTGATACCAAAATGTAATGTCCCCTCCCATCATACCAGCATGATAGAGAGGAAGTGATGCTAACGCTGGGCATCTAGCCCCATGAACTTTTAACTAAGTGTTCACATAATATAAAAGTTCATATGGAAATGTATAATTATAAGAAAAACACAGTGGAAGTAATATCAATTACACATCCATCATACATTCAAGATATTCATCAAATAAATAATTGCAAAGTTAACACAAGAGAATACTTATCTGAACAAAGTAGTCCCAAGCAACCAGCTATGCATCTGCAACGTTCCACTGAACCATAGGCCATTTGTGCTTATCAACCTCTTGATACAACTGCCACCCTCGAGCTGGGCATGATTTCTACAAGGAACCAGGGAACAACAGACTCACACATAGCTAAGCATACACCAAGATGAGCCAAGCCAATCTACAATTGGGTTTATCAGGCTGCTAGGAAATGGAAAGGAAGAGTGGCTAAGCTAGTGAGCTCAAGCACAGAGCCATGGGTACCCCTCCCAGATCCATTCATCTTGGCACTCACAATACCTACACACCCAACACAACAAAGTATTCTCTTCATTGCCACACAGTCCCTGAAGCCATACCTTCCTTTCTAGTGCTCTCAGGGTGTGCATAGAAAAGTAGCCAAATCCCTCTTGATCTTCTTGAGAGGTTATCTCCCCCACTAGGTTTATCAAGCCCTCTCTGTCCACTACCACTCCAATCTCTTGCTTACAGTCTCCAAATCAGAAACAGGGATGCACATAATAGCAGAACCCCACTTATTGGTCATGATAAAAATGTTTCTTCAGTGGGATTCCCAAGGGGGGGGTTTCTACCAATTCAAAAAAACATGGGAAAGCTCAAAAACGTAATGGCAATTGGGGAACAACCCTGGAGAGAAGAAATCATTTTCAGAAAAACGCCCATGGGTATTTTGGGGCAAAAACGACCTCCCTCACAGTCCCCAAATCTTGGCCCTTCTCTCCCAGCTGCTGTCTAATGGAAAAACAACTCCCAGGCATGGAAAATGCAGGAAAAATGGTGAAAAACGTCATGAGGAAAGACCCAGTAGTTCAGACTGTGTGATAGAGGAAAGACTGTGGGTTTAGAATGGCTTTGGGCACCATTTCGTGGGTGTTTTCTTTCCCAAGAGACAAAATATGATTTCCCAGGTTGATGGCTTGACCATACATGAAATTGGCTGCCATACCTCTTCATTCCCAAGGCATTAACTGCCTCAACCAATTTCTGGAAGAATTAAATGATTGGGTCCATAACCCAAAATGGGTAGTTGAGGGTTTATGGGTTTTTTCATTGACACATGGATTAACACCATTGGCTTAAGGGTTTGAATAATTTCCCTCCCTATTCCTTGTAGAATCATGCCCCATCTCTTTGTTGCATTGCATATCTAGTTGTGGGTTTTTTCATTAAAAATCCGTAATTACATGATGCCTTATTTACATTGTGCCTATCTAGAACAAGAACTCTAGGCATCTATTTTTTTAATTGCCGATACCTAAAACACTAAATCAATGGTGGGGCCTTGGCCTTGAGCTCCTCACCATGATTAAATGCCAATATTTACATCATTTACGATTTAATGAAAAAGGGGGTCAAAATGGGGACATTACAACTAGCCACGCCCTAACTGGCTGCACAAATGCATGCTTCTTATCAATGATAAAAGTGAAGGTGGAGTTCCAAGTCTAGCACTCGATACGCCCTAGCTGCCAAGGTAGCAAATACAACTGAAACCGAGGCTCACATGAGGACTAGACCCGATCTAAAGGATACTCTGTCAATAGTTATGCAAGGATCATCTTTTGTAAAGTTTGATATGTATGAGAAATAATAACCCTGATACCACACGTGTGGTGATAATCCTTAGTGGAGATCGATTAGTTGGTAGGTAGGCATAAACGAATAGCACCACCTCAATAGTATAAAAAATATGAAAGATACTAATAGTAAGGGAAAAGATGGGAGAGCTCGAGCTCGTCCATGGGCCGTGGGTTTGGATCTATACTAGCAGTCCCCTTCCATTTTGAAGACGCAAGATAAGATAATAGATCTACTATTTAAATAGAATAAGAACCGTGATGATGAAATTCTGTAGGTCATACCCACACTGAAATATATATATATATAAAGATAAAAATACCTTAAAATTTTAAAAACATGGAGATCATGCTCTTCCATCAGAGGTCCCCTCATATATATATCTAGCACTAAACACCATTGCCAGGATCACGTGGATCCTTCGACATTGACATCAAAAATATATTAGAAAAATTACAGAGTTTAGTGATCGTGTTCTCTCCACGAACTGTCCCTCTAGTTTTAATAAAACAACAATATAATACAATGTTACAGGAATGGCGTGGATATTTCAATGCTGTCCCTAACATATAACGATAATACAAAAAAAAATGCCTGGATAATTCAACGCAGAAGCCAAGATATAAATTAAATTCTCCAAGCAATGGGAATCACGCTTTTCCATGAGCGGTCCCTCCAAATCTACTAACATAAAATCAAACAGCAAAACTCTAAGTGGTAAAATTTGAAAAGTGGATCGAGCCCTAAGGCCATCCCCTCCCAATCCTCTAATATCAAAATTATCTATAAGGAAGAAATATAAAAGTCTGATAACAAAATGCTTCTGCGCATTATCTCGGTCAAAGAAACTACGGAGATAAAACTATGGATCAAGCCAATCCAGCCATCCTTTCCCCAAATCCTTCGATTGTCAAACATAAATTTAAAAAGGAAGAAAGCCCTTTTTTGTTTTTCTTTTTCCCTCCCCCAAATTCTCCGCGACCTCGCTTAAAGTAGCAGCGCCTTTCCCGTGGAGAGTTTGCCCCAACTAACAACCAGACATTTTGGGAGATCGTGGGTGTCCCCCCTCCTAACAAATGGCTCCTCTATGAAACATAGATGGCTCGGTGTGGAGTTTCGATGCTCGTCCAAGGAGATCATTCTCCACAAATATCTTTCCACGACTCATAACTACAACCTTCGAGAGGTTAAGTATTAATTAAAACTTTATTTGTTTTAAAATTAAATAAATATCTTTTATAAGTTAACTGGTAGTCATGGTCGTATTAACACAATTTATTTTACTTAGATAAAACCTAGGCTTAAACCCTTCAAGTCGAGGGATTCATGAATTTGTTATAAGGAGGAAAAATCAAGGTTATGCCCTTAGTTTATACACAACATAATATTCTTATAAAGGGTATGTTCTTTCAATGTTTCCTTTAGTTCCTTTATACAATTAAACCTTAAGTAGTCTTGTTTATATCTTAATACTTTGTCCATAACTCTTAGGAATTCTATGCCAAGGTTAATGTGGTTATATTATCTATTAATGTCTTAATCCTATTAGGATAAAACTAACTAGGCCATAGTATCTTAGATACTTATGATGAATATAAATCCTTATAGTGACGAACCCTTATCTTCACACTTAGGGCGATACGTAAGGCTACGGTATCCATTCATGGCCTCCTAATCATTCCACTACTCCCCTTAGTGGATTCGTTTGTCCATCGTTTTTAGTTGCGTCATTAAGTTTACAATTTGTAACTTAAAACCTAGGAAAATAAGTAACAATACTTTCAAGGTCCACTGGTGTGGCCTTGGCCTTGAGCTCCTCACTAGGGCCTCATACATAGTTTACAATATACATTTATCAATCTGTTAGGGATAGAAAGAGGGATATTACAAGTTATAGGTTTTAATAATACACATTATTTCTATACAATTAGTTATATGTTATAAAAATGGAAGGTTAGGGGAATTTTGGGGGATTAAGGAATAATATTTAAGCTTTAAGGTATCTAGGGATTAGTGTTTAAGGATCATGATTGAGGTTATGGGTTTAATAAAATTCTAAAACAATGTGTATGTTGTCATTATAGGTTTTAATAATACACATCATTTATATGCAGTTAGTTATATGTTGTAAAAATAATTATAATTTAGACATTTTAAAACCAAATTCCATATTTTCATAATAATTTTATTTTATTAAAATTGATTTAAGGTATATGGATTAGTGTTTAAGGATCATGATTAAGGTTATGGGTTTAATAATATTTTAAAACAATTTGTATGTTGCCATAGGCCAACATAGCTGCATGGTTCACTAAAGTAACCTTGGTAAATATAGTCAACCATGGTAAATAAAGTCAACTATGGTTATCTAAACTCAAACATTGACCACGACCACTAAAGTCAAACATAGTTAGTTATGGTCAAACATGGTTAATCAAAGGAAAACATGGTTCTCTAAATTTAAACAAGGTCTATTGCAGTCAACCATGGTTAACTAAAGTCAAGCATGGTTGAACAATAATTGACCATGGTAAACTATGACCACACGGTATACTAAAGTCAACCATGATTAAACAAAAGTCAACCATGGTTAACTATGGTCAAACTTAGTCAACCATGGTAAATATAGTCAACCTTGGTAAATATAGACAACCATGGTAAATAAAGTCAACTATGGTTAACTAAAGTAAAAAAAAATGACACATTAATAATTTGACATTCGACATTCATTAGGGGTAACTTATGTCACATTGTGATGTTTATCAAGTGTTATGTTGCATTGTGACATTCATCAACAATTATGTCACATTTTGATACTTATTAAGGGTTATGTTGCATTGTGACATTCATTAAGGGTGATGTCTCTTTACGACATTGATCAATGGTTATGTCTAATTTGACGTAAGGGTTATGTCCCATTCTAGCATTCATTAAGGATTAAAATATGGTGTACGCCAACAATTCTCAATATGTGACACATTAATAATGTGACATTAGACATTTGTCAAGGGTTATGTCGTATTGCGACATTGATCAAGGGTTTTGTCATATTGCGACATTGATCAAGGGTTATAATTAAGGATTAAAAAATGATATACACTGACAATTCCCAAGATGTGACACATTAATAGTTTGACATTCAATGCTCATCGGGGGCTATGTTACATTATGATGTTTATCAAGGGTTATGATGCATTGCGGCATTCATCTTGAGGGTTTTGTCGCATCATAACATTGATCAATATAATTTCAATAGGCTATCTCACATTGTAATGTATATAAAGTGTTATGTTGCATTGCGGCGCTTAGGGGTTATAATATTAATATGATAAAGGGTTATGTGCCATTCTAACATTCATTAAGGATTAAAAAATGATATACACAAACAATGCCCAAGATGTGACATTCGACATTCATGAACGACTATATTACATTGTGATGTATATCACGTGTTATGTTGTATTGCAACGTCCATTAAGGATTTTTTCACACCGTGACATTGATAAAGGGTTATATGCTTAATATGAAAAAGGGTTCCATCCCATTCTGATATTTATTAAGGATTAAAAATGATATACACCGACAATTCCCAAGGTGTGACACATTAATATTTTGGCATTCGACGTTCATCTGGGGCTATGTTGCATTGTGATGTTTATCAAGAGTTATGATGCATTACGACATTCATCTTGAGGGTTTTGTCACATCGCAAAATTGATCAATATAATTTTAATAGGCTATCTCACATTGTGATGTATATCAAGTTTTAATGTTGCATTGTGGCATTCAACAAGGGTTATGTCTCATTGCAACATTCATCAAGGGTTATAATATTAATATTATAAAGGGTTATGTCCCATTCTAACATTCATTAAGGATTAAAAAATTATATACACCGACAATGCCCAAGATGTGACACTCGACATTCATCAACGACTATGTCACATTGTAATGTATATCAAGTGTTATGTTGTATTACGACGTCCATTAAGGGTTTTGTCACATTGCGACATTGATCAAGGGTTATATGCCTAATATGAAAAAGGGTTCTGTTCCATTCTGATATTTACATTCATCGTGTTGGAATATTTTATATTCCTTGCAAGGTAATAATGTCTTTGTATTATGTCGAAAGATATCCACAATCTTATGTAAAAGAGTAATACATTATATCCCATATTCATTATGGTAAAATATATCTTAATATTCATTATTATATAAAGAGATGTTATTATGGAGAATTATATTGTCTCACATGTAATATGTGAGAGTAATTCCTCCTCATCTCTTAGTATATAATAGAGTCAAGGGAGTCACATCACTCATTCATGTTCTTTACTTATTCACACAAGTATTGCTATATTATATTGGGGTTATTGGCATTTCTCTCTTGTAAGCTTGAGGGAGATATTATGGAGATAATAGAAGACTACCTTTCCATGGACGTAGCCCAATTGGGTGAACAACGTATATATGGTGTACTCTTTTCTCTTGTTCTCTTTATGTACTTATTGTTGATATATTATTTTTTTGCATAGATAGGTAAGCTAGTTTAGTTAGATCCTTATCTCTAACATGGCATTAGAGCTTGTTGCTATGATCTCTCACCTTCTATTGCTTTCAAAACAGCATTTTATCATTTACGAATTGTTTATTTTTTGTAGATTTGATTTCTATCTGGTATCCATTAGGATTCTCTTTAGATCTGGAAATATTTCTACATTTTTTTTTAACCCTAACCTTGTTGTGAAGTTTTTTTTTTTTGCAGAAATTTTTCAAGGGTTTCTTGATTTTTTTGTAGATCTATATGATTTCCTAATTCTCCTCAAGGAGATCTATCTTCCGGTTGTCCAAATGGAATTTTTCGTCCAAGTTTGGTAGACTTTGTGCAGGATTCCATCTTCGGTTCGACATTGTTTTCGACCTTAAACTGGACACTCGCGACTTTTCTTCGTAGAAACCGCGATTAACTGTGATTGTTCCTACTGCGAACCCACGAATACACTGTAGAATTGCGGCTTGTTAGTGTGCAGACTCACGTATGCTTCCGCATACTCGTGAATGTTCCACTGTCAACCCACGTTTACTTAAGTTTATTTGCAACCCTTCGTGTGTTGAGCTCATGAATGCTTTGGTAGAACCACGAATTTACAGTACAGAGACCCGCGAGTAGCCGCGAATCCATTACACTGCAACTCGCGAGTAACCATGACTTTGCCATGCAGAACCCGTGAGTATTAGTGTTTATTCGCTAGTTTCCTGTTGGCAGAGCCGCGAGTAGCTTTTCTTGGCACTTTTTTTCAAAAGGGCTCTAAGAAAAAGTCTCTTTTCCTTTACTGTTTTTCTAATTGTGTTTCTGTAGATTCTGTAATATCCCTCTTTTACACCCTTGTTATTTTTGTAAATGTGGATATGTATTGTACTATTTTTGGTGAGGAGCTCAAGGCTAAGGCCCCACCAGAAAACATTCTAACTAATGTGGTTTAATAATTCTAATTGGTAAGTTGGAAGGCAAGTTTAGGAAACTGAGGTCGTAATGCAACCTAGCACTGAGGGCACGAATCCTCTGAGGGGAAAGAGGTGAAATGGCTTGGAGGCCATGTTTTGATCATATATGTTGTCATGGTGCCGCAAGCACTTAGTGAACACTAACATTTACCAAAGGTTACTTGAGTTCTTTGGTTTTCGGTTGGTCCTTGAGGTGGGGCGTCGAAGTTACGCTTAACCGTTGTGAGGTAGTAAAAGTATCCTAAGACCTAAAAATTAACACTAAGTTAATATATGCTAAAAGTTGTTAAGTAAAACTAAGGAAATCATTTGGATAACCTTGGCATCCTAGTCCCAACATAGGGCGTCAAGGGTTTTCTTCATAGAAACCCACTACCTAATTATTTAGCATAAGCCAAGCTATTTTAATAATTATTATTAGTTATAATAATAATTGGTAAATATATGTATACACCCTAATACCTTGAAATGGAAAGATATAAGTATATGCTTATATAGTGTATGGGTGAAAACGTGAAGGTGGGTAACACTTTCGTGAGAAACGAATGCAAAATCGTCTTAGCGGAAGTTATTCGGCCGAATAATAAACATTATTCGGCCGAATAATGCAAAGGTTATTCGGCCGAATAACCACAAACAGTTCTCCGTACAGTCTAACGGAGATCCTCGAAATGTGTGCAAACAGTTGCCGGACGGGAAAAAATTTTCGGGCAATAGTTTATTCGGCCGAACAATCATTCGGCCGAACAATCATTCGGCCGAATAATCCGTCGGCCGAACAAGTATTCGGCCGAACAAGTTTTCGGCCGAATAATTGTTCGGCCGAATATTTGTTCGGCCGAATGATTGTTCGGCCGAACTATTTTTTTGCATAAAAACACAGCATCAGCTGCCATATGGCATTCCCTGCTGGAAATTTATGGACCCCGCAACGGGCCCGCAGTTGCTTTGTTGCCACCCCCGCCGCTATTCCATGACCCGCCTGCTGCCCCTGGACCTGTTGACGCTCCACGAATTGCGGTTGAAACTTTCGCCACCCTGCTGCTTCTCCACCATCCGCTGCTGCCCCGCGACCTGCTGTTGCTCGTCGCCTTGACGTTGGATAGTTCGTCGCTTTGTTGGCTGCTTGCCACTGTTTCTTGTTGGACGTTGCTCATCGGGTGTTACGTTTCGGGTGGCAGGTGTGTTCGGTTGTGTTGCTGCGTGGACGCTGTTGCGGTTTTGTGTGCAGGCTTGAGAGCTCGTCATTGAAGGTGCGTTTATCCTTCACTTGTAATTTTTTGATTCTAGCTGTGTATTTTATAAGTATTAGTTGATGACTTTATGTTTCCCTTGGTGAAGGAATTAGTTGTTTCTGGAGCGTAGTGGATCGAGTAGGCGCGGCATCATGGATCGACGATTTCGTATCGCTTCGTTTGGTTACAGGTATGCTTCGATACACATATTCTGCTTCTTAGTTGGTCGCATAGGAGAAAATTAAAAAAAATATGTTCCGGGTGTTAAAAATAGAAGTTTTAATTTTTTTTGATTAATTTTGATTTTAGAGATGTTTGTATGTGCATGAACAGAGTTCATGAACTCTGTTCATGAATTCTGCTCATGAACTCTGTTCATGAGCAGAGTTCATGAACTCTATTCATGAACTCTGCTCATGAACTCTGCTCATGAATAGAGTTCATGCGCAGAGTTAATGAACTCTGCCCATGAACTCTGTTCATGGGCAGAGTTCATTAACTCTGCGCATGAACTCTATTCATGAGCAGAGTTCATGAGCAGAGTTCATGAATAGAGTTCATGAACTCTGCTCATGAACAGAGTTCATGAGCAGAATTCATGGGCAGAGTTCATGAACTCAGCCCATGAACTCTGTTCATGCGCAGAGTTCATGAACTCTGCCCATGAACTCTGTTCATGGGCAGAGTTCATGAACTCTGCTCATGAGCAGAGTTCTGTTCATGAACAGAACTGGAACAGGTATAGCTAGGCATCAAAGCTGTTATCTTCGTTATTACCCAACGAAAAGTGCAATATTTCACAGGCATATGTTTGAGTGCCCATATAGACTCACAAGTTAAACCCGGAGTCTACACGTTTTTTTACTGATGAAAAATAGTGATTAAGGTAGGTCTAATTAATAAACAATAGGATAAAACTAGATGTATGCTTGGTTGGCTCTTTTATTACAAGTTGAGTAGGATTATATCAACTAGCATATACCTTATGTTAATGTTAATAATTAACCATTCTGAAAGAAGAAACAAGGCTTAGGCAATATTTTACAACAGTATAAATAGAATATAATTAGCAGCCGCTCCAACACGAGTTTAAAAAACACCCTGCTCATTTATTTTCAAGATGATTTCAAATACATTAGTAACTAATATATCATCCATCTTAATTATAAGATCTTATCTGGGTTCATGAAGCTTAGAGATCAAACTAAAGTTGAACTTATAATGTCTTGTATCAATGGGCTTATTAATTCTAATGGTGTTAGATACTGTATTTACTGCTGAATCGTTACTAGATAATATAATTGCCAACGTCATAACTTCTATATATGATGATATATCACTGTCCACCCTTATTTTTATGATTGTTCAATAAATTCTAGGAGCTCTAGTCATGTTATACATACTTTTTGTGTGGTATTCTTGAATACAAAAATAGAAGCTTACTTCTAGCAGGTATCTAACCATGAAGAGCCCTTAATAATATATAATTCTTTAAAGATTAACCAGACCACTAGACCTAATAAAATTTCATCCTTGTTAGCCGTGATCTAAATACTTAGAGCTATATATGAACAGGTACTAATTAGCCTATAAATCTTATCTTGTTTTCTCTTAAGCACTATAGTTATTATACCTGCTTTTTTTAGGGAAATAACGTATGAATAAACTAGGCTTATACTAATAGTTAAAGATACTAAGTACAGTTGAAGTATCACCATTGGTTATCAGCTTATACTATGACTATAACACAAGCTTGACAATAGCTATAAGCTTTATACTGCTTACACAATGACTGTAACTAACATATCATATCACGTGTTTGGTTTCATAGCTTACTACTTACTGCTATCAATGGAATCACCTTCTCTTACTAACATGGCATGAGCAGAGTTCTGTTAATTAGAAGAATTCTGTTCATGAGCAGAGCTAGAAGAGGAACTTACGAAAAATTTGGAAGGTTATTGTACTATTACAATTAAATGATTATGAGATGATTATTGATGTTATGTTTATGCTGCAATAGTGTTCTTAGAGCTAGAAGAGGAACTTACGAAAGAAAATAAGTTATAATATTTTAGGTGGCTCTACATTTTGTATGCAAATCTTTAAGAGATATGTTTTTAAGTTTGTAGAATGAACATTTACAATTTCAATGTGTGTAAGTTGTTTTATCATAAATATAAATTAGAAATCTCTTAATAAGTGTATATATATGTTATACTATTTTAGCCAGCTCTACATTTTGTATGCAGATCTTTAATAGATATGTTTTTAAGTTTGTAAAGTTAACATGTACAACTTCAATGTGTGTAAATTGTATTATTATAAATATGAGCTAGAATTCTTTTAATAAGAATATATATATATGTTTAGTGAGATGTTTGTTCATTGACATGTATAATTCAACCATATTTGTTGGATTAAAAGTTTTTAAGGTTACTATACTACTTCAATTAATCATGTTATGACTTATATTTGATAATGAAATGATTATTAGATATATCTTTATGTTGCAATATTAGTGATGGTAAGAAATTTTAGTTAATTAATTAGAGTTAGGAAGGGGACTTACATTTTGTTGAAGTTTTTTATCAAATATTGGCTTGATGTTTGTAGAATAGTCATGTACAATTTCAATATGTTAATGTTTGTGTAAATTTAGATGTTATATCAAATGGAAAGAGAGTCTTCGAGGGGAAAGCGTAGGAGGTCATCACAATCCTTAGGAATTGGTGTTCCAGTTGGTAGTCGAAGGTTGTCGAATTCACCGAGAGGTTCAAGTTTATTGCATGGGTCCCAATCATTTGATCATCAACGAGTTTGAATGGGTACAAATGATTCTCCTTCATCTTCTATGGGAGAGCGTCGATCTCAACCTTCTGTTGGTATGAACATTAATGTTTAATAACGTATAAATTGTATTTTTTGTGTTTTGAATTTATGGACAAGGTTAATTCTTGATTATGGCTATATTTGAAGCAGAGCGACGTTCAGAAGATGTGCGTAATTCGATGGAGCGAGGGGAAGATCAAGATAGGATTGTAAATGATGGAATAGGTGTGGGTGGAGAGCAAGGTCTTGAAGATCCTCCCAGAGCTAGGACGACATATGTTCCACTAGCTGAGGGGTGTACACCCATATCAACTTATCCATCTGATTTACCTGATGAGCTTCCATGCCAAGGTGTTGTGCAACAAACTATTCTTGAAAGTTGTAGATCCCACTATGACAGGTTGAACAATGATCTTTGTTCTTTGGATCTCCCTCCAGAGAGTCGACAAAGTCTAGAGATTGTTTTGGCGTCTTTGCAAAAATTCATTGATGCATATGAGGAACTTGGACCAACTACAAATGGTTTTGTTCATTTGATGCGGATGTGAAGGGACCAAGTTATGGGTCCAGACAACTGGGAGGTTGTGAAGGAGAGAGTCACTAGAGAACAAGCCAATTCAATGTTCAATTTCAAGGAAGGCCTTAAGCGAAAAATGTTGAAAGTGCAATATTTCAAGCATCCTCAAATTGCATATTTAATATATGATCGATTTCTTGCAGCTTATGGTCGATTGCCTTGGAACGATGAGGTTCCTAATTATTTTGCAAGATTTTTTTATGCGGAGTTTTTTTTAGGTATGAAGCCTAACTATACTGATGTTCCTTCTGACTTTTATGGAGTTGGAAAGGGTAGAATATATAATCGAAAAGGCGCTCTGAGAGACCCTACCACTATACAACCTCCACCTGAGATACCTCGTCCACCAAGGGTTGTGGCTTTAAGATCAGAGATGGAGACAACATCTCAACAAGGGACAATTGGAAGGGAATCGGTAGGTGATGGTTTAGCTTCAGCTCTTGCTGGAGTAGAAGTTGGTTTGGGGCGAGCGAGGGCTCGTGCTATTGCTCGTCAAAGTTTTGTTTACAAGACTAATGATGAGGTAGATGCATTGAGCATGGATGATCTCAGGGCTTATGCTAAGTCTTGTCGAGATATAGCTTCAGATGTGTTATCCAATGACACATCGAGCATGGGAGAGGTTTGTTGATTATGCTATGACAATCTATTTGATTTTTTATTAATCATTTTGAATTGAATTTTTTAGTACATGGGAATAATTATATTAAGCAAATGTATTTTGTTTGCAGTTTTCGAGAATGTTAAATGCACATAATTTTCGAGTCTCCAGTAGTCAAAACCAAGAGCATCTTAGTCAAAATGAAGAGCGCTTAGGAGAGGTATTTTAATTATAATATTTATGTGAACTTGATATTTTTTTTGTTTATTTGAATTTTAATATTTATCAATGTATCTTATTGTTAATTTGACTTATTTATGCAGGTTTCTTTAGATTCCAACTTTTTAGATGGTTTACCATCTCTTGTGAGCTAATGATTTTAATTTTTTTTTGTTTTGGTTTTAAGTTAATTGCCTAATTTATTATTTGTATCTACTATGTTTTATTTATTAACAAAATTTAAATTTTAGGGAAGAGACCATTTGGAAATTGGGGGCGAAGATGTGGGGTCTTTAATGAATGCAGATATTGGCACCGAGGTAATTTTGTTGAACTAGAAATGATCTTTGATATAAGTTTAAAGTTTTATATTTTTTTGATTTATTTGAAAATTGTTTTTGTACATGTTGCAGCTTGGCTCTTTGAGATCCTTCGGAGCCAAAGGAAAGGCTCTAGGGGAAAAAAGTGGACATGCATTCAAATAATTTGATGTACGATTTTTTTAATAATTGAATTGTTTTGTAGATGAGTTTAATATCTTGATATTTTGAATTTAGTTTAAAATTGTTTAAATAATTTATGATCTAAATTTATAATTTGTTTTTTTGTGTATTGTAGGTTGAGTTGAGTCCCAGGGAAGGTCCTAGTGGAAAATAGTGGAAAGATATTGGTCGAGATGGATAGTGGTTCAGACTTTATAGTTTTTGTTGATATCTATATATTGGTGTTGTTTTGAACATGGAGGGTATTTATTTTTTGATTATATATATATATGTACATTGAATTCACAAGTTCATCAACTCTTTTTTGGATTATATACATGAGTACATGTCCATTATTTCTCATTTGGTAAATGTTTAGAATATGTTTTGCATGAGTTTTGATAATATTTATAATATGTTTCGCATGAATGTTTAAAATGTTTTTATAGGTGCAATCCAAGGTTAGGAAATGTTGAATGATGACAATGAATGTTATGAAGTTAGAAAATGTTGAATGATGAGAATGAATGTTGAATGTTTCGAATGTTATGGAAGAATGAATATTGGGAAAGAATGAATGGGAAGTGTTAGGAATGTTTGAAATGTTATTCCAAGTTGGGAAATGTTGAATGTTGAGAATGAATGTTATGATAAGAATCAATGTTGGGAAAAAATGAATGGGAGGTGTTAGAGAAAAAGAAATGTTGGGAAAGAATGAATGGGAGGTGTTATGGAAGAAGGAATGTTTTCAATTTGTTATGTTCAGAATAAGTGTTATTATAATATGTTTTGCATGAATGTTTAAAATGTCTTGATAGGTGCAACCCAAGGGTAGGAAATGTTGAATGAATGGGAGGTGTTGGAAATGTTTAAAATGATAATCTAAGTTAGGAAATATTCAATGTTGAAAATGAATGTTATGGTAAGAATTAATGGTGGGCAAAATTAATGGATTTTTAATTAATTTAATTTTTATTTTCAATGTTCAGGTACATTTGATGCGGCTAAAATCATGGCAAATGGGGGTAACGGTTTTTTTGTTTTTTAATCATAAGCGAAGATTCCAGGATTGTGAAGTTTGTGCTAAATTAGAGCAATGATTTTAAACAACAATTTGATGAATTTTCATTGATTTGTTGTAAATAATCATTTCTCTAATTTAGCATAAGCTTCACAATCCTGGAATCCTTGCTTGTGATTAAAAATCAAATGATCGTTATCTCCATTTGCCATGATTTCAGTTATGTGAATTTGCACAAGCGATATTTTAAATTAAAGATTTGGGACTGAGAACTTGGTGACAATTTTAAGACATCTATTTAAGATCATATTTATGGTGAAGTATGTATTAAAGAAACATGTTCGATGGATTAAAATAATACAAAATTTAATAGGTCTTTTTGTGATTTTTTGTTAGTATCAATCAACCAAAAGTAAAAATTCGAGGCGGAGTGGGGATAGCCACATCCGTTATCTCATCCCTTAGTGGTCTAATAGACATATGGGGACCCGAATAAAGTACTTTTGAATTTTCAAATTATATTTGAATTCATTTTTAAGCATGTTAAAGTACAACCATTTAAGTTTTTGTGTTAGTTGTCACTCAAGAAAATATTCATAAAATCTCAATGAAAAAATATACTCTGCACAACAATTTTGATAATTGGACAAAAAATATATTGCACACAACAATTGACATGGACAAAAATATAGATCAATTTATTTTTGATATGTAGTTAAAAACATCGCAATGGAATACCATCTTCAACTATCCGTTCATGGTCACATATGGATAGTTTCCATTTTTTGGTTTTTAACTGTTTTTTTGATGGAACTTGTATCAATTTTATTCGAGATGCACATACTAAATGACTATATTGACAACATATAACATCGGGCTCATAATCTTGAAAGTAGACATAATTTTTAGTCATATGCGTCTGCTGAAAAAAGTAGCCTTTTAAAATGATGGATCCTCTTTCGTATGTAAATCCGTTGTCGTTGTAGTCTTCCAATAACTTCATTTTTCCTTCAGTGCATCGCATCAAATAATATTTGACATTTTCATTGTTGTCTACAGGTGCAATCACAGCAAAAACATCTCTTGTGCAAGTTATGATTGGTGTTAGCGTATTTAAATGAATTAAATTGACTACTTATGGCGATGGATTAGAATGAACAATTGATTAAAAAGTCAAAAACAAGTTTATTACCTTCTCTTACGAGATCTAAAATTCTATCGCCATCAGACGATATTGTTATTTCTTCTGATTCTAATTCTTCAACACTTGCCAGTGGCATTTTTCCTTTTGGATTAATCTCTGTGTGTCTCCAAGCTTTTACGTAGTTGTTTGTTATGTTTTCACAAACTTCTGTAGACTCGACATTTTCAATGCAAATATGACAAAAGCATGATTGCTTTCTACTGTCAAATGCAAACACGTTGTGAAATGATTTTGTTTGAATAGAGTGAAGATCTCTAGTTCCATGTATGGTGCTAGCGTCATATGGTATTGATCTATTTATATCTTGGACCCCAACAAGCCAAAAAAACCTATACAATAAATAATGTACATGTGTACTTAAATGTTAGTATATACATTTTTTTTAATTTTAAGAAATAATATAAATTAAAAAAATAGTGGACATACCTGCGCACGTCTTTTGATTGTTGATTATAATCATGGCTTAGATTTAATTGACACCATTGGACAACCTCTGCAGCTGAATGAAACCGTGCTGAAGAATAGTTCATTTGCCATCTTCGAAGTGCTCTTTTCACGCATGCTCCTGCACCATCATGCTCACCTTTTCCATGCCTAGTTTCAAAGAAATTCCAACGATGTTTAATGTTCAGCGCTTTATGAAGTCGACATAACCAAAAAAATGATCGTGAAGATTTAAATTGACCCGCACATCCATCAGACCATATCCAATGCTCTTTGAATTTGACTTCGCGTTTTTTTAGTGAGTCATAGAAAATATTTTCTATACAATGTTGGACAAAATGTGTGTCGTGTGTACGATCATCACTGATATAGAAGTGATATTCTTTAATCACATCTCGATTGTCACATGTGCTTTCAATGCCATCGACATCTTGTTGAGAATGTCTATATACAACATGGACAAATATCGAAACTTGGTCAGAGTGATAGTATTCACTCTGTATTTCTTTTTGTGCAGCAAATGTATAGTTTTCAGCAAAATCAACCACCGACAAAATTGTTCCGCGTGGAAAAATTTCACGAGACTGTTTGAATTGAAGATCTTGCCATCGTGCTCTATGTGAATGCTGGGTGTATTTATAAATTTCGCTTTCAAATTTTTTGAGAAAATCTGTGACGCATATCTTGTCTTCTAGCAAATCAATTCTTTTGGAATGTGAATCACTAGAACTTGAATTATAGTTGATGTATTCGTATCTCTTCCAATCAACATTTACATTTGACAACGATTGATCATGATCGATAGGGTATTTATTGTGGAATAACACCAAATTTCCACAATGATGACAATGTTTTCCATTGACACATTTCTTTGAATAAAATACTTCATCGTGATTTCTCTCACATAAAATTTGAGATATGAATTCACGTATCGTCGGCGGTGGTGGTGAATTTGTCCAAAAAATTTTACCAAATTCAAGAAACGTGTCATAATATAACTGAAATTGCACATGATAACGGCAACAACATGTATCACGTACAGTTATAGGTCGAACATACCATGGTTTTTGTTGCACAAATGTAGTGTTTGATATATTAATTCCACGATGATCTTCCTTGAATTTATTGAACAATTGTACTTGTGTCATGTCCATTATATGTTTTGGTTGGCTTTCATATACATTTCGTGATATTCTTTTGCGTATCACATCTCTTGCATTTGGTGAAACTCGAGCATGTTCCAACCAATATTCTCGTACAATATCTTTAACACCTGCTCCTAATCTATCTTTATAAGGTTGTCTACAAATAATTGCCCAACAAGCAAGTTCATTATTTTCATCTATTTGCATTCTGAATTTGCTATGTTTGTATAATGTTTTTCTTGATGTTCCAACTGCTTTTGCTAGTTCTGTTGTCAAACGCTTTTGTTTAGTACTAGCTGAAAGAATTGCTGTATGAATTGCTTTACGTGCAGCACTGATATCTTTCTTCCTGGATTTTCCAAATTTTTTTATTGCATCGCCTATATTTGCCATCACATTTTGTTTCAATTTTGACTCTTTTGTTACTTTGTGAATACCCAATAATGATGTAGCACCTTCTAATTTCTTGGACACTAATAAACATCTCAAAATTTGTGCTTGTCCTGCTATTGAGTAATCCTTGAGAACTTCATCATAAAATTTTGTAGCACGATATCGTGCAACATGTATTGGTAGTTTTTCTCCATATTTGTCGCAATCAATGTCTTCTAACATTTCATCATCAATAGTAAAAGTACCTATACATCAAGTTAAATTTAATTTAACATATATCAAAAAATAAAATTCATTATAAAAAAATGAATTTGGAAAATATATGATATATACATACCAGGTTCAATTTCTGGATTTTGAACTTGATCTTCAATATTGATTTCATCGACATTAGCATGTAAATCACTATTTACATCTTCTACATTGTTCTTTTCAACTTCAATTTGTTCTTCTTGTACTCTATTTTCAATTTCCATTTCTTCAACATTATCATGTAAATCTGTATTTATATCTTCAATGGTTCTCTCTTCCGTTTCAGCAACCCTTTGTTTTTTGGCAATATATATGAGTTTTTGTTTCTCTCTATTATCATCATCATCACGTTTACGATCAGCTTTTCTTTGACGTTTTCTCTTATTGCCCATGGTTGTTTAATCTATAGACGATAAATTAAAGAATCATGTTACTTTATAGTAAAAATAAATAAACTAAGATTTAAAAACATGTACGGAATTTATAAAAACATGAACTGAAATTTATTTTACCTTTTAAAAATTTTGTAAGAGTCTTTTGAAAAAGATTTATTTGGAATTAACTTTCCTTTGAAAAAATTCTCTGAACAAAAATCTTCTTTGGAAAATAATAAAAACACCTTGTGCCAAGAAAGAAAATAAAACACCTTGTAAATAAATCTTTGTTGTAAAATTCATTGCAAAAATACTTTTTTGAAAAAATATCTACGAAAAAAACCACTAGAAAAAAATACTTTGAATAAAAACTTATCTATAAATATATCTGGGAAAAAATCATTGTAAAGAAATAACTCTTTGAAAAAAAACCCATTTCAAAGAAATAAGAAGTACAAAATTACCTTGCAACAAATCATTTGCAAAATAAGATAACTATTTGAAAAAACTCTTTTCAAATAAATAAGAAGTGCAAAACTACTTTGGAAAAAAATCATTTGCAAAATACCTTAACAAAACAACTATTTGAAAAAACCTCTTTCAATTAAATAAAAAGTGCAAAGCTACTTTGAAAAAAAAACATCATTGCAAAGAACCTCCTTGGAAACATGTCTAAGAAAAGAAATATTTTGAAAAAACTCCTTGCAAATATCCCTTAAAAAAAACACTTTCAACATGTCTTTTGGAAAAAAAAGAAGAAACATACTTTGTAAAAATCTCTTTTTCAAAAAAATGTTTTCTTTGCAAATATACAATAAGAAAATAAATATTTGGAAAAAACTTCTTGCAAATATGCCTTAGAAAAAAATTTCCTTCAATGTGCTTTTGGAAAAAAGAAGAAACATACTTTGTAAAAACCTCATTTTGCAAAAAATGTCTTCTTTGTAAAAATGCAATAAAAAAAGAGATATTTTGGAAAAACTCCTTCAATGTGCCTTTTGTAAAAAAGAAGAAGAAACATACCTTGTAAAAACCTCCTTTTGCAAAAAATGTCTTCTTTGTAAAAATGCAATAAGAAAAGAGATAGTTTGAAAAAATTTCTTGCAAATATGCCTTAGAAAAAAAAACTCCTTGCAAATATGTCTTAGAAAAAAAAACTCCTTCAATGTGCCTTTCGTAAAGAAGAAGAAGAAACATACCTTGTAAAAACCTCCTTTTGCAAAAATTATCTCCTCCTTCCGAAATTAGTTTGACAAAAAAATGCAAAGTTCAAACATGCGAAAATAATGAATTAACTTTACGTTTATTTATATGAGTATAAATTTTTTTTTTTTTTTTTTTTTTTCCGGTCGATGTGTTTTTTTTTCCGTTTAGTTATTCGGCCGAATAACCGTCGCCATAAGTTACGGCGCCGTTACGGAAAACAGTTATTCGGCCGAATAATTATTTCGGCCGAATAATCTCTGAAACATGAACGATTCAGATCTCTGCAAAATTTTCAGGTTTCTCCATTTTCGGAAGGAAAAAACCACCTCTTACACAACAAAACGAATGTCGGACTTCATACCAGTAGATTCATCATTGAATCTACTTTACGAGGGTATAAATTTTGTTGTATATAGATAAGAACTGATATTTTTTAAGTTTTATTTTCGTAACATGTGTCGAGATATGATTCAGCTCTTTAAAAAAACAGCGAAAAGAAAAATCCATAACTTTGAAAATACAACACCAAAAAAATCGAAGAAAATGTGGGACTCTTCATTGACGTGTCTACTTCAAAAGGGTGGTCGTAGATTTTTCGATTTTATAGCGGATTGAGAGAAAAGTGGTGCAACAAAAAGGTTGTTGAAAATCGACTGAGTTTCCCCATTGATTGACTTTAAAAAAATATAATAATTAGTATAGAGGTCCATTGGATGCAAACTTATAGTCAGGCACTAGTACATTGTGTGTAGATTGTCGTAGCATTTTCAGTTTTTGCAAAACACAAGTCTAACAACGATTTTAGTGGTGCAACAAATCATAACTCTTTTGTAGTCTTTTCATTTTATAAGAACACACTGTCAAACATTTGCGAAATCGACATATCAAATCTTAATAAAAAAAATTGAAAAAATTATGAGTAGAAAGCTAACACAATTCTACAAAAGTTTTCTTTTTACGGCAAAGTGAAATTTTAAACAAAAATATCACTTTTGGTCGCCCGAAGTTGGAAGACATGAAAAAAACAGAATTATTTTCTCACGAGACCCCCCAAAATAAACACCCATCTTCATTTTTTCACCCGTATTTATGAAGTAGTATTTAGGATCATGTTTTATAATTATAAAGCATTATATATATTTGGGAAAATATTAGGGATTGTATTAATATTTGGTAAGTCTAAGGGATTGTATTACTATTTGGTAAGTCTATATACACTCCTTTGAAAGGCACTAAATTATTAATACAAGTATATATTTATATACCTACATAGTTGGGTAAAGTATTAATAAGCTATCCTAGATTTTATGTAAAAGAGAAAGTTATTAAAAAGAAAAGTTTAATAAAGGTATTTTGTTAAAGGGATGATTCACTTATACCTTATATTATTTATAAAGTTGTTTCTTTTTATATATTAAAGGAGTATTATGAAATATTATATATAGAAATACAATTTTGAGAGCGGAATTGGTTTATTATTTATTGGTTTTAGGTATAAGGGAAAGGCCTCTTTTTAAAAGAGTAAAATAGACTTATAAAACTGAATCAAAAGAAAGTAATTTAATTAATAATGAAAAGTAATTTTTTAAATTGGTTTTAAGGTTTAAATATTTCCATGGCTTGGATTTTTACCAAATTTAAATGCCTGGAGAGTTGAGTAAAAGATTTATTGCTATTTTACCAGAAATAATGATTGGAGGAGTTAACGATTTTTGTTATTTTCTGGTTATTTTTCTCTGCCATATTTTTATGGCTCTGTTATGTTTTATTTTAGGGGAGCGTTATACTTCTTATGGAGAGTAAGAAACCATTTATTATTTATATATTTATCTTTTATTAAATGATGGTGTGCGTTACTTATTTACTGCCTTGAGCATAAGAAACCATTTATTATTTTATATATTTATCTTCTATTAAATGAATGGGTGCGTTAGTTATTTACTGGGTTGAGCAAACGATTTATTTATTATTTACATATTTCTTTTTATTAATAAGCGTGTGCTTGGAGAAATGTTCTATTCTTTATTTATATAGTGATCGGTGAAGGGCTTTTAGGGGGAGAAACACTATCGTTTTTCTCCATTGTTTATTTGGTTTATATCTATCTTTTGTCTAGAGAGGAAAGGGAGACAATTTTCGTAGTATGAGTGATTCATATGCGTAGAGGAGCTTGGGGATAGATCACCAAAAACCTATGGTTGATACATTAATTTATATATTGTTCTTACTGTCATCTTGGATGTGGAGTTTTTTATGTTTCGGTTTTCACAAAACCACTATGTATTGAATGCTTTGAGTGTTGGGTTACATTATAACCTAGGGTTGATGGATCTCTGAATTTGATTATGGGGTGAATGTGTTGCATGTGGGATGCATGAGCTCTTACCTTATTCTGTGTAGAATTTATTCTTGTGTTGAATGTGTTGCAATCTGGATTAGTTAGCCTAGATTTTTTTTTTTTTGTGTTGGTAGGTCTCATGCTGGATCACGTATCCATGATCGTGATGGTAGATGGAAAGGGGACGGCCTAAGAGAGCCTGAACCCTACCTTTGATCCTGTTTGCGTTGTGCTTACAGAAGATAATCACTCTGCGGTTTATTATTTATATATCTATTGTGCTGATCGTGATGGTAGGTGGGAAGGGGATGGCCTGAGAGAGAGCCTGATCCCAACCTTTAATTTCCATTTCAGAATTAGACGATCACTGTTTAATGGTTTTCTTTTATATGTTTTAATTGTTGCTGCACAGATGTTTTGGGAGATGGATCCCATATACTCTCTTAGATTTATATATTAGGCAATGTTGACGGTTCTGGATTGCGTGGCGCAGAGATGTTTGAGGAAGTTTTGCATCCACATCAATTTTCTTCTATTGAATGCATTTTGCTAAGGTAGTGATATATGAATTTATGGTTATTCAATTTTGTTTATTGATCATTTTTTAAATTTTAATACCTTGAGATGGTAATCGATCCGTGGGGGATCGTGTTCTTGTAGTATTCTTTGTGACAATCTGCGTATAGACCAAAACCATCAGTATAAGGGGTTTCACCTAGCAGCAAGGGATTCACTTAGATCCTCTGCGTATAGGGTTTGATTTCTTATCTCTGCTAATGCCACATATAAATCGGTTTGGGGGTATCAAGGTTGTCCTCTAGCATGCAAGGTTATAAAACCTCTATGTATAAATCTCGTTGATTGATATGTTGGATAATAGGTCTATGCTAATTGTTTGATTGGTGTCGTTGTTGGGTAAAGATCCTGGTTTACCTTTCTCCTTGGTAGGATATTTATATATATTCAATCGCAAAGACCCACAACACTTGATTATTTGCGCAGAGATTGGGAATGAGTTTTGCATGCCGAATGTTTACATGCTTATTGCATGTGGGATGATTAGGTTTTTAGTGGTTAATTATTTTAAAGCCAAGAGATCAGAGGTTGATCCTTATGTGTTTTCCATTTTCCTATTGTTGGTAATGTTCAATGTCCTTGGTAACTACGTATTGTATTCGAGGACTTGATCCCTGTAAATTATGCTTTGAGCATTTTGCAAACTTGTTTTCTTTTGTAGTTGTGCAGAGAATGTCCATATATACATCTCTTGGATAGCTTGTTAAGTGGTGCATGCTGAAGGTATTCACTGCGCAGGGTTGGGAAGAGAATCCCTATGTACTAGTTTAGATATTATATGCATGTGTTCTTTCTAACTATGCAGGAATTGGGGAAACGGGACCTTGCATCTTATTTGACATATATTTATATATTACTTCTGTTGACTAGTGCACAAACTGCTTTGGGAAGGAATATCCCTGAAGGTTATGGTTATATATTACATGTATGCAAGTGGGATTTCACACTTACTAGCTTGTCTAATTGCTCAGAGATTGGGGGACATCCCTTTCTAGTTTATGTTTCATAAATTATCCTTATATAAGATTGGATGCCATTGATCAAGGTAAGGGGAAAGATTGCTATGTGTTTTCCTGATTTATTTACATATATATTGTATGTTTGCATGCAGAGTGAAGGGACGGATCCTTGTCTATTCCTTGTATTGTATCTGTGTGCTAGATGTTAGGTGCATTGTTCTACTGCTCTTGCTTTGTTTATGTTATACTTGTGTTGTAGAACCCTCCAGAATGAAGGGTACCTCAAGGTGTAAATTATATTGATCTAGTTGTGATCGGCCTCGGAGGGAATCCGTGTAATGCCTCTGGGAAGGAGGGTGAATGTTTCGGAAAGTGCCCTCAGTGCGAGGCTTGAGAAATTATTGCACACACAATGTCGCAGATTGTACTTGTCTATTTGATAAATAAGGATGTGACATTTCCTTGGTGGACGTAGCCCAAAGAGTTGGGTGAACCACGTACACAGGTCTCCTTCTTATGTGTACTTGATGTGTTTTAATTTGCTTGACATATGTGATTTAAAATGATAAGTTTTTTTATTAATCCTATATGTCTATTTCATAAGTTTACATGATTCTTGTAGATGTTTGATTTTGTGATGATCATTCATGGATTACACCTTGTATTGGATGTGCACAAATATGCAATTGTTCGAATGGAATGAGCAATAGGTTGGATGGCTAATCTTGTGTAATAAGTTTTATGAAAACAACGGATGATTGAATAAAGTGTTCTTGTGAAATGTTGATGGTGACATAAGTACATATATGACCTTGCATAACTAATAACTTGGTTGTTGATGTCGAGGAAAAATAAAACAAAAAAATAAATAAAAATAAACTTTGTACACCTCGGCAAAGTGAGGATAGTGGTACATTATAAAGTGGTATCAGAGCTGAAGGTTACAGCACTAGGGCTTATGTGGGCTTAGCACGAGGTATGAAACAATAAAGCAAGGTAATACTACCAAGTTTCATTCTTTACTGTACTAGTAATTTGTAGTTTAATATAGTACTTAAGGAGTAGGATCCTCCTGATACAAGTGTATGGTTTCTTGGTTAGAGGACATGAGTTATGAATAAAGGAATTTGGACAAGGTCGTAGACTATGATTTCATGAATCCCTTTTTGCATATTTATTATATGTAGCAAAAGTTTGTTAATAATATGCTCATCTTGGATGACTAATAAGTTGATTGTTTGTATCAATATCAAGAGAAATGCTTTGACCCATCTTTCTTGTATAAATGAAAACGTGGAATTATATGGTGATGTATGTTATCACCTCAACCAACAGAATTGTGGGTTAAACTGTAAGTACACAGTAATGCTTTGGTTTTGTTGTGGTATTATGTACTATGTGGATGCACAAGAAATAGAATTTGGATTATGATTAAACCCTTGATACATTCAGAAAGGAATAAAAATGACCTCTAGAATCTCTTTGATAAATATATAGACGTATGTTTATATGGAAAAATGGTTCTACAATAATCTTGTAAATGTATAAGAACGCAAGTTGAAAACAATGGAATGGTGATTGAATGACCATTTAAATTATTGATGAGGTTGTAAACTTATCACCTCATACGAAACAAAAATTAATGAAAAGAAAGCAATCAATGTGCTAACATTGCAACCCATGGCCGTAAGATTGTAAATATTGGCGAGACTCGTTGAAAGGCAAAGGGCATGATGTATATTATGCATAGAGTTTGAATAAAAATCAAGGACTCATGAAGGGATAGACTCAGAGCATGAGTAAGATAAGTAAATATGTGAACCTTTTTTTTAATCAAATTTCGTCGCATGTTGTGACTGACAAAACTTTGAGGTTATTGCAGCTTTTGAAATAAGAAAAATATTTAAATCTACAATAACATTGCAAGGAACTATGATAATGTAAAGTGTTATGTGATACAAAAATATTATTTTGTGAATGACACTTGAAGTCCATGAGGATATATCTAATACACTGATTTGGTTTATGTGTGCGAGGAATTGCTCGCACGAAGTAATGGCTTGGCATTCTAGAACCAAGCTAATCAAGGGCGAGAGGATCGCTAAAACCAAAAAGGATTTCGCAAAACACAATGTAAGAAAATACCTTTATCTAGTTGCCAAACTTAATGTTTTGTCCTATGCAGTAGGGTCAACTTACAACTTTTGTTGGTAAGGCAGGTTGGCCATGATAGTGGCATTAGAGCCACAGTGTGAACTAAGAGTTCACTACTACAATGTTATGGGAGATTGTTACATGCACATGAGACAGTGTGACCAAAGAAGTGAAAATCTTGAGAGCATCAAGAGAAATTAAAAGATAACTCTACACATAATAAAAACCATCACACTAATACGATAAGCAGGAGGGGGAGGGAGGTGCCCTACAAATTAAAATTAAGCTAACATAAAATAAATCTAACTTAAACAAAGAAAAGGAACGAAGAAGAGAAGGTTAAGTTTGGAGCACAGACTTGAATCATAACAACCACAGTCGGATATGGATTGAACACAAGAAGTGTTCTGGTAGGAGTACTACCAATTTATGTAAGGAGGAGTTGAACACGAGAAGTGTTTTGGTAGGAGTACTACCAATTTATGTAAGGAGGAATTGGACATGAGAAGTGTTATGGTAGGAGCACTACCATTTGCATGCAATGCCCTGTGAAGCAGTGAAACACGAGATGTGCTTAGGTAGGAGTACTACCAATTAATTGCAAGAGCACTACAATACCCTATGAGGGTGTGTAAAGGTCGATTCTGGGATTCAGAGACTTAAAAGTCCCCTGGCCACTCCAGGAAACTCACGGATGCTGAGGGAGTGTTGGGGTTGTTTGCTGTAATCATAAGTTTTCCTAGGCTCAAGCGATAAGGCTTGAGGGGAAGACAATTTCCTGGACTCAAGCGAGAGGGCTTGAAGGGAAAAAGAATTTTCTGGGACTCAAGCTTGAAGGCTTGAGTGGAAAAAGAACACACATGGAATACTTGTATAAAGTGATTGGAGCACATGAACTACCTTATGATGTGTTGGGATAGCGCACTGGGAAGTGTTTGCAACTATGCATATGATATGCACGAGGTATGTGCATATACTTATGTTATGAACTTGTATACTAAAATTATGCATATTTATGTTATATTATGCATGTGTCATGATATGTTATGAGCATTAACAATATTGTTTTCAAGGAAAGGCAAGTACAGAAAGACTAAAAGTACATAGAAATAAGTGTCCTAACAAGATTTTAAAATTTATTATCTTAAATTTATACAATGTATGACTAACTTATGTGCAGGAAAAAGAAATTACAAAGAAGATCTTAGTAAGAAAACCAAACTCTAAAAATGGTTTCCATGAAAAGGCCGCAATGTGATGTTGAAAGGGAAATTGATTACTTATGTTCTAATGGATTTTTGGAAAATCACATGTATGCATACATTTATGATAAGATGTTGGAAAACTACTAGTGTTGTTTGTGAAAAGGCCGGGTCATGAGCTCGCGGAAATCATGAAAGTTTGAAGTCTTTAGCAAGTCTAGAAAAAGATGACAAATGAATTACTTACAAAGGGTCCCAAGAATGGGAAACAAACGGTTGGACAACATGAACACCAAGGACAGTGTTATTCTTAAGGGGAGGAGGATGTAATATCCCTCTTTTACACCACTATTATTTTTGTAAATGTGGATATGTATTGTACTGTTTATGTTGAGTAGCTCACGTCTAAGGCCCCACCAGAAAACATTGTAAGTAATGTGGTTTAATAATTCTAATTGGTAAGTTGGAAGGCAAGTTTAGGAAACTGAGGTCGCAATGCAACCTAGCATTGAGGGCACGAATCCTCTGAGGGTAAAGAGGTGAAATGGCTTGGAGGCCATGTTTTGATGACAGATGTTGTCATGGTGCCGCAAGCACTTAGTGAACACTAACATTCACCAAAGGTTACTTGAGTTCTTTGGTTTTCGGTCGGTCCTTGAGGGGGGGCATCGAAGTTACCCTTAACCGATGTGAGGTAGTAAAAGTATCCTAAGACCTAAAAATTAACACTAAGTCAATCTATGCTAAAAGTTGTTAAGTAAAACTAAGGAAATCATTTGGATGACCTTGGCATCCTAGTCTCGACATGGGATGTCAAGGGTTTTTCTTATAGAAACTCACTACCTAATTATTTAGCATAAGCCAAGTTATTTTAATAATTATTATTAGTTATAATAATAATTGGTAAATATATATATACACCCTAATACCTCGAAATGGAAAGATATAAGTATATGCTTATATATTGTATTTATGAAGCAATATTTACGATCTTGTTTTATAATTATAAAGAATTATATATATTTGGGAAAATATTAGGGATTGTATTAATATTTGGTAAGTCTAAGGGATTGTATTACTATTTGGTAAGTCTATATACACTCCTTTGAAAGGCACTAAATTATTAATACAAGTATATATTTATATACCTACATAGTTGGGTAAAGTATTAATAAGCTATCCTAGATTTTATGTAAAAGAGAAAGTTATTAACAAGAAAAGTTTAATAAAGGTATTTAGTTAAAGGGATGATTCACTTATACTTTATATTATTTATAAAGTTATTTCTTTTTATATATTAAAGGAGTATTATGAAATATTATATATAGAAATACAATTTTGAGATCGGAATTGGTTTATTATTTATTGGTTTTAGGTATAAGGGAAAGGCCTCTTTTTACAAGAATAAAATAGACTTATAAAACCGAATCAAAAGAAAGTAATTTAATTAATAATGAAAAGTAAGTTTTTAAATTGGTTTTAAGGTTTAAATATTTCCATGGCTTGGCTTTTTACCAAATTTAAATGCCTGGAGAGTTGAGTAAAAGATTTATTGCTATTTTACCAGAAACAATGATTGGAGGAGTTAATGATTTTTGTTATTTTCTGGTTATTTTTCTCTGCCATATTTTTATGGCTCTGTTATGTTTTATTTTAGGGGAGTGTTATACTTCTTATGGAGAGTAAGAAACCATTTATTATTTATATATTTATCTTTTATTAAATGATGGTGTGCGTTACTTATTTAGTGTCTTGAGCATAAGAAACCGTTTATTATTTTATATATTTATCTTCTATTAAATGAATGGGTGCGTTAGTTATTTACTGGGTTGAGAAAACGGTTTATTTATTATTTACATATTTCTTTTTATTAATAAGCGTGTGCTTGGAGAAATGTTCTATTCTTTATTTATATAGTGATCGGTGAAGGGCTTTTAGGGGGAGAAACACTATCGTTTTTCTCCATTGTTTATTTGGTTTATATCTATCTTTTGTGTAGAGAGGAAAGGGAGACAATTTTTGTAGTATGAGTGATTCATATGCGTAGAGGAGCTTGGGGATAGATCACCAAAAACCTACGGTTGATACATTAATTTATATATTGTTCTTACTGTCATCTTGGATGTGGAGTTTTTTATGTTTCGGTTTTTACATATCCACTATGTATTGAATGCTTTGAGTGTTGAGTTACATTATAACCTGGGGTTGATGGATCTTTGAATTTGATTCTGGGGTGAATGTGTTGCATGCGGGATTCATGAGCTCTTACCTTATTCTGTGTAGAATGTATTCTTACGTTGAATGTGTTGCAATCTGGATTAGTCAGCCTAGATTTTTTTTTGTGTTGGTAGGTCTCATGCTGGATCACGCATCCATGATTGTGATGGTAGATGGAAAGGGGACGACCTAAGAGAGCCTGAACCCTACCTTTGATCCTGTTTGCATTGTGCTTACAGAAGATAATCACTCTGTGGTTTATTATTTATTTATCTATTGTGCTGATCGTGATGGTAGGTGGGAAGGGGATGGCCTGAGAGAGAGCCTGATCCCAACCTTTAATTTCCATTTTTGACGATTGTGCCTTTAGCATCTAAATCAGAATTAGATGATCGATGTTTAATGATTTTCTTTTATATGTTTTAATTGTTGCTGCACTGATGTTTTGGGAGCTGGATCCCATATACTCTCTTAGATTTATATATTAGGCAATGTCGACGGTTCTGGATTGCGTGGCGCAGAGATGTTTGGGGAAGTTTTGCATCCACATCAATTTTCTTCTGTTGAATGCATTTTGCTAAGGCAGTGATATATGAATTTACGGTTATTCAATTTTGTTTATTGATCATTTTTTAAATTTTAATACCTTGAGATGGTAATCGATCCCGGGGGGGGATCGCGTTCTTGTAGTATTCTTTGTGCCAATCTGCATATAGACCAAAACCATCAGTATAAGGGGTTTCACCTACCAGCAAGGGATTCACTTAGATCCTCTACGTATAGGGTTTGATTTCTTATCTCTGCTAATGCCACATATAAATCGGTTTGGGGGTATCAACGTTGTCCTCTAGCATGCAAGGTTATAAAACCTCTGTGTATAAATCTCATTGATTGATATGTTGGATATTAGGTCTATGCTAATTGTTTGATTGGCGTCGTTGTTGGGTAAAGATCCTGGTTTACCTTTCTCCTTAGTAGGATATTTATATATATTCAATTGCAAAGACCCACAACACTTGAGTATTTGCGCAGAGATTGGGAATGAGTTTTGCATGCCGAATGTTTACATGCTTATTGCATGCGGCATGATTAGGTTTTTAGTGGTTAATTATTTTATAGCCAAGAGATCAGAGGTTGATCCTTATGCGTTTTCCATTTTCTTATTGTTGGTAATGTTCAATGTCCTTGGTAACTGCGTATTGTATTCGAGGACTTGATCCCTGTAAATTATGCTTTGAGCATTTTACAGACTTTTTTTATTTTGTAGTTGTGCAGAGAATGTCCATATATACATCTCTTGGATAGCTTGTTAAGTGGTGCATGCTGAAGGTATTCACTGTGCAGGGTTGGGAAGAGAAGTCCTATGTACGCGTTCAGATATTATATGCATGTGTTCTTGCTAACTATGCAAGAATTGGGGAAACATGACCTTGCATCTTATTTGACATATATTTATATATTTCTTCTATTGACTAGTGTACAAACTTCTTTGGGAAGGCATATCCCTGAAGGTTATGGTTATATATTACATGTATGCAAGCGAGATTTCACACTTATTATCTTGTCTAACTTCTCAGAGATTGGGGGACATCCCTTTCTAGTTTATGTTTCATAAATTATCCTTATATAAGATTGGATGCCATTGATTGAGGTCAGGGGAAAGATCGCTATGTGTTTTCCTGATTTATATACATATATATTGTATGTGTGCATGTAGAGTGAAGGGATGGATCCCCATGTATTCCTTGTATTGTATATGTGTGCTAGATGTTAGGTGCATTGGTCTACTCCTCTTGCTTTGTTTATGCTATATTTGTGTCGTAGAACCCTCGGGAATGAAGGATACCTCAAGGTGTAAATTATATCGATCTAGTTGTGATCGGCCTTGGAGGGAATCCGTGTAATGCCTCTGGGAAGGAGGGTGAATGTTTTGGAAAGTGCCCTTAGCGAGAGGCTTGAGAAATTATTGCACACACAATGTCGCAGATTGTACTTGTCTATTTGATAAATAAAGATGCGACATTTCCTTGGTGGATGTAACCCAAAGAGTTGGGTGAACCATGTACACAGGTCTCCTTCTTATGTGTACTTGATGTGTTTTACTTTGCTTGACATATGTGATCTGAAATGATAAGTTGTTTACCTTAGTACATTGACTCACCTTAGACTTGAGGACAGTTGCCAAGTGACCTGACTGAATAAACTCTAGTAATTGGTCATTTAAATATTGAAAATACTTGACCAACTCAAGAATGCATGATGGTTTGAATGACGACAATAATTGATAAATGAATTAAGGAATTGAATTATATGTGTGGAATAGTATAATTGATTGATTAGTTCTTGCTTAATGATTAGCCTTGATTGATCAAATCAAAGTGCAGTAGGACAATAACAGTCCTAGCTCTACGACTTGGGAGGACGTAACTGTGATACGTCAGAGCTTTCCACATTTATTCTGAACTTTGGGACGAAGTTCTAAATAAGTAGGGTTGTATTTAGTGCCCCTAGACTACTGCAGACCTTGAGGGAATCTATTGATTGACCCGACTGATTGAACCATTAATAAAAGAACTCTTTGATGTTATTTTGAGTATGTGTATCTGGAGAGTTGATGTAAATGAATGATTACATGTGTTTAACAATTAACTATGATTATGGAAAATATACTTATGAATGATGCTTAATGACTAGCTACACGATTGATCATGTGATGAGGACAAAGAAAGTAATTATTGACAAAATGCTTGTTTGATTAGATGAATGAGTAATGTTTGAGTAAATTATAAATGCTTAACAAAGTAACATATTTATGAATGATGATTATTGAGGATAGTACTACTAATATATGTTTGTGAGAAATGTGTGTAGCGACACGTGAAACAATTCACCGACAGACACACAAAGGAATATGAAGGGTCGTAGAGTACGGATAAATCACACACACGGAGAGCAACGACGATGTCAACTTCCGATGGAATACCACGCATGAGCAGATAATCAATGATCCACTTGCTCAAGAGGAAAGCGTGAGGGCGTATGAGGTGGGCCATGATGGAGCTGGTCATGTACGAGTTGGGGGGCGCGTAGTGAGAACGGACTCACTCCTCAGCGCCATTAGTCCCTGATAGCGTGTAGACAGAGGATGAAAGGTAACAACTCCTGAAATCCCTACATGAAGTTTCCGCAAGTCAAAACAAAAGGATGACGGCAGAAGGGCCTGACGATGTGGTACCATGTCGAGAACAGAAAGAGTGGACACAAGGATCCAACGATGTGTTACCTTTCTGAAGAATGGAAACTATGAATGACTGGACCCGACAGAGTGGTGCCATGTCAAGGAAATGAAATTAAGGAACGGGGAATCCCAACAGTGCGGCACCGCGATCCTAGTGAAAATGATTGTTAAACTTAACAGCATAAAAACATATAAGTTTGTACCTAGAACATTACTTAGAAATGTATTTGAGTACTTTAGGCATTTGCACATAAATGATTAATTTGGCATTTAAATAATATTAAGTGTTATTTAGGAATTTGCACATAAAAGAATATTTTGAGCATTTAAAATAATATAAATCTTTATTTTAGGAGCAAAGTAGAATCCTAAGCATGGACACCTAGTCAACTCCACCTACACCTCAAAACTAGGAGATAAGGATATTCCTATACTCCATCCTAGTCCCACCAGTATTTTGATCATTTACATTTTCAGTCATGCATGCACTTTTAGGGTTTGCATGCATTCTAGGGTTTGCATGCATTTTGCATGCATCCCAATCATCAGTCCAGCACCTAGCCCTCAGTTAACCAGCCCCCGGGAACTTCTCATTGATCAGTTTTAGCCCTCCAGTTACTTAATGCATCCTTCTTCCTTGATTTTAGGAAGCAACTCGCCCTTCTTCACCTACAAGTCCAGTTGTCTTCAGTTTATACTCAGTTACACCTACCACACTTAGTTTGACTGATGGTTTACAATTACTTGAGCATTGATGACTCCACTAATGATGATGAATACTTCCAACTATGCTCCGATGACACTCCAGTGATCCTTTGATCACTCCATGAAGGCTAATTTGAATTGCCACCTTAGGCATTCGAATCCTCATGCATTGTACAATTTATTTGTCCATATTGTGATTATTTAATTAGTGTGTGTGAAGTATTATTGCTTCTATCCGAGTTCTACTGTACCATATTATTCTGTTGCTCATTATACTGTATTGACCACTCTTCTTCTATTTTCTTGCTTAATCATAATCATTCTCTTGTGAGGTATACATCATCTCTTAGATCTACTGTGAGGATTTTCACATGGTATCAAAGCATGTTGAGAGTATTGTTTATCTCCATTCTTGAGAGTTTTTTGTAGGTTATTACCAAGATTTCAAGTGCAGCAATAACAGCAGTTTCTGCATATTTGCAGCAATAGCAGTTGTAGATATTCTCTATTGTTTTTGCAGGTCTTCTACAGCTTCCATGTATTTAGAAGAAATCTATCCTCCTCCATTCAACTATGATCCTCTTTCTCCATTCAACTATGATGAATGGAAACCAAAGATGATAGCACATTTGAAGATAAATGGTCTCTTTGATTATTGTTTTGAGAGAAAGTTTGAATCCTCTAAAGAAAAGATTGACTGGTTAAATAATGGTGACAGAGCCATGGGAACCATGATGCTTTCTATGTCTCGATTCTTGGTACATCACTTCATTGATGATTTTGAATCTCCAAAAGAGCTATGGGCCTACCTGGATGAAAGATTTGGCAGACAGAATGAAGGGATTGGTCCAAACCCCTTCGAGAGCATTCCCAGTGATGCATTCACTCCCCTTGATGGTCTCTCAGATCATGAACCAATATCATCTCATATTGAAGTTGTGCACAAAGAATTTGCATATTCTACACTCATGCTCCAACTTTCTTCTCTTTTTGTGCCAGCTCACACTCTAGATATTGCAGAAGGTCCTAAATCCTCTCTTGCACTAGAGTCTGTTGGTTTGCATCATGATCACATGATTATTTCGGATGTAAAATCATCTATTGGAGGTAATGCATTTGCTCTCCTCAAGCAATCACCTCTTATTTACTACTATATGATCATTATTCCATGTTTTCAGAAGGTTATTGAAGAATATGGCCATTGCCATTCGCTTGGGATAATTTCTCATGCACATCATGGTTTTGATCTCACCCTTGTTGGTTCAAAGGAGATCTCAAGAAACCATGGCCATTCGCTTGAGATAATTTCTCATGCACTTACTAGTTTTGACCTCACCTCTTATGGTTCAAAGGAGATCTCAAGAAACCATGATTCAAGTCTTGGATCTAATTTCGATTCTAAGCAATTACTACTTGGGATAATTTCTCATGGATATGATGGTTTTGATCTCACCCCTGCTGGTTCAAAGGAGATCTCAAGAAACCATTTATCAAGTCTTGGAGCTAATTTGGATTCCAAGCAATATTTATTATTTGATGGTTCTTTTTGGCATAATCTCACCCATGATGGTTCGAAGGAGAAGACAAAAGACTATCTACATACTTATGTTTTTTATCCTACCTCAACTGATTCGAATCACAGGTTCAAGGATCATCCTCATACTTTTGGATTTGTTCTCATCACATCCGATCTGAAGAGCAAGTACAAGCACATGCTTTTTGAGCATGATCCACTTCTTCCCAAGAAGAAGATACCTCCAGACATATGACCAACCATCACACCTACTTGAGTTTGGAGCATTTATTTTTTGTGTGTGCCTTACAGTCTGTTTTGAGGGGGCAGTATTTTTCCCATGAAATTTTCCCTACTTCCTTGGGTTATTGACTGTTATTATTCATTGTATTGGGTGACCTTTGGTCTTAGTTACCAGGGCCCAGGATGGATTAAGGGGGGGTGTTAAGATATTCCTATACTCCATCCTAGTCCCACTAGTATTTTGATCATTTACATTTTCAGTCATGCATGCACTTTTAGGGTTTGCATACATTTTGCATGCATCCCAGTCATCAGTTCAGCACCTAGCCCTCAGTTAGCTAGCCCCCAAGAGCTTCTCACTGATCAATTTTAGCCCTCTAGTTGCTTAATGTGCCCTTCTTCCTTGATTTTAGGAAGCAACTCGCCCTTCTTCACCTACCAGTCTAGTTGTTTTCAGTTTATACTCAGTTACACTTAGTTACACTCGGTTACACTCATTTACACTCAGTTACACCTACCAGACTCAGTTTGACTGATGGTTGACAGTTACTTGAGCATTGATGCCTCCACTGATGATGATGAAGACTTCTAGTTGTGCTCTGAGGACACCAGTTGTGCTCCGATGACACTCCAGTGATCCTTTGATCACTCCATGATGGATAATTTGAATTTCCACCTTAGGCATTCAAATCCTCATGCATTGTACTATTTATTTCTCCATATTGTGATTAATTAATTAGTGCCTGTGAATTATTATTGCTTCTATCTGAGTTCTACTGTACCATATTATTCTGTTGCTCATTATACTGTATTGACCACTCTTCTTCTATTTTCTTGCTTAATCATAATCATTCTCTTGTGAGGTATACATCATCTCTTAGATCTACTATGAGTATTTTCACAAGTACTACTAATATATGTTTGTGAGAAATGCGTGTACCGATTGGTGAAACAATTCACCGACAGACACACAAAGGAATATGAAGGGTCGTAGAGTACAGATAAATCACACACAGTGAGAGCGACGATGATGTCAACTTCCGACAGACTACCGTGCATGAGTAGATAAGCACTAATCTGCTTGCTCAAGAGGAAAGCGTGAGGGTGTATGAGGTGGGCCACGGCGGAGCTGGTCATGTACGAGTTGGGGGGTGGGCAGTGAGAACAGACTCACTCCTCAGTGCCATTAGTCCCTAATAGCGTGTAGATGGAGGATGGAAGGTAACGGCTCCTAAAATCCCTACATGAAGTTCCCGCAAGTCAAAACAAAAGGATGACGGTAGAAGGGCCTGACGGTGCCGTACCTTGTCGAGAACGGAAAGAGTGGACGCAAGGACCTAGCGATGTGGTTCCTTTCCGAAGAATGAAAACTATGAATGACTGGACCCGATGGAGTGGTGCCATGTCAGGGAAATGAAATTAAGGAATGGGGAAGCCCAACGGTGTGGCACCGCGATCCTAGTGAAAATGATTGTTAAACTTAACTGCATACAAACATATAAGTTTGCACCTAGAACATTACTTAGAAATGCATTTGAGTATATTAGGCATTTGCACATAAATGATTACTTTGGCATTTAAATAATATTAACTGTTATTTAGGAATTTGCACATAAAAGAATATTTTGAGCATTTAAAATAATATAAATCTTTATTTTAGGAGCAAATTAGAATCCTAAGCATGGACACCTAGTCAACTCCACCCACACCTCAAAACTAGGAGATAAGTAAAATATCTAGGGGACAAACATGGGCAAACTTACGAATGTTGGTGCAACTCCTAGAAAAACTGACACATGGATGGGTAGTATTATTAAATTGGAAATTTAATAAAATATGTATTTATGCATGAAGAGACATGTGTCACATGCAATTTTCCTTTAAAAGGAAGGCTTTGGGAATGGGTAAAGGACCCAGACCCTGGATGACTATCGTAATTTTGAGTTACCTCATGACTTGTTGCTATTGAGGGTTTGGCTGGAAATCTTGGTGTGGAGGAATCCCAAGTTGGGTTTCTTGATTATTGTGTGTGAGCTCTATGACCCAAAGCTCGGGGGAGGCCATGCGACTAAAAGCATGAGCCTATGGTTGGGTGGCAAAGCTAACACTTGCTTCATCTATGGTTAAACAAGCTTTGCTGGAGGGAGCCTATAGAAGACGTGGACGACAGTGGACAAGATGGTATCAAACACAAGTTATGGTTTGTTTTAATTTGCTAAGTTATTAATTTATGTAGTTTATTTATCTAGTCATTATGCTTTCTAATCTCATTTGTATCAAGTGGTTGAGTTTCAGGTTAAGTAGGAAGGAATACTTGAATGGATGATGGTTTGAATGAAGACAATAATTGATAAATTAATTAAGGAATTAAATTATATGTGTGGAGTAGTATAATCGATTGATTAGTTCTTACCTAATGATTAGCCTTGATTGATCAAATCAAAGTGCAGTAGGACAATTACAGTCCTAGCTCTACGACTTGGGAGGATGCAACTGAGATGCATCATAGCTTTCGACATTTATTCCGAACTTCGGGATGAAGTTCTAAATAAGTAGGGCTGTATGTAGTGCCCCTAGACTACTGCAGACCTTGAGGGAACCTATTGAGTGACCCAACTGATGGAACCATTAATGAAAGAACTCTTTGATTTTATTTTGAGTATGTGTATCTGGACAGTTGATGTAAATGAATGATTACATGTGTTTAACAATTAACTATGATTATGGAAAATATGCTTATGAATGATGCTTAACGACTAGCTACACGATTGATCATGTGATGAGGGCGAAGAAAGTAATTATTGACAAAATGCTTGTTTGATTAGATGAATGAGTAATGTTTGAGTAAATTATAAACGCTTAACGAAGTAGCATATTTATGAATCAAATGATGATTATTGAGGACAATACTACTAATATAAGTTTGTGAGAAATGTGTGTAGAGACTAGTAAAACAGTTCAGCGACAGACACACAAAGGAATATGAAGGGTCGTAGAGTATAGATAAATCACACACAGGGAGAGCAACGACGATGTCCACTTTCGACGGAATACCACGCATGAGCAGATAAGCACTGATCCGCTTGCTCAAGAGGAAAGCGTGAAGGCGTATGAGGTGGGCCACGACAGAGATGGTCACATACAAGTTGGGGGGCATGCAGTGAGAGTGGACTAACTCCTCAGCGCCATTAGTCCCTAATAGCGTGTAGATGGAGGATGGAAGGTAACAGCTCCTGAAATCCCTACATGAAGTTCCTGCAAGTCAAAACAAAAGGATGACGGTAGAAGGGCCCGACAGTGCGGTACCCTGTCAAGAATGGAAAGAGTGGACGTAAGGACCCAACGATGTGGTACCTTTCTGAAGTATGGAAACTATGAATGACTGGACCCTATGGAGTGGTGCCATGTCAGGGAAATGAAATTAAGGAACGGGGAAGCCCAACGGTGCGGCACCGCAATCCTAGTGAAAATGGTTGTTAAACTTAACCGCATAAAAACATATAAGTTTGCACCTAGAACATTACTTAGAAATGCATTTGAGTACTTTAGGCATTTGCACATAAATGATTACTTTGGCATTTAAATAATATTAAGTGTTATTTAGGCATTTGCACATAAAATAATATTTTGAGCATTTAAAATAATATAAATCTTTATTTTAGGAGCAAATTAGAATCCTGAGCATGGACACATAGTCAACTCCACCTACACCTCAAAACTAGGAGATAAGTAAAATATCTAGAGGACAAACATGAGCAAACTTAGGAATGTTGGTGCAACTCCTAGAAAAACTGACACATGGATGGGTAGTATTATTAAATTGGAAATTTAATAAAATATGTATTTATGCATGAAGAGACATGTGTCGCATGGAATGTTCCTTTAAAAGGAAGGCTTTGGGAATGGGTAAAGGACCCAGACCCTGGATGACTATCGTAATTTTGAGTTACCTCATGAGTTGCTGCTAATGAGGGTTTGGCTGGAAATCTTGGTGTGGGGGAATCCCAAGTTGGGTTTCTTGATTATTGTGTGTGATCTCTATGACCCAAAGCTCGGGTGAGGACATGCGATTGAAAACATGAGCCTATGGTTGGGTGGCAAAGCTAACGCTTGCTTCGTCTATGGTTAAATGAGCTTTGCTGGAGGGATCCTATGGAAGATGTGGACGACAATGGACAAGATGGTATCAGACACAGGTTATGGTTTGTTTTAATTTGCTAAGTTATTAATTTATGTAGTTTATTTATCTAGTCATTATGCTTTCTAATCCCTTTTGTATCGAGTGGTTGAGTTTCAGGTTAAGTAGGAAGGACCCTACAGGAGGGGCCCTACATCTTCCCACCTCGGTGCATTGACTGACCGTAGACTTGAGGACACTTGCCAAGTGACTCGACTAAATAAACTCAAGTAATTTATCATTTAAATATTGAAAATACTTGAATGGATGATGGTTTGAATGAAGACAATAATTGATAAATTAATTAAGGAATTAAATTATATGTGTGGAGTAGTATAATCGCTTGATTAGTTCTTGCTTAATGATTAGCCTTGATTGATCAAATCAAAGTGCAGTAAGACAATTATAGTCCTAGCTCTGCGACTTGGGAGGACGCAACTGAGATGCGTCATAGCTTTCCACATTTATTTCGAACTTCGAGACGAAGTTATAAATAAGTAGGGCTGTATGTAGTGACTGTAGACTACTGCAGACCTTGAGGGAACCTATTGAGTGACCCGACTGATTGAACCATTAATAAAATAACTCTTTGATGTTATTTTGAGTATGTGTATCTAGACAGTTGATGTAAATGAATGATTACATGTGTTTAACGATTAACTATGATTATGGAAAATATGCTTATGAATGATGCTTAACGATTAGCTACACCATTGATCATGCGATGAGGACGAAGAAATTAATTATTGACAAAATGCTTGTTTGATTAGATGAATGAGTAATGTTTGAGTAAATTATAAACGCTTAACGAAGTAGCATATTTATGAATCAAATGATGATTATTGAGGACTGTACTACTAATATATGTTTCTGAGAAATGTGTGTAGCGATAGGTAAAATAGTTCAGCGATAGACACACAAAGGAATACGAAGGGTCGTAGAGTACGGATAAATCACACACAGGGAGAGCGACGACGATGTCAACTTCTGATGGAATACCATGCATGAGCAGATAAGCGCTGATCTGCTTGCTCAAGAGGAAAGCATGAGGGCATATGAGGTGGGCCACGATGGATCTGGTCACGTATGAGTTGAGGGGCACGCAATGAGAATGGACTCACACCTCAGCGCCATTAGTCCCTAATAGCGTGTAGACGGAGGATGGAAGGTAACGGCTCCTGAAATCCCTACATGAAGGTCCCGCAAGTCAAGACAAATGGATGACGGTAGAAGGGCCCGACGGTGCGGTGCCCTGTCGAGAACAGAAAGAGTGGATGCAAGGACCCAATGATGTGGTACCTTTCTGAAGAATAGAAACTATGAATGACTGGATTCGATGGAGTGGTGCCATGTTAGGGAAATGAAATTAAGGAACGAGGAAGCCCAACGGTGTGGCACCGTGATCCTAGTGAAAATAATTGTTAAACTTAACCGCATAAAAACATATAAGTTTGCACCTAGAACATTATTTAGAAATGCATTTGAGTACTTTAGGCATTTTCACATAAATGATTACTTTGGCATTTAAATAATATTAAGTGTTACTTAGGCATTTGCACATAAAAGAATATTTGGAGCATTTAAAATAATATAAATCTTTATTTTAGGAGCAAATTAGAATCCTAAGCATGGACACCTAGTCAACTCCACCTACACTTCAAAACTAGGAGATAAGTAAAATATCTAGGGGACAAACATGTGCAAACTTAGGAATGTTGGTGCAACTCCTAGAAAAACTAACATATGGATGGGTAGTATGATTAAATTGGAAATTTAATTAAATATGTATTTATGCATGAAGAGACATGTGTCGCATGGAATGTTCCTTTAAAAGGAAGGCTTTGGGAATGGGTAAAGGACCCAGACCCTGGCTGACTATCGTAATTTTGAGTTACCTCATGACTTACTGCTTTTGAGGGTTTGGATGGAAATCTTGGTGTGGGGGGATCCCAAGTTGGGTTTCTTGATTATTGTGTGTGAGCTCTATGAGCCAAAGCTCGGGGGAGGCCATCCGACTGAAAGCATGAGCCTATGGTTGGGTGGCAAAGCTAACGCTTGCTTTGTCTATTGTTAAACGAGCTTTGCTGGAGGGATCCTACAGAAGACGTGAACGACAGTGGACAAGATGGTATCAGACACAGGTTATGGTTTGTTTTAATTTTCTAAGTTATTATTTTATGTCGTTTATTTATCAAGTCATTATGATTTCTAATCTCTTTTGTATCGAGTGGTTGAGTTTCAGGTTAAGTAGGAAGGACCCTACACGAGGGGCCCTACATTTTCCCACCTCGGTACATTGACTGACCGTAGACTTGAGGACACTTGCCAAGTGACCCAACTGAATAAACTCTAGTAATTGGTCATTTATATATTGAAAATACTTGACTGGATGATGGTTTGAATGACGACAATAATTGATAAATTAATTAAGGAATTAAATTATATGTGTGGAGTAGTATAATCGATTGATTAGTTCTTGCTTAATGATTAGCCTTGATTGATCAAATCAAAGTGCAGTAGGACAATTACAGTCCTAGCTCTGCAACTTGGGAGGATGCAACTGAGATGCATCATAGCTCTCCACATTTATTCCGAACATCGGGATGACATTCTAAATAAGTAGGGTTGTATGTAATGCCCCTAGACTACTGCAGACCTTGAGGGAACCTATTGAGTGACCTGACTGATTGAACCTTTAATAAAATAAATCTTTGATGTTATTTTGAGTATGTGTATCTGGACAGTTGATGTAAATGAATGATTACATGTGTTTAACGAATAACTATGATTATGGAAAATATGCTTATGAATGATGCTTAACAACTAGCTACACGATTGATCATGTGATGAGGACGAAGAAAGTAATTATTGACAAAATACTTGTTTGATTAGATGAATAAGTAATGTTTGAGTAAATTATAAACACTTAACGAAGTAGCATATTTATGAATCAAATGATGATTACTGAGGACAGTACTACTAATATATGTTTGTGAGAAATGTGTGTACCGACAGGTGAAACAGTTTAGCGACAGATACACAAAGCAATTTTAAGGGTCGTAGAGTATGGATAAATCACACACAGGGAGAGCGACGATGATGTCAACTTCCGATAGAATAACATGCATGAGAAGATAAGCACGGATTGACTTGCTCAAGAGGAAAGCATGAGGGTGTATGAGGTGGGCCATGACGGAGCTGGTCATGTACAAGTGTGGGGGCACGTAGTGAGAACGGACTCACTCCTCAGCGCCATTAGTCCCTAACAGCGTGTAGTCAGAGGATGGAAGGTAAAGGCTCCTGAAATCCCTACATGAAGTTCCCGCAAGTCAAAACAATAGGATGAAGGTAGAAGGGCCCGATGGTGTAGTACCCTATCAAGAATGGAAAGAATGGATGGAAGGACCCAACGATGTGGTACCTTTCCAAAGGATGGAAACTAGGAATGACTGGACCCGACGGAGTGGTGCCATTTCATGGAAATGAAATTAAGGAACAGAGAAGCCCAATGGTGCGGCACCATGATCCTAGTGAAAATGATTTTTAAACTTAATCGCATAAAAACATAATTTTGCACCTAGAACATTACATAAAAATGCATTTTAGTACTTTAGGCATTTGCACATAAATGATTACTTTGGCATTTAAATAATATTAAGTGTTATTTAGGCATTTTCACATAAAAGAATATTTTGAACATTTAAAATAGTATAAATCTTTATTTTAAGAGCAAAGTAGAATCCTAAGCATGGACACCTAGTCAACTCCACCTACACCTCAAAACTAGGAGTTATGTAAAATATATAGGGGACAAACATGAGCAAACTTAGGAATGTTTGTGCAACTCCTAGAAAAACTGACACATGGATGGGTGAGTATTATTAAATTGGAAATTTAATAAAATATTTATTTATGCATGAAGCGACATGTGTCGCATGGAATGTTCCTTTAAAAGAAATGCTTTTGGAATGGATAAAGGACCCAGACCCTGGATGACTATTGTAATTTTGAGTTACCTCATGACTTGCTGCTATTGAGTGTTTGGCTAAAAATCTTGGTGGGTGGGAATCCCAAGCTGAGTTTCTTGATTATTGTGTGTGAGCTCTACGACCCAAAGCTCAGGGGAGGCCATGTGACTGAAAGCATGAGCCTATGGTTGGGTGGCGAAGCTAACGGTTGCTTCATCTATGGTTAAACGAGCTTTGCTGGAGGGATCCTACAGAAGACACGGACGTCAGTGGACAAGATGGTATCGGAGATAGGTTATGGTTTGTTTTAATCTGCTAAGTTATTCATTTATTTAGTTTATTTATCTAGTCATTATGCTCTCTAATATCGTTTGTATCAAGTGTTTGAGTTTCAGGTTAAGCAGGAAGGACCCTACAGGAGGGGCCCTACATTTGGTATCAGAGCGAGTTGAGCCTTGAGGGCACCAGACTCAAATTTTTTTTCAGGGGTTTGTCGGTGACCGTGGTGAACGCCGGTGGAATTGGAGCTATAACAATCGAGGAATATCACCTTCCTATTGGAGCAGCTATTCTACAGGTTCTTATTTAGTAGAACATTTTATATTTTATATTTTAGTTTTATGTTTTTCTTTCTGATGTCAATAAATAATTTCTGAGATTTATGAAGTCTATCTCTGTATCATTGAATTAAGTTAGAATTCTGTATCTATCTAGAAATGATTCAGATCTATTTTTTTAATCTCTGTGTTATATTCTTAATCTCTGAATATATCATATGCACGGCCATCTCATTGAAATGAGTTAAAACTCTATATATACCCATAATGATTCGAATCTATTTTTTTATATTACTTCACTGCCAGAAAAGATCTGTATCTTTGAATATGATTTCTGTTTGGCAATATCCTTAAACGATTTTCTGTTACAGAGTAATGCGATCTATCAAAGATTTCAAATCAACGAATTCCTTTCATTTGTTTAACTTTTTGTTACTGGCAACAGAAAAACCTTGAAAGATTTTATCTTTTTTTTTTTTAACTATTTAAAAATCCTTTCAAGGATCATAGAAAATACTATGGATCGTACTCCTCTTGTGTTTGCAAATTAATTTATTGGATAATGGAGGGACACTGTAGGTTGCACTCCTTTTGCGTATATATGATGTTGTATCAATCACTGAAATTGACTTTATTAGAACCTCTCTGTCTTCACATAGATCTACGATCTACTTCCAGCTCTTACTCAATTCAAATTCCTATCTCTAGAACATGTTCCAATACGTTTAATTGAGATGAATGTAAATTTTATGAACTCTGTATTTTACCCTCAGCTCAAAAATGAATCCGTAACTATTTCTAACTTATAGCTAGATCTGAAATCTCAAATTCAATTTATGTTTCAATCTCTGACAATGAGATGGTCGTGTGACCTCTGTATCCCACTCTCCAGCGTAGACTGAGATCTATAATCCTTGTTCAAATTAAATTTTAGATCTAAAATCCTTGTTCAAATTAAATTTTAGATCTGAAATTCTAATTCATGAATGTATATAAATCTCTGAGTGATTTCGTAGTGGAATCTCAAAGCATCAACGTTTGACCGTTGTTTTAACTAAATTTGGAGCTTTAAATTTAAACCTCTTGTTGATGTATATGTAACTTCGGAATGTATTTCACCTATGTATTTCATTTATGTATATTGTACTCCTATAGAGATGTGTTATTCCTCTATAAGGAAGTGTCATCATTTGTATTGCCAAGTGTCACAAGTGTCGTAACTTGTCGATGGGTTATTAGACCACCATGTGTGGGGTTGGCCCTGATTAAGTTAACCTTGGGTTATTATGCTAAGCTAGACAAGTCGGCCCCATAAGTTTATTGGGCAGTCAGGACAAGTATAAATAGAGATCTCCTGATCTCTATTTTGATCACTTCATTACTCACTTATCCATCACTTGGAAAGTGGCGCACATGTGAGGAGGAGGATCAGCTAGTAGGAGGAGTCTATATCTATGTACTTTGGTTGTACTATTGCTCTATCTATCTCTGAGGAAGTTGTGGGGTTTTTCACCTTAGGGTTTTCCCCACGGAAACTCTACGTGTCTATTGTCTCTTATGTTTGCATCTTATGATGATTGATATGCTTGCTATGATTGATATGCTGTACATGTTATTCTCTCAGTAAAGATCCTAGAGTATATTGAATTAATGCTCAAAAATTAACATGGTATCAGAGCCTCCCTCAAAAGAAGACATTGTGCAGTGGCGGAAACCAGGGTTTCCTATTTATTGGGTTTCTCCCCACTTATTTCAGAAAAGAAATATGATAGATTGTCTCTCCTCATCAAGGTGAATCTTTCTGTCCAATCAAAATTCAATTATGAGCACTTTCAGTTTTGGCCCTAAAAATTAGGGTTTCCACAAAAATAGGAATTTCTGAAATCTGAAGACATAGCTAGAAGCTCCTTGGAAAAATTGAAGTTTAGAGCTTTATATTGAGATTTTGGGTTGGGTGAATCTCTGGGAAACTCAAACCCTAATTTAGGGTCCTCCCGAGTGAACCCAGGAAGACTAAACGACATTTCTGAAGGGTAAAGCTTTGCAGATCTCAAATTATGAATACACCAAGTTGATCAGCTCATCAAGGCACATCTTTATATCTTTTCAGAAAGTTGAAATTCACATTTTGAATTTTTAGGGTTTCTCTGACAAACCCTAATCCGGGACTAGATCCAGTTTTCAGCAAATCAAGTGGTAAGACCTAAATCTTTTCTATTTCCATTTGAAGTACTCTTTAAGATGTCTCACCACACCAAGCTTGAGGATAGGCTTGAAGGGGATGATAACTTCTGAGCATCGAAGTATAGGATTGGGTTAATCCTACAAGAATATGAGTTCGACACTTACATAAGGGAAGAGGTCCTTGTCCTAGAGGAAGAAGAGGCTAAAGCACTCCACAAGAAGAACTTGGTCAAGGCAAAGAGGATCATTGTTGATTCTATCAAGGACCATATCATCCCACATGTGTCATCTCTAAAGACACCCAAAGAGATGTTTGACTCCTTGACCAAGATATTTGAAGGGAAGAACATAAATCGGAAGATGACCTTGTGGAACCAATTGAAAGGGGTAAAGTTTCGGAATGGAGAAACCATTCAATATTATTTTTCTAGGGTCTCTCAGATCAAGGAACAACTAGAAGCGGTGGATGAAATGGTGGAGAATGGTGAAGTTGTCATGAACACTCTGAATGGCCTACCCATGTCATGGGATTCCTTTATTCAAGGAATTTGTGCAAGAAGGAAGTTGATCTCCTTCAACAAACTGTGGGAAGAATGTTCTCAAGAAGAAGCTAGGCTTGTGGCACGAGAAGAAAAGATGGGGAATGAAGACCAAGCTCTCACGGCTCACACCAAAAGGAGCAAACCCAAGAAGGAGAAATCTCATCCTAAGAAATCTTTTCACTACCACCAAAAGGGTAAGAAGGATCTAAGATGCTTCACCTGTAATGAGAAGGGACACTTTGCTATAGATTGTCCCAAAAACAAAAAGAGTTCCAACAACAACAACAAGAAGGGAAACAAGAAGAGATATCATGCTCATGCTACTGAGGATGATGAACCTCCCAAGAAGAAGGCTAGAGAAGAAAGTGATGATGATGACTCATCAAGCGAAGAAGAGTATGTTCTAATCTCTACTCTCATAGGTACTATTTCTCATGGTTGTAATGATTGGTTAATTGATAGTGGGGCTTCTAAACACATGACTGGGTTTAAAGAATCTTTTGTAAATTTATCTGAACATGAATCAACCCATAAGGTGAAACTCGGGGATGATTATCAATACCCTACCAAAGGAAGTGGGGAAGCCTCCTACAACCTAGACTCTGGAAAGTCTTTGAAGATGAAAGATGTGTTATGTGTACCTGGGCTCAAGAAGAACCTACTCTCCATCTCTGCATTAGATGCAAAGGGCATGAGGGTTTCATTTGTAGATGGCCAAGTCCTAATGTGGCCAAAAGGTAAAACTAGTGATGATGCAGTGGTGATTGGAGAGAAAGAGGGAGGATTGTATAAATTGAAGGGGCAACTTGAACATGCCATGGTACATGAATTCATAGAGCCAAGTGAAATTTGGCATAGAAGGCTTGCTCATGTGCAGTATAGAGCACTGCCAATTGCAAACAAAGCAGTAGAGGCTCTTCCTGAAATCAAGACCAAACATGAAGGTATTTGCAAAGGATGTGCAAAAGGAAAGAACATAAAGAAGGTATTTCCAAGCAGTGAAAGCAAGGAAAAAGGAATCTTGGAAATATCCACTCTGATGTATGCGGTCCGATGTCAACTAATTCTTTGAGTGGGTATGTTTACTGTGTCTCTTTCATTGATGATTTCTCTAGGAATACTTGGGTTTACTTCTTGAAAAACAAAGATGAAGTATTTGATAAGTTCAAGGAATTCAAAACCTTGATGCAAAATCAAACTGATAAGAAGATCAAGATGTTCAGATCCGACAAAGGCGGTGAATTCACTTCAGGTGATTTCAAGAAACTATCCAGTGATTTAGGAATTAAGAGGCAGTTGACTGCTCCCTACAATCCACAACAGAATGGAGTTGCAGAAAGAAAGAATAGAATAATCATGGAAGTAGCACGGGCAATGCTGCATGACCATGATCTGCCTATGCATCTATGGCCAGAAGCAGCGAGGACAACTGTGTATGTGCAGAATAGAACACCCCACAAGATATTGGACAACAAGACACCAGAAGAGGTCTTCTCTAGTAAGAGACCTGAAGTTAGCCATCTCAGGATATTTGGTTGTCCAGTATATACACATGTTCCAAAGGAAAAGAGGACAAAGCTAAATCCTTCAGGAAAGAAGGGTATCTTTGTGGGTTATAGTGAAAGCTCGAAGGCTTACAGAATATACTTTCCAGGGTTCAAGAAGATTGATGTCAACAGAGATGTCACATTTGATGAAAATTCAACATTCATCAAATCAAGGAAGACACTTATTGAAGATCATGAAGAACCAAAGGAAACCAGATTTCAAGACACTACTATGACTGAAGCAATTATAGATGTTGATCGTGAAATTGAAGATCTGCAAGAACCTGTAAATCCACCTCGTGAGAAGGACTCTCACAAGAGGAAACCTACATGGGCTAGATAGCTCATTCAAGATGCTGAAAGGTATGGCATTCCAGAAGAAGAACACAGAGCAAAGAAGAGAACTAGATCACATACCAGCTATGTTGTTTTAGTCTATGATATCATGAACAAAGAACCTTCCAGTTATGAAGAGGTAGCGGAAAAGAAAGAATGGAAGGATGCCATGGTTGAGGAATACCAATCAATAATAAAAAATGATATTTGGGATGTAGTCCCAAGACCTGAAGGGAAGTCTGTTGTGACTTCCAAATGGATCTACAAGATCAAGCATGCTGCAGATTGCAGCATAGAAAAATACAAAGCGAGATTTGTAGCTCGTGACTTCTCACTGAAAGAAGGAATCGACTATGAAGAAAATTTTGCTCTTGTAGCTAGGTACACTTCCATCAAATCAGTACTTGCTTTGGCTGCAGTGATGAAATGGAAGATACACCGGATGGATGTCAAGACATCCTTCTTGAATGGTGTAGTCAAGGAGGAAGTGTATGTGGAGCAGCCACTTGGTTTTGAGACACATGATAGGAATTCATATGTGTGTAGGTTGAAGAAAGCATTGTATGGCTTGAAGCAAGCTCCTAGGACTTGGTATGGTAGGATGGACAGTTTTATATCTAGTTTGGGATTTACCAAGGGTAAGGCGGATTCCAACCTTTACTATAAGGTTGAGGATGGCAATCCTGTGATACTACTCCTGTATGTGGATGACCTGTTTGTTACAGGTGATGATAGTTTGATTGCTGATACAAATAGGAAGCTTGCTACCAAGTTCGAGATGAAGGACTTGGGGATGATGCACTATTTTCTAGGTATGGAGGTGTGGCAAAGTGTAGATGGCATCTTCCTTGGACAAGGAAAGTATGAAGTAGAGATCCTGAAGAGGTTCAGGATGATGGAATGCAAGGCCATGGCCACACCTATGGCATCGAACCTGAAGCTTTTATGTGATGCTTCATTTGAGCCGGTTGATGTTACTATCTATCGTCAAATGATTGGGTCCTTGATGTACCTGACAAACGCAAGGCTAGATATTTGCTTTGCAGTGAACACATTGAGCCAGTTCCTGACAGATCCAAGAGGTGTTCACCTGGTTGCTCTAAAGCATATTCTGATGTATCTAAAGGGTACAGTTGATTATGGGCTCAAGTATGATGCGAATCAAAATTTTAGCTTGCAGGGTTATGTTGATTCAGATTGGGTAGGCAGTGTTGCAGATAGGAAGAGCACTTCTGGGTGTTTCTTCAGTATGGGATCAGGTGTGATCTCTTGGTTTAGTAGGAAGCAGTCCTATGTAGCACTGAGTACAGCTGAGATAGAGTATGTTGTAGCATGTTCGGCTAGTTGTGAGGCAGTATGGCTTCGGAAGCTATTGTTTGAGTTATTTGATCTTCCGCTGGAGGCTACTGGTATCTTTTGTGACAACCAGAGTTGTGTGAAGTTGTCTGAGAACCCGGTGTTACACGACAGGTTGAAACACATTGAGATCAAATATCACTATATCATGGATATGGTGCAGAGAGGAGTAGTGAAGCTCGTGTATGTTGCGACGGATGAGCAGATTGCATATGTGTTGACGAAACCACTAGCCAGAGTGAAGTTCAAGTACTTCAGAGAGAGGCTTCGTGTTCTTCAAATTGACAACACTTCAAGGAAGAAGTGATGGAGACATTTGCTGGAGCCATTCCAAACATGGTGAGAGGAAGATCCTTCCCATGGCTATGGATGTAAGCGCTGGATGATGAGCATCAGGATGATGCTCTAGTTATTGCTCTATGTATGTATGCATCATGCTGGATGTTGGATATGATCAGTGGATCATTTATATGTGTGCACACATCATGTTGGATGTTGGATATGATCAGTTCGATCATTTATATGCATATGTATGTACGCATCATGTTCAATGCTGGATATGATCAGTTCGATCATGTGTATGTATCTGTAGATATATTAGGTGGATACATTGTATGATCAGGTAGATCATGTATGTTGATATGTATCAGGTATGACCAAGTGGATCATGTATTTGTATGTGTATTAGGTGGATACATTGTATGATCAAGTAGGTCATGTATGATGATATGTATTAGGCAGATACTGTGTATGCATCAAGTGGATGCATTGTATGATTAGGATGATCATGGATGATGAGCTTCAGGATGTTGCTCTAGATGACATGCATCAGGACGATGCAATGTTAATGATCATGTGTGCATCAGGATGATGTATGGTGAATATCAGGTTGATACTCTGTGGCCATGGACAAGTTGTGCAAGAGTAGCATTTAATCATACCTGGAGATCTGGACAGGTTGTGCTAGTCACATAAAAGGCCTTAGACGCTCTGAAGAGTTCTCGCTCTGAAAGACACTCTTTTAAGGTTTTTCTAGACCACATGTAATCAGACTTGGAGATCTGGATAGGATGAAAAAGGCCTCAGATGCTCTTTAGAGTTCTTGCTTGGCAAGACACTCTTTTAAGGTTTTGTGGGGACCACATGTAATCAGACCTGGAGATCTGGACAAGATGAAAAAGGCCTCAGATGCTCTTTAGAGTTCTTGCTTGGCAAGACACCCTTCTAAGGTTTTGTGGTAGGGGTCACATGTAATCAGACCTGGAGATTTGGATAGGATGTGCTAGTCACATAAAAGGCCTCAGATGCTCTCTAGGGTTCTTGCTTGGCAAGACACCCTTTTAAGGTTTTGTGAATGTCACATGTAAAAGATCCTGAGAGATCCGATAGGTTGAGCCGTGTGCTCGTAAAAGGACTTGGATTCTCTTTCGAGGTTTTCTTGATGCACGTAATAAGTCTTGAAGATTCCACAGTATGGCCAGTGATGATGAAGACCTACAGGTGGCGGGCCTACGTCTAGTATGAAAAAGGACTAGCTCTATAGAACTTCCTATGACGAGTCGATTCAGAGATTGATTGAGATAGCAGTAGCAGTGATCATGACGATGATTTGAGGACGATGATTCGTTGATGATGATCCAGAGAAGAAGACTTGTGCTAGTAGATCTGTGTTGAGAAATACCTTCCTAGTTAAGAGAGAGTGTTGATGTAGATGTAACTTCAGAATGTATTTCACTTATTTATTTCATTTATGTATATTGTACTCCTATAGAGATGTGTTATTCCTCTATAAGGAAGTGCCGTCATTTGTATTGACAAGTGTCGCAAGTGTTGTAACTTTCCGATGGGTTATTAGACCACCATGTGTGGGGTCGGCCCTGATTAAGTTAACCTTGGGTTATTATGCTAAGCTAGACAAGTTGGCCCCACAAGTTTATTGGGCAGTCAGGATGAGTATAAATAGAGATCAGGAGATATCTATTTTGATCACTTCATTACTCACTTATCCATCACTCAGAAAGTGGCACACATGTGAGGAGGATGATCAGCTACTAGGAGGAGTCTATCTCTGAGTACTTTGGTTGTACTATTGCTCTATCTATCTCTGAAGAAGTTGTGGGGTTTTTCACCTTAGGGTTTTCCCCATAGAAACTCTGTGTGTCTATTTTCTCTTATGTTTGCATCTTATGATGATTGATATGCTTGCTATGATTGATATGCATTGATATACTGTACATGTTATTCTCTCAGTAAAGATCCTAGCGTATATTGAATTAATGCTCGAAAATTAACACCTGTGTCTACAATTTGAGCTTTGTCATGAATTAGTCACCAATCCGTGCGATTATGTATTTCTTTTTTATATATCAGCACCCTCAACACCAAATGGTGTAGATCCTAGATCTCAGACCCTGCGCAATCTTCTCAGACCCTGAGCAATTTATTGTGAATTCTTATGTAGGCTAAGGCGTTCGAATTCGGTTGAATTGCTACTAACTTAACTCTGTGTATTTTATTTATTGATTAAGGTATTTTACTTAGGCGCTATGTATATATATCAATCTCTACTTAGCCAAATTATCCGATCCAGGTCAACAACTTATGTCTTCTGACGTTAAGCAAATTATCTGGCTGATAACTCTTTCTCTCATGGATCATGGATACTTACCCATGATTTCTGAATGATTTGGTCCAATCGATCTCTGTCTGCAGTTAGAAATAATTCTTGTATTGTTGGTTGTCGATCCTCCAATCATCACCATTACACATCATTCAATGATTTATCAGTCCTCAGTCGGGAGTGGACTGGAATTATCATATTGCTTCATGCCAGAGCTCAGGGATCCAATTAAACTTGGAGCTGGAACAATTAAACTTCCACAATGCTGAATTCGAGCACTACTTGAAGTCTCGAAAGTATTGGCAAGTCTCTTCTTGCCTGGGCTCTCCCTCCCAAAAATCCTGGTTCAGTCGAGAGAAGGTGCCTATTTTTTCTTCCAACGTTACAGTCTGTTTATCACTTAATTTATTCGGTTGATTAAGATTAATAGATGTGATATTTATATTTGTTTCCAATTTATTAAAGTGTATGTATAATTATGATAAATGAATATATTCCAATTCGATGAATTAAAATAGATATATTCATAACTGTGTTCAAATCGTAGGGTTGAATATGCGTCTATTATGAATAGTTACTACTGTCATTCGTAAATTAATGAATGAAAATATATATTTATTACATATATATACGTTTCAATTCAAGAGATTTGCATTACTTTGTTATAGCCGAAAATTACTTTAACTTCATTGAAATAGATTTACACGTGGATCTGCTTTAGTAAGAAGTGGGATTCTTTTAGGTTTAGTACTCGACGGAGAAGTTTAGTTGAAGTTCATAATAAACTAGATTCTATGTTTTTAGCAAAAAGAATTTTAGTTGTGTTGAAGTTTTAGTTAGTTACGTCTTAGTATGGTGTGTTTAGTTATTTTATAATTGATAAGTAAGGATGTAATAGTTTGGAATGCCTACTTTTATAAATTCAAATAAAGAAGTTAGAATCGGAATGGATCTGCAATCTCACAATTGGTTGTTTTCCGATCGATCAGGTTGCTTCTTTGTCCCACAGTTCCCCAAATTTAGAAGGCCGGAAGGAATACACAATTAATTTCAGATCTCGTTCTGAAAATTTAAGTATTTCAGAGTTTATTTTCCATCCGTTTATTATTTAAAAAAAATTGGCTTTCAGACCTGTCCGATAAAATAAGGAATGTTTATCATAATATGGAAACTACCTCGTAATCTCCGTGAAATTTTATTTATGTATAAGTGATTAAATTTGGACATACTTAGATAACAAATTACCTGTAAATCCGATTAGAAAACCAACATTTTAATGGCTTTTTCATTTTTGCTCAAGGCAGATTGCTTTACATAATTTAATGGCTTTTCATTTTTGGTCAAGGCGGATTGTTTTACATGTAGAAGTTATATATTTTATATATTTCTTATAAATTACAAGATTTTACTTTAATGCATTTTATATGAGAAGGATTTTTATTATATATATATATATATGAATGGTGAAGAATATATTAAGGTTATATATATATTGGCCATAATGGTATACTACATTTTTCCTTTTTATAAATAAAGAGTATAGCCTATATATATTTTATGTATAGTGGAAGAATTGAATATATATATATATTTAAAAAAAAAGTATTACTTTATAAGTACAGTTAAAAAAAGGTTTTCATTAAGATTGTTTTCAATGAATTAAATAATGTGATTCTTAAATTTATATATAGACTGAAGGGTTCCATCATATTGGTGCTAAAAAGAATTGAGATTGTTTTAGAAAATGTGAAGATAAAAAGAAATTGTATAGGCTACAAAAGGATTAAAATATCTATATTCAATAGATAATAATAATACTTCATGATTAATTCATTATTCTAACTTCTAGGAATTCATACCATGATAATAAGTAAGTGAGAAGAAGATTATATTATCAAGTGGAAGGATACACTATTACTATGTTTATAAAACATTTAAATATCATTTTATTTGTTAAAACTCTTTTGTTGTGATGTTGTTAAGATAGATAGTTGTAATGAAATTATGTGTTAGTGATATGTGGAAGGTATCACGCACATATAGATGGGATTTTGATTATTTAATTTATAATGATTATCTAGCAGTAGGTGATTTAGGAGGGGAACCTTAAAAGCATATATATATGTATTTAGGAGAAGGCCTTTCTTATTGAAATATGTTTGATTTTAAATAGGGAGGTTGTTAGGATATTCCTATACTCCATCCTAGTCCTTCTAGGATTTCCGTCATTTTCATTTTCAATCATGCATGCAAAATTAGGGTTTGCATGCAATTAGGGTTTGCATGCATCCTAGTGATCAGTACGAGCACCTAGCCCTCAACAAACTAGCCCTCAGAGCTTCCTTCAGATCATTTTTAGCTCTCCTAGAGCTTATTGTGCCCTCCTTTCACCTACTACATGAGAAGGGCACCTTTCTTCACCTACCAGTCAAGTTTAGTTCAGTTAACTGAGTTCTCTCCCTGATTTTAGGCTTAACTCACTCTTAACTGATCTTATCACTCCGATGGACCTCCAGTGTGACTAGATAACCTGTTTTGACTCCGGTTAGCTCCATCTACGCCCTCCACTGATCCTCCTTCACTACATTAGTGCGTCCATGTGCCAGTTACACCATCCACACTTAGTTAGACTCAATTTGACTCCCGATTGACCATTACTTGTGCGTTGATGACTTCACTGATGAGAAGGTGGACTCCTAGTTATGCTTTGATGACTCTCCACTGATTATGGATCTATGCATGAAGGCTAATTCGAATTACACCTAGTGAATTCGAATCCTCAACATTGTATATTTACCAGTTTACTATTTGGATTAATGTAACATGTGTAAGTATTCTGCCTCTATCAGAGATCCTTTGGATCTATGTTCTATTGCTTCTCTCTTCTTCTATTATTCCTAAATTCTTTCATTGTGAGGTTTACATCATTTCTTTGGATCTTATGTGGGAATTTTCACAAAGGTGTAATATGATGTTTTAGAGAACCTTAGTTGCTTGGGGAAAATTGCATGTAGGAAGGAATGCACATATACATAGCTTTTTAGAAAAAGATGGGTATTAAGGTGGAAGACGAGCACAAAATATTTAAGGAAAATATAGACAAATTGATGAAGATGATGCATAAATGACATGGTAATGATAAAATATAACTTGGAAGACATATCAAGGGACAATGTAAGCAATTTTGACAAAAGAGTAGCAATTGAAAAGGTGATGATTAGAACCAAGTGGATATTTAATGGATACATTACAAGCAAATTTATATGTATGATCAAAGTACCTTGTGAAAAGTGAAGGAACACATATAAGCATCGTGGGATGATAAGTGCTTATACATATAATTGATGAATTTACAATAACGGGAAATTCATAAACATTAACTGACAAGGCACCATGATACTATGATCGATGAGACTTTAAGACATTGTCGAGGGATAGAAACAAACTTAAAGTTTGAAAAACAAAACGTCAATGTAACCAACATGATGAGATGAACTCAACGAGCTACAGCATCTGGATCATCTCGATCTACAATATCTGGATCATCTTGATCTACAGCATCTGGATCATCTCGATCTACAGCATCTAGATCATCTCGGTCTACAGCATCTGGATCATCTGAATCTACAGCATCTGGATCATGTCGATCTACAGCATCTGGATCATGTCGATCTACAACATCTGGATCATCACGATATATAGCATCTGGATCATCACAATTTACAGCATCTGGATCATCTCGATCTACAACATCTGGATCATCTCGATCTACAATATATGGATCATCTTGATCTACAGCATCTGGATCATCTCGATCTACAGCATCTGGATCATCCGTATTAGTATCCACATCAATACATCTATCATCAAAACATGTATTCTTACAAATACATATATCATCAAAAACGTGTATTCTCACTAATACATCTATCATCAAAAGCATGTATTCTCACTTAATACATCTACCATCAAAAGCATGTATTCTCACTAAATACATCTTTCATCAAAAGCATGTATTCTCACTAATACATCTATCATCAAAAGCATGTATTCTCACTTAATACATCTATCATCAAAAGCATGTATTCTCACTAAATACATCTATCATCAAAAGCATGTATTCTCACTAATACATCTATCATCAATATCAAGGGACAAGGCACCATGATACTATGATACTATGATACTATGATTGACAAGACTTTAAGAGATTGTCGAGGGATAGAAACAAACTTAAAGTTTGAAAAACAAAACGTCAATGTAACCAACATGATGAGATGAACTCAACGAGCTACAGCATCTGGATCATCTCGATCTACAGCATCTGGATCATCTCGATCTACAATATCTGGATCATCTTGATCTACAGCATCTGGATCATCTCGATCTACAGCATATAGATCATCTCGGTCTACAGCATCTGGATCATCTGAATCTACAGCATCTGGATCATGTCGATCTACAGCATCTGGATCATGTCGATCTACAGAATCTGGATCATGTCGATCTACAACATCTGGATCATCACGATATACAGCATCTGGATCATCATGATTTACAACATCTGGATCATCACGATCTACATCATCTGGATCATCACGATCTACAGCATCTGGATCATCTCAATCTACAGCATCTGGATCATCTCGATCTACAACATCTGGATCATCTGTATTAGTATCCACATCAATACATCTATCATCAAAACATGTATTCTTACAAATACATATATCATCAAAAACGTGTATTCTCACTAATACATCTATCATCAAAAGCATGTATTCTCACTTAATACATCTACCATCAAAAGCATGTATTCTCACTAAATACATCTTTCATCAAAAGCATGTATTCTCACTAATACATCTATCATCAAAAGCATGTATTCTCACTTAATACATCTATCATCAAAAGCATGTATTCTCACTAAATACATCTATCATCAAAAGCATGTATTCTCACTAATACATTTATCATCAATCGCATGTATTCTCACTAATACATCTATCATCAAAACATAGCAGCATACCCTACAACACACACGATCATATTACAGGATGATCAATCCCGCTCTCTTTAGGACATAGGTCCATGGATGATACAATCCAGATCAAGTTCCAGGATGATCAATCCTTATCACTTTAAGACAAGTCTCATGTCTAGGGACGATGCAATCCCATCATGTACATTTTGAACCGAGGTCCAGGGACGATGTAGTCCTATCTTCAATTCTCGGAGACATCAGTCTACAGATCAATTCTGGGACCTCAGTCCGGGGAATATACAATCCCCTACCTGTTCTTTCAGGACTTAATTATCGGAGACCCAGTCTATGGCTCAATTCTGGGACCTCAGTCCGGGGACAATGCAATCCCCTACCTGTTCATTCAGGACTTCATTATCGGAGACCCAATCTACAGCTCAATTCTAGGACCTCAGTCCGGGGACGATGCAATCCCCTACCTGTTCATTCAGGATTTTATTATCGGAAACATCATGTCTACGGCTCAGTTCTGGGACCTCAGTCCGGGGACGATGCAATCCCCTACCTGTTCATTCAGGATTTCATTATCGGAGACATCACGTCTACGGCTCAATTCAAGGACCTCAGTCCGGGGACGATGCAATCCCCTACCTATTCATTCAGGATTTCATTATCAGAGACATCATGTCTACGGCTCAATTCTGGGACCTCAGTCCGGGGATGATGCAATCCCCTACTTGTTCATTCAGGACTTCATTATCGGAGACATCATGTCTACGGCTCACTTTAGAACATGTGTTCAAGGATGATACAATCCCTCTTCTTTCTCGGAGACACCTGTCTATGGCTCACTTTAGAACATGTGTTCAAGGATGATACAATCCCTCTTCTTTCTCGGAGACACCTGTCTATGGCTCACTTTAGAACATGTGTTCAAGGATGATACAATCCCTCTTCTTTCTCGGAGACACCTGTCTACGGCTCACTTGAGGATGATGCAATCCTATCATGTCCACCAAGGACTTCATTCTCGAAGACATACGTCTACGGCTCTTTTGAGGATGATGCAATCCTATCATGTCCACCAAGGACTTCATTCTCGAAGACATACGTCTACAGCTCTTTTGAGGATGATGCAATCCTATCATTTCCACCAAGGGCTTCATTCTCGAAGACATACGTCTACGGCTCTTTTGAGGATGATGCAATCCTATCATGTCCACCAAGGACTTCATTCTCGAAGACATACCTCTACGGCTCTTTTGACGATGATGCAATCCTATCATGTCCACCAAGGACTTCATTCTCGAAGACATACGTCTACAGCTCTCTTGAGGATGATGCAATCCTATTATGTCCACCAAGGACTTCATTCTCGAAGACATACGTCTACGGCTCTTTTGAGGATAATGCAATCCTATCATGTCCACCAACCTCTCTGTCGGCATCGCCAATATAGGTATCCACATCATCGACCTCACTGTCGATGTGGGCAATCTCATCATAAGTGATCACATCACTCCCCCTTTCGAGGAGGGTCCTTTTGAACTATTTTGAGTTTATCTCGGAAAACTTTACTTGAGGTAGAGGTTTGGTTAGTGCATCGGATCGGTAGAAGTTTGGTTAGTACATTGGTAACTTGTTACAAATTCGAACTTTAATTCTTTTCTTGTATATAGAAATGTCAGATCTCTATGTGCTTTGACTTATCATGGAACACTGGATTCTCTTCCATTTTGGTACAACTCTGTTTGTCACATAGGATCATGGTTGAGTCCATCTCTAAGTCAAACAATTATGAAACCATACTACTTCATAACTTAGCAGAGCAAGCAGCCATATATTCTACTTGTGCTAAGAGCCATACTAGACTGCTTCCTGCTAAACCACAAGATCATGGCTAATTCCAGACAATGACATCTTCTCGATGTGCTCTTCCTATCTGATACACTTTCTGCTCAATCAACATCTGTGTAGCCATCTGATGTCATGATCTCCAAAATAGCATAGATCAAAGTCTATCGTATAGGTACCTCATCACATGCTTTGCAACTAATAGGTGAACACATCTAGTTTCCAATAGATACTGACTCAAGGTATTCACAACAATGCATATATCTGACCTAGTATTTATTAGATACATCAGTGACCCAATAATTTGTCTAAACAGAGTTATATCCACTAACTTTGAAGAGTCATCCGATAACAGCTTCAAGTTGGAATCCATGAGAGTGGCCATTCCAACACAACAAGTCCTTTTAATATTTATCGGCATATTTTTCCCTGGTTGAGAAAGATTCCTTCTGAGCCTTGCCATACTTCCAGACCTAGGAAGTAATGCATCAATCTGAGATATTTCATTTTCATTTCTGCAGCCATCTTCTTCTTTCTTTTCATGATCTGTTTCTCATTCCTTGTCAGAAAGAGATCATCATCATACAATAATGGTATGATAGTTTCATCATTCACAACCTGCATTGAGTGATCTTCTGCATATCTATCTATGCCATCTCTTGTCAGATGGGTCTACTGATATGAGCCCTCAAAATCATTCGAACTCTGTGGTGAGTTCCTTCTTGCATCCATGTCATATGTGTATAGAATCCATATTCAAACTTGTAGCAAAGGTTGAGATCCACATCACCCATGATGATCATTAAGCTCATCAATTGATTATCGATCCTCGGAACTATGCAGAACCTGATTCACACTTCTTCTTTAATTACACCATTAAGAGAATGGTCTTATCTATTCACTTGGAGCAAACATCTTGTCATGATTCTCTTCCTCTTTCTAAGATAATCTTCTAGCCATGAGCCTTCTATATTTGTTTGTAAATATTCTTGTTGAACATCCATCACTTGTGCGGTGTTCATCATTCTTCATGATCTTTCCTACAAATCAAAATTAAGTACATGATTAGTAATACTTCATAATCATGAAATCATGTTTACATGATAACCTATTATGCATACAGATATCATTTACATAGTTATGCAACTATCTTGACCAATACTTCGGTACAACACTTTTCCATATCCTGTATGCATACAGTGGTTATCTAGATGCCTTCCATCTCTACTAGAACATACTATCGAGAGTGTGCACAGCTCTCAGCATGTCAGCAAAGAGGTTTCATTCTAGACAAGCAACAATGGAACGTTTGTCCAACTTACCAATCACATGCATATTAGTAGTATACTGTTCAATGCTCTATGAATGTTTACACTCAGCATCATATATTCTAGGAATACAAATATGCATACAACCTATTACAGGAAATATCATTTACTATTCCAAATAACAACTCAAATACTTATCTTTTATGTTTGTGTGGTTTCCTCCTGCTTGATCTTCTATATGTCTTTTGAACTTCTATTCATTATGTACCACTGTGCATGCTCAAGTGTGCACTAGTGTCATCCTCATGATCTCATACACAAACATACATTCATTAGTATATTCTCAATATTATCAAAACATTGTAATTCTAAATAATCTTGAATATGTACAGTCATGATCATTAGTATTCAGGGTTTCAAGGAAGTCTTCTTTTACTCATGTATATTCTTGTTTGATCTAGTTAGTTAAATCATCAACCAAGTTAAGAGACATAATATGCATAAACCCTTGATTACTAACTTTATGAATAAGCATAACCAATCATTCCAAGTATACTTATATAAGGGATCCTAACACAAGGTAAGATTCTAACATGACATAGGAAAACATACTTGGGTTAGTATACTTGCTTAGTTATGTACAACATACCTAAACAATCTCTTCAATGATTTAGAGATCCTGAGCTAGAACCTGTATGTCTCATAGGTTAAACATAATATAACAAAGTCATACATACCTCGTAAGTGGATGAGTCTTTGTCTTCATGTTGTCATGGTCATGGAACTTGATTTGTCTTTTGTGATGTACCCGTATCTCGTTAGCAGACAACATCATCCTCACACAACACCATAATGCATAAGTACAATCATATAGCCCTAATCAATGAATGTCTTCGATCATTCACATGCATTGATATTGTTACTAGGGTGATAAGACAATTAATAACATTAATTAAGATTGTAATAATAAATAACATGAAGACAAACACATTATGAACTTAATCAAGAATCAGATTTCAAGACATACCTGAACCTCCTTAAGTCATACCTGTCGAGACTTTTTGTAGTCTTCTTATGTAAGACCTTAGCCTCAACTCCCCTTGAAACTTGATCTGGAGCTTGATTAGGGTTTGCTAGAGAAACCCTAATAATTCAATCTTTGACTTTCACACTTCTGAATGGATGGAAGAATGTGTCTTGCTAAGCTGATCAAACAAGCATTCTTCAATTTTGAAATCTCCAAAATTTGACCCCTCAAAATTACCTTCGAAACTTCTGGATCTTCTCGACAGGAACCCCAACTAGGGTTTAATGAAGCCCACCCTTTTACTCAATCAAAAGGTTTGATCCAAGGCTCTAAACTCTTATTTTTCTGAGGAGCTTCCAGCCGTGGTTATAGACTTCAAAAATTCCAACTTTTGCTAAAGCCTTAATTTTTCATCTTTCCGATCAAAATCCCGAACTAGGGTTTGATCAAGCCCAGTCTTCTATCCAACCAAAAATTTGATCTTGGCCTCTAAATTTTTATTTTCCTGAGTAGCATTCAGCCGTGGATTCCGATTCCAAAAATTCTAACTTTCTTCGAAACCCTAAATTCCGGAAGCCATGAATAAAGGTGCTCCAAAAATAATTCTGTTTTGACATAAATATGTACCTGATTGTTTCTGCTATAAATCCTTAAATTTTGCTCCACAGGGTATGAAAACTTTTTCTGCAGTAGCCTGACCTGTCATCTTTCCATCCTGACAGGTTTGACCTCAATTGCATTTTCTGAGAGAGAGTTATGCCAAGTGTCGCAACGTGACCTGTTTGTGGGATAAAACAGGAGAGCGAACTTGTACGGCGTTCCATGTGTCACTGGTTCAACTTCGGCGTCTAAAAAATTTTCATAAGATAGTACAGTCTGTGTACTACCTGTTACTTTTTACAAAATTTTATTTGGAGCTTCCTAGCCCAAGTTATGCCAAGTGTCGCAATGTGACCTGTTTATGGGATAAAACAGGAGAGCAAACTTGTATGGCGTGCCACATGTCACTGGTTAAGATTCGGCCTCTGAAAAATGTTTCCTAAGATAGTACAGTCTGTGTACTACCTGTCACTTTTTACGAAATTTTATTTGGATCTTCCTAGCCCAAGTTATGACCTTTTTTCCTAGGTCACCTGATTTTTACTAAGATCTGGAAGAGGCAGAAACCCTAACTTGTACTGATCATAACTTACAAAGTAAAACGAATATGAGGGTTCCCTTTGGACACAAGATACCTGGAGATGTTATCTACGACCTATAAAGGTTTCAGATCCTAAACCTTCACCAAAATGGATTTATGGTGAAGTTTCCACGATGATTGGTTTTTTCTATATAAAACCCTAACCTTCAAATTGTCGTAAGTAAAGCAAGTGTCGTACGTGCCATACCTTGTCTTCCTTCAGGTTAGCTTTGATACCATGTTAAAATTCAATATGCTAAGACAGAAAATAGCAGCATTACATTCCATTTCACAATAATAGCATATACAGGATCACTAAAGAAACAACAAGCACAACATAAACACAAGAGACAGAGATTTATCCTGGGAAACCCTCATGGGGTAGAAAACCCAGCAAAGCTTCCTCAATATAGATGACCAACAATATACAAAGATGAAACCCTGAGACATGATCTCCTCCTCCACAACAGCAGACCTCTCCTCCACAAGCGCGTTATCCTCAAGTGAGTGAGTGTATCAAATGAGGAATACACCTCCTCTATTTATACACTACTCTGACATATCTTTTACACAAGTACATGTAGGCTCGTATTTAACCATTAGGTTAAATACCGTATTATAACTGACTAGGCCGACCCCACTAGGGTGGTCTAACAACCCTTTGACCCACATAACACATACAGGGCCGACCCCCACTAGGAAAGTCTAATAACCCAAGTTACCACATTCCGACGGAGGAATAAACATCTCCGGATATGCAATAAGATCTTCACGGAGGAATGAAATATCTCCAGAATAATAAAGTACAAATATAATATTCTTTGAAGTTACAATATCTCAACAAAGATTTCTTTTGCAAAAGAGGTTTTTTTTATAAGATATTTTTCTTCCTATTTCTTTCCAAGGGATACATTCAAAGTGTTTTTTTTCTAAGACATTTTTGCAATGGGTTTTTTCAAGATATTTGTTTTCCAATATATTTTTGCAAATATTTCTTTGCAATGGGTTTTTTTCAAGGTGTTTTTTTTCCAAAATATTTTTGCAAAGGATTTTCTTTTTATAAAGTATTTTTCCAAGTGTGTTTTTCAAAAAAGGTTTATTTCCAAAGGGTGCATTTAAAGAGTTTTTATTACAAGATATCTTTGTAAAAAAGTTTTTGTTCAAAGGTATTTTGTGCAAAGAAGTTTTTATTCCAAGTTATTTTTGCATAGGAGTTGTATTTTTCCTTCTTATTTCTTTGAAAGAGATTTTTTCAAAGAGTTATTTTCCCAAGATATTTTTGCAAACGAGTTATTTCTTTGGAAGGGGTTTTTTCAAAGTATTTCTTTTCCTATATATTTTTGCAAATGAAGTTTTATTTACAAAGTATTTTTCCAAGTGGTATTTTCAAAAAAGGTTTTGCAAAGGAGGTGTATTTTTCCTTCTTATTTCTTTGAAAGGGGTTTTTTCAAAGAGTTGTTCTCACAAGTTATTTTTGCAAAAGTGTTATTTCTTTACAAGGATTTTTTCAAATAATTATTTTTCCAAGATATTTTTGCAAAGGAGTTTTTTTTCCAAGTATTTTTCCAAGTGATTTTTTCAAAGAAAGTTTTTTTCCTAGGTATTTTTTCAAAAAAATTTTTTACCAGTGGTTTTACAAAAAAGACTTCTTTAGAAGGTATTATTATTCTTTTCCAATGGGTTTTTTGAACTTGGTGATTTATTGTCAAGGAGTTCTTATTTCTTTCAAAGAATGTTTTTTTCAAAGGAGATTTATTTTCAAGGGGTTTTTTCAAAGGAAATTTATTTCCAAGGAGTTTTTCTTCAAAAGACTGTTACAAGATTTTGATAAGGTGAAGTAAATTTCAGTTCATGTGTTTATAAATTTCGTAACTGTTTTTAAATCTTAATTTTATTTTTTTACTATAAAGTGATGATTCTTTAATATATCATATATAGATTAAACAATCGGGCAGTAAGAGAAACCGTCTAAGAAAACACGATCGTAAACGTGATGATGATGATGATAATAGAGAAAAAAAACTCAAATATCATGTCAAAAAAGCAAGGCCTGCAGAAACGCAAGCGACAATTATTGAAGTTATAAATACAGATTTACATGATAATGTTGATGAAATGGAAATTGAAAATAGAGTACAAGAAGAACAAATTGAAATTGAAGAGACCTTTGTTGAAGATGTAAATAGTGATATACATGTTAATGTCGATGAAGTCAATATTGAAGATCAAGTTCAAGATCCAGAAATTGGAGCTGGTATGTATATATCATGTATTTTCCAAATTCATTTTTTATAATGAATTGTATTTGTGGAAATATGTTAAATTAAATTTAACTTGATATATAGGTACTTTACCATTGATGATGAAATGTTGGAAGACGTTGATTGCAACAAATATGGAAAAAAATATCCATACATGTTGCACGATATCGTGCTCAAAAATTTTATGATGATGTTCTAAATGATTATTCAATAGCAGGACAAGCACACATTTTGAGATGTTTATTAGTGTCCAAGAAGTTAGAAGGTGCTATGTCATTATTGAGTATTCCCAAGGCGACAAAAGAGTCAAAATTGAAACATAATGTGATAGAAAATATAGGTGATGCAATAACAAAATTTGGAAAATCCAGGAAGAAAGATATCAGTGCTGCACGTAGAGCAAATCAAACAGCAATTGTTTCAACTAGTACTAGACAAAAACCTTTGACAACACAACTAGAAGAAGTAGTTGGAACCTCAAGAAAGACATTATACATACATAGCAAATTCAGAATGCAAATAGATGAAAATGATGAACTTGCTTGCTGGGAAATTATTTGTAAATAGCTTTACAAAGATAGAATGGGAGCCGGTGTTAAAGATATTGTATGGGAATATTGGTTGGCACATGCTCGAGTTTCACCAAATTCAAGGGATGTGATATGGCAAAGAGTATCACGAGGGGTATATGAATGCAGTCCAAAACATATAATGGATATGACACAAGTACAATTGTTCAATAAATTCAAGGAAGATCATCATGGAATTAATGTGTCAATCACTACATTTGTGCAACAAAAACCATGATATGTTAGACCTATTACTATACGTGACACATGTTGTTGCCGTTATCATGTGCAATTTCAATTACATTACAACACGTTTCTTAAATTTGGTCAAATTTTTTGGACAAATTCACCATCTCCTCCCACAGTACATGAATTCATATCTCAAACTCTATGTGAGAGAGATTATGATGAAGTATTTTACAATAAGAAATGTGTCAATGGAAAACATTGTCATAGTTGTGGAAATATGGTCTTATTCCACAATAAATATCCTATCGATAATGATCACTTGCTATCAAATGTAACCGTTGATGGGAGAAGATATGAATACGTCGGTTATGCTACAAGTTCTAGTGATGCACATCCCAAAAGAATTGATTTGCAAGAAGATAAAATATGTGTGACAGCTTTTCTCAAGAAATTTATAAATACACCAAGAATTCACATAGAGCATGATGGCAAGACCTTCAATTCAAACAGTCTCATGAAAATTTTCCACCAGGAACAATTTTGTCAATGGTTGATTTTGCAGAAAACTACACATTTGCTGCACAAAAAGAGATACAGAGTGAATACTATCATTCTGACCAAGTTTTGATATTTTTCCATGTTCTATATAGACATTCTCAACAGGATGTTGATGGCATTAAAAGCACATGTGACAATCGAGATGTGATTAAAGAATATCACTTTTATATCAGCGATGATCATACACACGATACACATTTTGTTCAACATTGTATTGAAAATATTTTCTACGATTCACTAAAAGGACGTGGAGTTAAATTCAATGAACATTGGATATGGTCAGATGGATGTGTGGGACAGTTTAAATCTTCACGATCATTTTATTGGTTATGTCGACTTCATAAAGCATTGAACGTTAAACATCGCTGGAATTTCTTACAAACTGGACATGGAAAAGGTGAACATGATGGTGTAGGAGCATGCATAAAAAGAGCACTTCGAAGATGGAAAATGAACCATTCTTATGCACAATTTCATTCAGCTACAAAGGTTTTCCAATGGTGTAAATTACATCTAAACCATGATTATAATCAACAATCAAAAGATGTGTGCAAGTATGTACACAATTTTTTTAATTTATATTAATTGTCAATTTAAAAAAATGTACACTAACATTTAAGTATATGTACACTAACATCAAAAGTTGTCATTTGTGTAGGTTTTTTTGGAATGTTGGGGTCCAAGATATAAATAGATCAATACCATATGATGCTAGCACCATACATGGAACTAGAGATTTTCACTCTATTCAAACAAAATCTTTCCAAAACGTGTTTGCATTTTACAGTAGAAAGCAATCATGCTTCTATCACATTTGCACTAAAAATGTTGAATCTACAGAAGTTTGTGAAAACATAACGAACAACTACGCAAAACATTAAAAACACAGAGATTAATCCTAAAGGAAAAATGCCACTAGCAAATGTAGAAGAATTAGAATCAGAAGAAATAGCAATATCATCTGATGGCAATAGAATTTCAGATCTTGTTAGCGAAGGTAATGATCTTACAATTGTTTTATCGATTGTTCATTCCTGTCCATCACCTTATATTAGTCAATTTAATTGATTCCAAAATCCTAACGCCAATTATAATTTGCACAAGGGATGTTTTTACTATGATTGCACCTATAGACAACAATGAAAATGTGAAGTATTATTTGATGCAATGCACTGAAAGAAAGATGAAGTTATTGGAGGACTACAATGGCAATGAATATACATACGACAGAGAATCCATCATTTTAAAAGGCTATTTTTTTCAGCAAACCCATATGACTGAAAATTATGTCTACTTTCAGGATTATCAACCTGATGTTATATGTTGTCAATATAGTCATTTAGTATGTGCATCTCGAATAAAATTGGTACAAGTTCCATCGAAAAAACAATTAAAAACTAAAAAATGGAAGCTGTCCAAATATGACCATGAACAGATAATTGAGGAAGACATTCCATTGCGTTGTTTTTAACTATATAAAAAATGAATCGATCGATGTTTTTGTCCATGTCCATGTCAAATGTTGTGTACAATATATTTTTTTTCTTTGAACTATGTCTATGATCTTGAATGGGAACTAGAATAAGAGTTTAAATAATCATATTTTAGTATGCTGAGATGAATTAAAAAATTATTTGGTAATGAAAACATTAATGTGTAATTTCGTCTTAAATTATGTGTAAATTACTTTATTTGGGTCCCCATATTTCTATTAGACCACTTAAGGGATGAGATAATTGATGTGGTTGTCCCCACACTCTACCCCGAATCTTTAATTTTGACTGAAGTATGTACGTGAAGAATCACTGAGAAACCTGCTAGATTTCATCTGATCCATGTCATGCTTCTCTAATGTACATAATAAATGGAAAATTATTATTCTTTATCCATTAGATGGGTTGATCGATTACTACTTTTGTGGTGGGATAAACAATCCATATAAATATGATCCATGAGTTTTTTAAAATATCACTTATATAAGTTCACATAACTGAAATCATGGCAAATGGAGATAACGATCATTTGATTTTTAATTACAAGCAAGGATTTCAAGATTTTGAAGTTTATGCTAAATTAGAGAAATGATTATTTACAACAAATCGATGAAAATTCATCAAATTTTTGTCTAAAATCATTTCTCTAATTTAGCATAAGCTTTACAATCCTGTAATCTTTGCTTATGATTAAAAAACAAAAAATCATTAAATCCCCATTTGCCATGATTTCAGCAGCATAAAATGTACCTGAACATGGAAAATAAGAATCATTAGTTAAAAATTGAAAATATGAATCATTTATACAAATTTTAATTTATCATTTATACCAAATTCAAGTTTTATGTTGAAACCAAGATTCTATATATCAAACAAACATTCTTTCTTAACATTCCTAACATTAGATTGCACCTATCAAAACTTCCTGATATTCATTCTTAACATTCCTAACATTCCTATCAAAACTTCCTAACATTCCTATCAAAATTTGAACCTAACATTCCTATCAAATTTTCCTAGCATTCATTCTTAACATTCCTAACATTCCTACCAAAACTTCTTAACATTCATTCTGAACATACATTCTTAGCATTCCTAACGTTCATTCTTAATGTTCAAAATTTCCTAGAACATTCATTCCTAACATTCATTCATTCTTAAAACTTCCTAACATTTTTAACATTCAACACTTGATAATATTCATTCTTAACATTTTTAACATTCATTCTCACATTTTTAACATTCTTAACATTCCTAACTTTAGATTGCACCTAGAACATTCATTCCTAACATTTATTCATTCTTAACTTCTTAACATTTTTAACTGTCAACACATTCTAATATTCATTCTCACATTTTTAACATTCAACACTTCCTAAAACTTCCTAACATCCATTCTTAACATTTTTAACCTTCAACACTTCCTAACATTCATTCTTAACATTCCTTACATTCGTTACTCCTAATTGTAACATTCCTTACTCCTAAATTTAGATTGCACCTATCAAAACTTCCTAACATTAATTCATGAACACTTCTTAACATGCTTAACATTCATTCTTAACATTCCCAACTTTAGAGTGCACCTAGATCAAAACTTCATAACATTCATTCATTCTTAACTTCCTGACATTTTTAACATTCAACACTTCCTAAAACTTCCTAACATTCATTGTTAACATTTTTAACATTCCTTACTCCTAACTTTAGATTACACCCATAAAATCTTCCTAACATTCATTGTTAACATTCAACACTTCCTAACATTCATTCTTACCATTTCTAACTTTAGATTGCACCTATCAAAATTTCATAACATTCATTCTTAGGATTGAACACTGACCTAAAATTCATTCTTAGGATTCAACACTTTACAAATTCATTCTTACCATAACATTCATTCAACACTTCCTAACACTTCTAACATTCATTCAACACTTCTTAACATTCATTCTTAACATTCATAACTTTAGATTACACCTATCAAAACTTCCAAGCATTCATTCTTAACATTCTTAACATTCCTATCATTAACATTCCTAACATTCCTATCATTATTTACATTGAAAATATTTTACATCTGCATACATACATAAATTTAATAATACATACATTCATAAACATGCAAAAACATATTCTAAACATTTACCACACCAAATATTCTAAATAATTAACAAAAAAAAGGTAGATCATTTAAAGCAAATACAGAATATGTAATCTCAATGTACATGTATATAATCCAAAAAAAACACTCATGATTTCATGTGAGTTCAATGTACATATGTATAATCCAAAAATAAATCTCCTCGAAGTCCAAAACAACTACAATATATATATCAACAAAAAAAAGAGGAAGTCCACCACTATCCTCCACTAGGGACGTCCCTTGGAATCAACCCAACCTGCAACATGTATAAAAGTAGATTATGAATATCATAAATTATTTAAAAAAATTTAAACTAAATTAAAAAAAATTAAAATATTAAAGTTATATATCAAAGAACAAATAAATTATTAACAAAATTACCTCAAATTCACTAAATGCAAGTCCACCACCATCCTCCATGGGAGTCTTCCCTTTGCCTCCAAAAGATCAAAGTGACCCAAGATGCAACATGTATAAAAGCAATTTATGAATCTCATAAATTATTTAAACAATTTAAAACTAAATTCAAAAAATTAAAATATTAAACTTATATCAAAGATCAATTCAATTATGAACAAAATTACCTCGGTGCCAATATCCACATTCATCAAGGAACCTATTTCTCTCCCCTGAAATTTAAATTTTGTTGATAAATAAAACATAATGCAAGAAAAAAAAATTAAGCAATTAACTTAAAACTGAAACAAAAAAAATTAAAATCATTAACTCACAAGAGATGGTAAATCATCTAAAAAGTTCGTATCTGAAGAAACTTGCATGGATAAGTCAAATTAACAATACGATGCATAGTTAAATTAAAATTCAAAAAAATGATAAATTCTCAAGTTCAAACATAAATATAAAGATGTAAATGATAAATATACCTCTCTAATATGCTCCACATTTTCTACATTTTGACTAGTGGAGAGCCGAAAATTATGTTCATTCATCATTCTAGAAAACTCCAACCAATAAACATTTATATAATGTACTTATTACTATACATGAAAAAGACATAATATCATACATATAATGTAACAAAAAGTTCAATTCAAAATGAATAAAATATTAAATAGATTGTCATATCATAATCAACAAACCTCTCCTAAACGCGATGTGTCATTGGATATAACATCTGAAGCTATGCCACGACAAACCTTGGCATAAGCCCTGAGATCTCCAATGCTCATTCCATCTACCTCATCATTCATTTTGTAAACAAACTTTTGACTAATAGTGGCATGATCCTTCTCTCAAACCAATCCCACATCTACTCCAACTGATGCCAACGTTAAACCATCGTCAACAAAATCCCTTGCAGTTGTCCCAAGTTGGAATGTGGGATCCATCTCTGATCTTAATGCCACAAGCCTGGGTGGGCGAGATATCTAGGGTGGAGGTCGAAGAGTCATAGGGTCTCGAAGAGAACCTTTTCGATTATATATTCGACCCTTTCCAACTCCATAAAATTCAGAATGAAGATCAGTATAGTCTGGATTCATTTTTAAAAAAAACTCTGCTTGAAAATATCTAGAAAAATAGTTAGGAACCTCATCCTTCCATGGAAACCGACCATAGGCTGCAAGGAACCAATCATATATTAGATGCGCAAGTTCAGGGTGCTTGAAATATTGCAATTTCAACATTTTTCACTTTAGACCTTCTTTGAAGTTAAACATTGAATTGGATTGTTCTTTGGTCACTCTCTCCTTCACAACAACCCACTTGTCCGAACCCATCACCTATTCCCTTTGTCTTCGCATCAAATCAACAAAACCATTTGTAGTTGGTCCAAGATCCTCATATGCTTTAATGAATTTTTGCAATGATCCCAAAACAATCTCCAAACTTTGTTTGCTCTCTGGAGGGAGATCCAAAGTAGAAAAATCACTTTGCAACTTGTCGTAGTGGGATCTACAACTTTAAAGAGTCGTTTGATGAACACCACTTTCCCATGGAAGCTCCTCAGGTAAATCAGATGGATACGTTGTTATGGTTTTACAACCCTCAGCTAGTTCAACATATTGCATCCTGGCTCGACCATCGTCACTCTGTGTAGAATGACGAGCCTCTTGGGAACCTTGCTCTGCACTAGCATTTGTATCCCTTCCTAGATCTTCCTCCCTCTCTATAGAATTATGAGCCTCTTTTGAACCATGCTCTGCTTCAAATACAAACAGAGTTATGTGTAAACATGTACAAACTTTGCGTACACACAAAAATACAATTTGTACAAGTATTAAAAGATTGATGTTCATACCAACAGAAGGTCGAGATTGACGTTCTCCCACATAAGATAAAGGGGAATCATCTGTACCCCTATCGCCTCACCAATGATCAAATGAGTGTGAACTATACAATAAGATGGAATCCCGGAGGGAAGTCGACAACCTTCGATTATCACTTGGGACACCAACTCCCGAGGAATGTGATTACCTCCTATGTTTTTTCCTCGAAGACTCCTCTCTTTCCATTTGATATGATATCTACACTTACAAAAGTATCAACGCATAACATATTCAAATTCTATTTGTTAATTCTACAAATTCTGAGACCTAGCTGCTAAAGAAAGTAAGTTCTTTAATGAGGACCTAGATATTCCTAATATCATCTAATAGTTCTTAAAATGAGTATAGCTAATATTGTTGGATGTATGAGGAATTAATGTGCCAACCTCTTAAGTGTTTTTGATGTTTTAAATGAAGGGAACCAATATGGTTAAATATTTAGTGAAGGTTACATTTCTTTATGTAAAGGAATCAGTTCATTAACATGTTACATCTTGATTAAATCATAAATTAATAACTTATTTGATGTTTTAATAATTTAAACATATATTATATCTACAAATATTTTCATTATTCCATTGAATCATAAAATATTGTTCTTAATTTGAAACTAGTACCTTTTTAATTTTAAAAAATCCTATTTTTCCGTGGACACAAAAGCAAAATGTTCTAAACACAATGAGATCTTGGACTGTACAATATATTTTCATTAAGTGATTGAATGAACTACGTCTCACGGAAGATAGCAAGTGTTCATCCTAGCAATGGTGACGATTCATGGTATTATGTTTTCCAAGTTTTCTATGTTGCAACCAAAAGAAAACATAATACCATGAATCGTCACCATAGCCTCGCTAAAACTCAAGACCATCATTTTCCTTCAATTAGTTTCTCAATTAAATATATCGACTACTTCTTTCCACTGCTTTGTGAATCTAGCGAACTACTTTGTGTGCTTACTTGACCTATTCCAATTCATATGGTTTATTAAAAACACCAGGGCAATCAGGCGACTCCTAAAATCTCCACAATTAAGAAATTAAATTCAAATATGAGATCATAATTTTTTGTTTGGTGCATAATTCAATTGCCTTTGGAAATTTAGGGTAATATATTGATCTATGAGCTCTGTCAATGTGGACAGATTTCACTAACTCTATCCACATTTATAGAGTTCATGGACACTTTCCATGGACAGAGTCCATGAACTCTGTAAATGTGGATAGAGTAAATTAACTCTATTTTTTAAAACTATGTTATGTAACATTATGAGGGTGTAATGGGAAATACTAAATAAATGTTATGGATGATTATTTGTAATCTTATTTGATAATGCTAGTTAAAGGAAATTATATCGTAAAATAATAAAGTTTAGAAGCAAATAACCATTTTGAATTTATTAAAAACTAAATTTATTGATTTTGTTAAAAAAATGTGTAAATAGAACTCTGTCCACATGGACAGAGTTCATGAACTCTGTCCATGCAGGAAAGAGTTCATGAACTCTATCCACATGGACAAAGTTCATGAACTCTACCCATGTGGGCAGAGTTCAACACTCACCAATTGAAAAAAACCATTTATAATAAATTAAATTGACAAATTAATTGAGTTAACTAAACCTATATTTGATTTTTAATTAGAAGGCATACCTATTTATTTCGAGTTAATATGAAAAACGAAAGAAGCAAAATGAAGCCAAGCACCGAAAAGACGAAACTACGCTTGCAACAAATGTAGCAACATTAAAATTTAAAAATTAACAAAGAGAAAAAAAAAACTAAATAACATTACCTACAAATTGGCCGTTGTCCTGTCCAACTCCTTGACAAACTAGTAGACACCGCACCAAACCAATTTCGCGATCCACATCGAAAGAGGCGACGGAACGATGTCGGCGTCATCAAAGAAAGGCCAAGAGGATATCAAAAGAGGGGACAGGACCAGGACTAGAGGAGGTCGAAAGTGACAAATGAACCAGGCCGAAAGGAGGCCGAGATGTGACCCAAAGTGGCAAAAGAACCAAGCCACCAAGAGACTGAGAGGAGAGATATATCCACGCCAAGAAGGCCAGAAAGCCAAGAGATATCCACCCCGAGAGAAGGCCGACAGGGTTGAATATATCCACGCTGAGAAGAGGCCAATAGGGTGGAAAATCTCCATGCTGAGAGCAGGCTGGTAGGGTCACAGATCTCCACTCTAATAGTAGGCGGGTAAGGTGGTGGACCTCCACTCCAAGAGTAGGAGGATAGGGTGGTGGATCTCCACGTCAAGAGGGTAGCGAATCCACCATGTCAACATGCAGGGACGACATGCAGAGCAAATGGAGGGGCGACAAGTGGAGACCAGGTGGGGTCTAGCAACGGCTAGCAGGGAGATGGGTGGGGACCAGTTGACTGCACAGAGAAAAATCATGAATGTGGGCCGCAGTCGACCTTTTATGTCGAATACTTATTCGGCTGAATAATTATTCAGCCGAATAAACATAGAACCATCGGTAAAAATTACCATTCGGCTATGCATTTGCACATATTTCGAGGTATCCATCATTTTAAACAATCCACCGATAAACATTATTCGGCTGAATAATGTATCTATTATTCGACGGAATAAATATAGTTATTCGACGGAATAAAAAAATTTATTCGTCCGAATAAAAATGTTTACTCGACCGAATAGCTTCTGCTATGTCGATCGAGCACCCGATTCTCACGGAAGTGTTATCCACCTTCTCGTTTTCACCCTGTTAAAAGTGCCTTTTAAAATGGTGATCTTAATGAAGACATTTATATGCAACAGCTTCATGGTTTTATTAATGTTGAATCATCAAGTTTAGTATGTAAATAGCATAAGTCTTTATATGGTCTTAAACAAGCACCTAGGGATTGGTATGATAAAATTGATGAATATTTCTTGAATAATGTTTTTAAGCATTGTATATATGGTCCTAACTTGTATGTTAAGCATGTTGATGATAATATCATTGTTATTGTTTTATATGTGGATGATATTATTATCACTCGCAGTCAACTTGTTCTCATTCAAAGTATGAAAAGTGATCTTCAAAAGTAGTTTGAAATGACTGATCTTGGTATATTGCACTATTTATTGGGTCTTCGAATTTGGCATCTGGTAGATGGTATTTTTCTCTCTCAACTGAAGTATGCTAAAGATTTATTGGCATGTTTCCACACGAGTGATTGTAAACCTACTCCTATGCCTTTTCAGTGCGGTGTAAAGTTAACTATTGAGTATACTACTCCTCTTGTTGATGCTACTCTTTATCATCAACTAGTCGGCAGTTTGATATATTTAACTCACAACAAACCAGATCTCTCTTTCGTCGTCATTATGGTTTCATGGTTCATGCATCAACCTCATGAAAGTCATTGGCAAGAAGCAAAGAGAATTCTGATATATTTATAGGGGACATTGCACTATGGTGTTTTTTATTCGAGCGATACTATAGTTTCACTTTTTGGTTATACAGATTCTGACTGGCCAGGTGACAGTTCTGATCAACGGTCAATTGCTAGTTATATATTTCAACTTGGTTCAGGTCATATTTCTTGGTCCAGCAAAAAGGTGAAGACTCTTTCTTTATCTTCGTGTGAAGTAGAGTATAGAGCAGCCAAAGAAGCAGCAAAAGAAGTAGTTTGTTTATGGCATGTTCTCATTGAGCTTGGTCTAGTTCTGAAATCGTCCACTCTGTTGAAATGTGAAAATCAGGGTGCAATTCGACTTGCTTATAATCTGGTATATCACTCCAAGACAAAGCATCTCGATCTTGATGCTCATTACATTCGAGGTCTTGTCATCGATGGTGTTCTTTCTCTTGAGTATTCTCCTACAGAGCAGCAGGCAACTGGTATCTCCACCAAATCCTTAACAACTGTGAAGTATGTGCATCTTCATTCCTTACTTGGGATGAGGGAAGTTGTCATCAAGGGGGAGTAGTAATGACTCATTTCTTCCTTTGTTAGTGGGATTTTCTCCCAACCATTATTAAGGGGGAGTGTTGGAATATTTTATATTCCTTGGAAGGTAATAATGTCTTTTGATTATGTCTGAATATATCAACAATCTTGTGTAAAAGAGTAATACATTATATCCCATATTCATTATGGTAAAATATACTCTTGATATTCATTATTATATAAAGAGATATTATTATGGAGAATTATATTATCCCACATGTAATATGTGAGAGTAATTCCTCCTCATCTCTTAGTATATAATAGAGTCAAGGGAGTCACATCACTCATTCATGATCTTTACTTATTCACACAAGTATTGCTATATTGTGTTGGGGCTATTGGCATTACTCTCTTGTAAGCTTGAGGGAGATATTATGGAGATAATAGAAGACTACCTTCCCATAGGTGTATCCCAATTTGGTGAACCAAGTATATTTTCTATACTCTTTTCTCTTGTTCTCTTTCTGTACTTATTGTTGATATATTATTGTTTTGCATAGATAGGTAAGCTAGTTTAGCTAGATCCATATCTCTGACAAATCAGGGGCTATGTTGCATTGTGATGTTTATCAAGAGTTATGATGCATTGTGACATTCATCTTGAGGGTTTTGTCGCATCGATACATTGATCAATATAATTTTAATAGGCTATTTCACATTGTGATGTATATCAAGTGTTATGTTGCATTGCCACGTTCAACAAGGATTATGTCGCATTGTGACATTGATCAAGGGTTATAATATTAATAAGATAAAGGGTTATGCCCCATTCTAACATTTATTAAGGATTAAAAAATGATATACATCGACAATGCCCAAGATGTGACATTCGACATTCATCAATGACTATGTCACATTGTGATGTATACCAAGTGTTATATTGTATTGCGGCGTCCATTAAGGGTTTTGTCACATTGCGATATTGATTAAGGGTTATATGCCTAACATGAAAAAGGGTTTTGTCCCATTCTGATATTTATTCAGGATTAAAAATTATATACACTGACAATTCCCAAGGTGTGACACATTAATAGTTTGACATTCGATGTTCATTGGGGGCTATGTTGCATTGTGATGTTTATCAAGGGTTATTATGTATTGTGACATTTATCTTGACGATTTTGTCGCATCGCGACATTGATCAATATAATTTTAATAGGCTATCTCACATTGCAATGTATATCAAGTGTTATGTTGCATTGCGGCGTTCAACAAGGGTGTGTCGCATCGCGACATTGATCAATATAATTTTAATAGGCTATCTCACATTGCAATGTATATCAAGTGTTATGTTGCATTGCGGCGTTCAACAAGGGTGTGTCGCACTGCGACATTTATCAAGGGTTATAATATTAATATGATAAAGGGTTAGGTGCCATTCTAGCATTCATTAAGGATTAAAAATGATATACACTGACAATGCCGAAGATGTGACATTCAACATTCATCAATGACTATGTCACATTGTGATGTATATCAAGTGTTATGTTGTATTGTGACGTCCATTAAGGGTTTTGTCACATTGCAACATTGATAAAGGGTTATATGCCTAATATGACAAAGGGTTCTGTCCCATTCTGATATTGATTAAGGATTAAAAATGATATACACTGACAATTACCAAGGTGTGACAAATTAATAGTTTGACATTCGACGTTCATCGGGGGCTATGTTGCATTGTGATGTTTATCAAGGGTCATGATGCATTGCGACATTCATCTTGAGGGTTTTGTCGCATCGCAACATTGATGAATATAATTTTAATAGGTTATCTCATATTGTGATGTATATCAAGTGTTATGTTGCATTGCGGCATTCAACAAGGGTTATGTCGCATTGCGACATTTATCAAGGGTTATACTATTAATATGATAAAGGGTTATGTCCCATTCTAACATTCATTAAGGATTAAAAAATGATATACACCTACAATGTCGAAGATGTGAGATTCTACATTCATCAACGACTATGTCACATTGTGATGTATATCAAGTATTATGTTGTATTGTGGCGTCCATTAAGGGTTTTGTCACATTGTGACATTGATCAAGGGTTATATGGCTAATATGACAAAGGGTTATGTCCCATTCTAATATTTATTAAGGATTAAAAATGATATACACTGACAATTCCCAAGGTGTGACACATTAATAGTTTGACATTCAATGTTCATCGGGGGCTATGTTGCATTGTGATGTTTATCAAGGGTTATGATGGATTGTGACGTTGATCTTGAGGGTTTTGTTGCATCGAGATATTGATCAATATAATTTTAATAGGCTATCTCACATTGTGATCTATATCAAGTGTTATGTTGCATTACGTCATTCAACAAGGGCTATGTCGTACTGCAACATTGATCAAGGGTTATAATATTAATATGATAAAGGGCTATGTCCCATTCTAACATTAGTTAAGGATTAAAAAATGATATATGCCGACAATGCCCAAGATGTGACATTTGACATTCATCAATGACTATGTCACATTGTGATGTATATCAAGTGGTATGTTGTATTGCACCATCCATTAAGGGTTTTGTCACATTGTGACATTGATCAAGGGTTATATGCCTAATATGACAAAGAGTTATGTCCCAGTCTGATATTTATTAAGGATTAAAAATGGTATACGCTGACAATTCCCAAGATGTGAGACATTAATAATTTGACATTCGACGTTCATTCGGGGCTATGTTGCATTGTGATGTTTATCAAGGGTTATGGTGCATTACGACGTCCATCTTTAGGGTTTGGTCGCATCCTAACATTGATTAATATAATTTTAATAGGCTATCTCACATTGTGATGTATATCAAGTGTTATGTTGCATTGCGACATTCAACAAGGGTTATGTCGCATTGCGACGTTGATCAAGGGTTATATGTCTAAGATGATAAAGGGTTTTGTCTCATTATAATATTAATTAAGGATTAAAAATTATATACACTGACAATTACCAATATGTGACACATTAATAATGTGACATTAGACATTCATCAACGACTATGCCACATTGTGATCTATATCAAGTGTTATATTGTATCGTGACGTTCATCAAGGGTTTTGTTGTACTCCGACATTGATCGAGGGTTATAATTAAGGATTAATAAATTATATACACCAACAATTCCCAATATGTGACACATTAATACTTTGACATTCAATGTTCATCAGGGGCTATGTTGCATTGTGATGTTTATCAAGGGTTATGAAGCATTGCGACGTTCATCTTGAGGCTTTTGTCACATCACAATATTGATCAATATAACTTTAATAGGCTATATCACATTGTGTTGGATATCAATTTCTATGTTGCATTGCGGCATCCAACAAGGGTTATTTCGAATTGCGACATTGATCAAGGGTTATAATATTAATATGATAAAGGGTTATGTCCCATTCTAACATTCATTAAGGTTTAAAAAATGATATACACTGACAATGCCCAAGATGTGACATTCGACATTCATCAACGACTATGTCACATTGTGATGTATATCAAGTGTTATGTTGTATTGCGGCATCCATTAAGGGTTTTGTCACATTGCGACATTGATCAAGGGTTATATTCCTAATATGACAAAGGGTTCTATCCCATTCTGATATTTATTAAGGATTAAAAATGATATAGACTAACAATTCCCAAGATGTGACACATTAATAGTTTGACATTCGATATTCATCGGGGGCTATGTTGCATTGTGATGTTTATCAAGGGTTATGCTACATTGTGACGTTCATCTCGAGGGTTTTGTCACATTGCTACATTGGTCGATATAATTTTAACGGTATTTTCAATTATATAATTTGTACTATCATAGTATAGTTAAAAAATAATATTATAAATTAAATAATATTATTTTATTATTACTTTGATTATAATATTTTAATTAGATTTTATATTCCTATAATAGTACAATATAATATGATGATATTAAAAGGTAATATCATTATACTGAAATGATATTATTATTTAATCAATTATTGTATTACAATTAATTAATTAATTAGTATATTTAATTAATAATAATATTATTATTATCATCTTTATAATATTAAAAAATATAATAATATAATTAATTAAATATTAATATTTTATGAATACGTTGTTATAATATTTTAATTATACCATATTCCTATAAAAGTGCATCATCATTTTTTTACTAATATATAGTTATAATATTTTTTTTTTCAACCGAAAAAAAAATGTACTATTGCTATTCCTTGAATAAAATAGTACAAAGATTTTCACCTTTTTTTCAAAAAAGGTATATTCTACAAAATCATGATAGTGGTCCCACAGACCACCTCCAATTAACATCATTGTCCATGCTATACTATATTTATCAGATATGACAATGTCCTTACAAAAAGCATGCTATTCCACAACAAAAACCTTGACTTAAGCATTCTAGAAGAAAAAAACTTCGCCACTTTCCAGCATACTGGAATCCATCCATTCCTCCCAAAATAATAAACCTTCAATGCCTAGTAAAGCTTGCTTTGATAAATCATCATCCTGTCCATTGTGTTCACGAAAGATGTGTGAAAAGGAGATATGTTCCTGCATATCGATCTCCATTCTAGCACGCCTACAGCAGTGGGAAAGTGCAATAACATTTAATTCAAATTCTTTTGCTGCCCATTTGATAGTAACACGCGAATCACCAAAAACCATAATATTAACCAGCCCAAATAAGTTGGCACATTTCAGAATAGACCACAGAGCTAAAAGTTCTGCTTTCATATTACTGCCATTCCCACAATTGAGATGAAAAGTATAAAAATGTCCCTCATTTAGATATATAACACCACCAGCAGCACAAATACCGTTCTGAGCAGCCCCATCAAAGAACAGTATAGGTCGATCTACAACAAAGGTAAACTGTCCAATCCTTCTCTCCACTGCTGAAATGTGTTTTGCAGAATATTGTTGTGTTAAATGTGTGGCAATAAGTCCACAGGTCACAACATCCGGCACTTTATCCTGAAAAGTAATTAAATTCTGGAAGTACCAAAGAGCCCAAGAAATAAATATAGGAACCTGTAATGTTTCTTTGGAAGAACATGACCAATTCAGCATGGCCTCACCAAATTCAACATTTTCCCATACCCTTGTGATTTCCAGCTTTGAACAACAAAAATCCCAAACTTTTTTACCAAAGGAGCAAGAAACAAACAAATGATTGATAGATTCAGAATTCTCCTTGCATAAGATACACCAATTTGGACCACTCCAACCACGCTTTGAGATATTATCGCAAGTTTTCAAATTTCCCTGTAAGGCATGCCATAAAAAACACTTGTGCTTTAAAGCAATATTCCACTTCCAAATCTTTTTATACCACCAAAGCTGTGGAAAGATATACTTCTCCTGCATAATTCTGTCATATGTAGTTTTAGCTGTGACAATTCCAGTTTTTTCATTCCCAATCCACATCAACCTATCTTCATGTTCTGATAAAGTATTACCAGCCGAACCAAGAGTACTAACAAAGGTATCCCAAGTGATGGCGTCCTCACCAATCAATCCCAAATCAAAGGATTGTAACCAATATGTCTGACCCTGAAAATTCCTGATACGATCTAAAGAAGTTAGACCATATATTTTTAAATAATCCAGTATCTTATTTGTAAGACAAATAGGTTCATTGATACCCAAAATATAGTCTTTCCCAACCTTGATGGCCTTCCCGTTACCAACTTGCCACCTCAAGTCACCAATGATCCAACCTAAAACCTTAAGCAGTCCACGCCATAAAGGAGAACATCCAGAACTCGAAGGCATATTCAATCTGATCCATTCAACCAAATTCATATTAATATATTTCACAAAGGAAATCTTAGACCAAGGATTATGATTAAAGAGGCACCTCCAAAGGCTTTTAGCCCTGAGTGCCATACTAAAGGATTTTAAATCCTTAATTCCCCAGCCACCATAACGCTCAGGTCTGGAGACCGATTCCCACCCCGTCATTACCAAAGAAGCCCTGTCTAAACCGTCAGACCACAAGAAATTGAACATCAATTTTCTGATAACATTTAAAATATATACAGGGATCTCGAGGAGTGATAACCAATATACAGGAACTCCCATCAGAGCAGCCTTGATCAGAGTAGGTCTGCCTCCCACAGAGAGCAATCTATATGCCCAGTGTGAAACTCGAGCCTCAATTTTCCGAACTAGCCACCACCAATCCTTGATCTGATAACTGTTGGGTCTCAAGAAAAAACCCAAATATTTGAGCCCTTCATCTAATGGGTGGAATTTGAAAGGAAAAATAGAAGCAATACCCTTTCTTTCATCAGAATCCACATTATGATAATAGAATCTTGACTTTGATGGACTTACCTTCATCCCAGAAATACGACAGAAACAATTCAATATATTCTTGAAGACCCCCCACTCAGCAACAGTAGCCAAACCAGCCAACAGCACATCATCCACAAAAATCAGATGTGTAATAACACAATCAATCCCCAATTCAATGCCCTTAAGTAAGCCATCCTACTTAGCAAAGTTTAGCATTCTACTAAGAGCATCGAAAATCAAAAGGAACAATAAAGGGGATAAGGGACATCCTTTCCTGATTCCCCTCGAGCACTTACAAAAAGAAGAAGGCGAGCCATTTATCAAGATAGCAATGCTAGCCGAAGAGACACATGACATGATCCAATTAATGACAAGAGGGGGCACCCCAATTTGGATCAAAATAAGCCTTAAGAAAGTCCAATTCACCCGATCATATGCCTTTTCCAAGTCTAATTTAAGCAGCATTGAACATGAGCTATTGAGCTACTTAAATAATATTATTTTGAATTAAATAATAATATTAAATTATTACTTTGATTATAATATTTTAATTAGATACCATATTTGTATAATAATATAATATAATTAATAACTAATTAATTAAATATTATCATTATATTAATACTATTTTATGAATTAATAATAATTTTAATTAATTATTATATTATAATTGATTAAACGATACTATTTTATTAATATTTTGGAGATATGTGTATGTGTTCACACGCACATACATCGATAGAGGCAAATGGTCCACATACTTTTCATATTAATATTTTTTTTCTATAGTATGTGAGTCATTTAGACCTATGAACTTATTGTAACACATTAATATTATTAATGTAGTTGTTACTAGTATAACCTAATTTATATCTAATATAACAATAAAATAATGATCATCCTTATAACTAAAATATATTATAAATTATTATGATATATTTCAATCTTAAAAATTTTGACCTTAATCAATTAATCGTCTAACGCACACTAGTTTTATGTGACTCGCTTTAGTGAATTTATTTTAGTATAAATGTAATTTACTTTACATATTTAAGAATTTGATTTTTTCTTAGTTATTATTACACCCTATTTGTGATATATATATATGATTTTTTCTTAGTTATTATTACACATTATGGATCCTATATAGAAACATTAAAGCATTTGGGGATTAAATACGAGAAAAGATTTCATTTTGTATAGTTCATTAATACATGCAGATATATGGGATCTCCATTACCTTAATGAACCATGTCTTTCGATCTTGTACACATGCTTTTAGAACCACCCGAAACACTATTCGTTCGAGTGCATTTCCCCAAGGGTGTCCCCTGTCATTCCCCCACCAAACTTTAGTATGGAATCATCAAAAAGATATCGGCCATGGAATCCATATGCCAAACGTGAATACCTGGCATAGATACCGAGGGTGAAAGAAAAACCATAACTTCAGTCTTTTTTCATGAAAATGATCACCCTTTTTGAGAAACATAGGGCTGGTTGGGTGGACTATAATATGTTATATCACTAAATTTGTTTTACTACTTTTCTCACCACACCTATTGAGGCAAGGCACCCTTATCTAGTGATCGCTAGTGCTCTCTTACCATTGTTTGGCTCAGCCAAGTGCTATATTAAAGAAGGGAAAGACACAGCCTCGGAGGACTAGACTAGAGTACTAGAAAAAAGATACTAGTAGATCAACAAAACCCAAAGTGACATCTCTTTCTCCTTCAAGTTTACCTACTATGGTAGGAGAGTGAATATGCTCTCAGGTAGGAAACGCAATGCTTTACCTAGTACATGAAAGTTGATAACATGATTTATTTGTTTGTCAATGATTGCATGCATTGAGTGATTAATGTAAAGAAGTTACAACATTTATCCAATAAAGACAAAAATGCAATACAATAGAACTAGTTATAGCTAAATACTAATGGTTGCAAAGATGTAATAGCTATTGTAGCTAGCCAACGCATAGATGCTACATTAGGGTATACATGATAGATTTTTTGGATTTTACAAACTAGAAACATTTCCAAGTAAAACTTGATAGAAAACCCATAGAAACGACATATATGTGCATTTTCCAATATCAAATGGTTAGCCCATGAAGTTACTGATGCACGAGCATCGGGGCCTACGTAGATCAGTCGAAGTTGATCGACATAAGGGATCCGACCAGCGGGAGTGCCAATGACTACTAGTGCGGGAAGCAGGTTGACTTGTTGAAGTCAACAAGTCGAGCAAGAGCAGTCGGTATGTGACTGACTGGAGCAGCACAACGAAAGTTGTGATGGATCGATATTCGATAGGGTATGGTTGACAAACCACAGATGGAAGAGAACATCAGGTAGTCGACAAGTGGTCGAACTACAGCGCGACATGTTTGGCGGAGCCAAGTGTAGAGGAAGGGGAGGACTGGCGAACCGCAGGAGATAAGAATCGAGCCGACAGAGAGGTCGAGATGTGACCGACTACTGTAGCAAGGTGAGAAGAGCAGAAAGTCAAGGAAACTGTACCTAGCTGTTCGGGGTTGCTGAGGAAGTTAATATAGTTATTGCAAGTAGGTGAAGGACATGACAAGTGACGTCATTGATAGAGGCTGTGCAGCACGGCTGGGAGCTGACAGTTGCAGGTTTGCAGGATTTTGAAGGATCGGCGGATAGGAGGATGCATGACTCTGGGATTGCAGTAGTCTCGGGAACAACACCAGCAGGGTAGAAGACTAAGGAGAGGAATCAATTGAGGGGATTTCCCATCTTTGATCAGCAACATCAGAGAGAGAGAGAGAGAGCAGAGTCTGGAGTTGTGAGAAAATAGAAGAGTCACATAGACTCATAACAGGGAGTTGAGATCGAGCCATAACTCAGTGTTTCGATGTGAACCAGGAGAGGGTGAGGTTGACACACAAGGAGAACACAACACGGTTACTTCTAAATTGTAAAGGTTGAGACCAACTATAGTTAGTTATTCTGCATTATAACTGAAATAAGACAAGTAATATAAGCCACTTCTAGCATCCTTTTTTACACCTTGTTTGTGTAAGCATTGCGGTATGTGTTGTGTGTTTTGTTAAGCAAGAACCTTATCTGAGTAGGACAAACTTACCATGCGTCAGTTGGTATCAGAGCTCGAAAGAGAGTCCAGTTGGGAAGACAACTATACCAACCTAACTTGCATCAGTTGGTATCAGAGCCCAGAAGAGAGTCCGGTTGGGAAGATGACTATACCAACCTGACTAGCGTTCGTTGGTATCAGAGTGGAAGAATCCTTAGAGTTTAAGGAACATTTGTGATATTGAGCCTTCAAGTGAGTTGGACAGCTCTAGTTACGGTTGGGTAGAGTTGTGTATGACTTGTTTAAGTCCGGTTGCGATTGGATGCATGGGAGTTTCAGCTCAGGTTGAAAATGGCTCACATAGGCATTAATGTCCAAGGATGAAGAGCGCGTGGTGCAGTAGCCATCACAGTGGATTGTGAGATGTTCAACGAATGCATAAGAACGATGCGAACTTTGACAAATGAAGTCGCAACGATCAAAGAAAGCGAGAGGCGTGGTTGTATTCCTGAGGCGTTAGACCATGTCAACAAGGAAGTCGAAGAGGTGGAAGCCCGGGAAGAAGCAATTGAGAAACCAGAAGAAAAACCAATCAAACTTCTGATGGATATGAGAGGTTGGGTGAAAATAGATGTGCGTACGTACTCGGGAAGCCTGGACCCAGAAGATTTGATCGATTGGTTTAGAGAAATCGAGAAATACTTCGACATAGAGTAGATCGAGGATCTTAAATGGGTTAAGACTGCGTGTCTGAGGTTGAAGGGTCATGCCTCATTGTGGTGGGACAATGTACAGGATGACAGAGTTAAGAAAGGAAAGCAGAAGATCAAGTCTTGGGATAGAATGGTTGCCAAGTTAAAGGGGAAGTTCTTGCTAAACGACTATGTGATTTCCTTGTTAAGGAAGTTGCAGAACTTTCGACAGAAAGAGATGACCATGACGGAGTACACAGAGGATTTCTACCGATTGTCGATTTGGTCAGGACAAACTGACGAAGGAGAATAAGCTATCACTAGGTATGTGAACAACTTAAAATATGCTATTTATGATGAATTGAGCATGTCAAGATTCAGATCAGTCAGCGAAACCTACCAGTTAGCTCTGAAGGCAGAAGAGAAGCTCTCGAGGAAATCCATGGCGACCAGAGGAAGGATGATTGGTAGAGGCATGAAAATTGTCTCCGTGAAAGGCCAAGGTAGTGGTTACAGAAAAGAAAATGTTGAAGATAGCCGACATGCTGAAGGGACATCGACAAGGGAGAAAGCACAAGAGAACCAACACGATGGTCGTGAGAATCGCGGTCGAGGTGTGTATATTCAAAGTGGTCCATCTGATAGAAAGGGAGTTAACAGACCAGCCATAATCTGTTACAAGTGTCAAGGAACGGGACACAAGGCATATGAATGCCCAAAGAACCTACATGCTACAGAGGAGTCGAATCCCAGACGTCTAAAAGATGAGCAAATCGACAAGAGGGAGGAGTTGGCATCTGACAGTAGTGTAGGTGAGAAAAGGAAGAACCGAAATCTGACGATTCAAAGAGCTTTGATCCAGGAAGATCAACATGACAAGAAAGAGCCAACACAATGGAAGGCGATCTTTCGAACGAAGGTGTGGATCGACGAATGGCATTGCAAAACCATAGTGGATGGTGGAAGCATGGAGAATCTTGTGTCAATAGAATTCATTGACAAGATTGGGTTGAAGTGTCGGGAACACCCACACCCCTACAAGATCTCATGGTTGCAGAGAGGACACATTGTCAAGGTGACCCGACAGTGCCTTATCAACTTCTGAGTTGAAGGATTAGAGGACAGTGTGTTGTGCGATGTAGTTCCCATGGATGCATGTTGTTAGAGAGACCATGGTAATATGATTGGAAAATTATCTATGATGGTCGAGCTAACACAGTCACAGTGTGGAAAAATGGCGTAAAAATAACTCTTTAGCCGAAGCTGGAAAAGCAAGCCAACAGTAAGAATGACGAGAGCAATATTTGGGAAAAGCAAGTGTTGATGAGCACCGCGAAAGAATTCCTCGCGGAAGAGGAGAAGCAGTCGGGATGTTTTGCGATCATTCCAAAAGGACCATATGTCGAAAGAACGACCAGGGAGGAGGATATTCCGGTCAAAGTCGAGAAGTTGCTCGAAGAATTTCATGACATAATGGCTAATGAGAAACCGACGGTATTGCCACTGACAAGGGACATATCCCATCAGATCGACTTGATTCCAAGGTCGATTCTTCCAAACAAAGCACCATATAGGATGAGTCCAACAGAGGGTCGAGAACTCAATCGATAGGTCCAAGAGTTGTTGGACAGACGGTTAATCAAAGAGAGTCTGAGCCCATGTGCAGTACCAACGGTATTGATGCCAAAGAAGGGTGAAGAATGGAGAATGTGTACAAACTCCAAAGCCATCAACAGGATTACGATCAAGTATCAGTTTCCATCGTCAAGAATGGACGACTTGATGGATGCTTGAGTGGAGCGACATACTTCATGAAGATAGACCTGAAGAGTGGTTATCACCAGATTCGGGTACAAGAAGGAGATGAATGGAAGACAACATTCAAAACAAAAGAAGGGCTGTACGAGTGGCTAGTCATGCCATTTGGGTTGACTAATGCACCCAGCACATTCATGAGGTTGATGAATGAGGTGTTGAAGCCATTCTTGGGAAAGTTTTTCGTAGTCTATTTAGACGACATTCTAATTTTCAGTCGAACCAAGGAAGAACACTTGGAGCACATTCGACAAGTATTGTAGAGATTGTAGGAAGAAAAGATGATGGTGAACCTACATAAGTGCTTCTTCATGAAGAAGGAGTTGGTGTACTTGGGGTTTGTAATCTCGAGTAAAGGGTTGGTGATGGACCTAGAGAAGGTGAAGGAAATAGTGGATTGGCCAGAACCAATAAGTACGACTGGGGTAAGGAGTTTCCATGGACTTGCCAGTTTCTATAGGAAGTTCATTCAGGGATTCAGTGAGATTTGTGCACCATTGACAGAATGCATGAGAAAGAGTGAGTTCAAGTGGACGGATGCAACCCAGAGAGCTTTCGATGAGATGAAGGAAAAATTCACTGAGAATCCAATGTTGGCACTTTCACACTTTGACAAAGTTTTCTAGGTTGATTGTGATGAGAGTGGAATGGCAATTGGAGCAGTGTTGAGCCAGGAGGTCCAACCAATTGCATTCTTTAGTGAAAAGTTGAATGGAGCAAAATAGAAGTGTTCGGTCTATGACCAGGAATTTGATGTTATCATCCCAGTACTAAAGCAGTGGAGGAATTATCTGTTTCCCAAGGAATTTGTGTTATACACAGATCACCAACCACTGAGGTACTTGAAGACTCAGTCGAAGTTAGATCAGTGATACATGAAGTGGATGGAGCTACTCCAGAGGTATACATTCATGTTGCAACATAGGTCAGGCAAGTTGAACAAAGTTGCCGACATGTTGAGCAGGAGAGTTGCACTGTTGAACATGATGATAGTTCAGGCAACGAGGATAGAGTCAATAAAGACAGAATATTGGATTGACGAGGAATTTGTGAAAGCATGGAAGGCTTGTTGTGAACCTTGGAGCGGTGACAGAACTTCGTACTTGAGTTATTTCATTCAAGAAGGTTACCTATTCAGGGGAAGTCAATTGTGTATTCCCAGAGGATCAGTGAGAGAGAACCTAATCCGAGAATTTCATAATGGTGGGTTAGTAAGACATTTTGGCATCGACAAAACTAAAGCACTAGTTGACGGGAAGTATTTCTGGCCGAGGATTACGACATATGTCGGAAAGTGGGTTCAACAATGTCAAGTTTTCCAGTTGGAAAAAGGAAGAAGTCAAAACATGGGGTTACGTACACCATTACCAGTACTAGATACCCCTTGGGAGCATCTTACCATGGTTTTTTGTTAGGATTGCCGAAGACTCAATAGGGAAGTGACTCAATATTTGTTGTAGTCGACAGGTTTTCGAATATGGCACACTTCATTCCATGCAAAAAGACAAGTGATGCCACAGGGATTGCTGTACTATTCTTTAAGGAGATAGTTAGATTACATGGGTTGCCAAAGACTATCATGTCAGATCGAGATACCAAGTTTATGGGGAATTTCTGGAGAACCCTATGGAAGAAACTAGACACAAAGCTACAGTTTCGCTTGGTGTATCATCTGCAGACAGACGGACAGACTGAGGTGTTAAATAGAAGTTTGGGAAACCTTCTGAGATGTCTACCAGCCAATAGACCCAAGCAGTGGGAAAATGTGTTGGCACAAGCGGAGTTTGCATACAACAATTTTGTGAATCGGTCAACAAGGTTGAGTCCATTTCAGATTGTTCAGGGGAGAATCCCACACGGAGTGGTGGATTTGGTCGAGTTCCGGACATAAATTAGGAAGAGCGTGAATGCAGAATCATTCGTAGAGCATATGCATGAAGTTCATGAAAATGTGCGAAAGCACATAGAAAACAGTAATGCGGCATACAAGTTGAGGGCCGATAGGAAGAAGAGGCTACATTCGTTCAAAGAAGGAGATTTAGTCTATGCATATTTGCGGAAGGAACGATTTCCGATAGGTACATACAACAAGTTGAAGCTGAAGAAGATCAGACTATGCAGAATTCTGAAGAAGATTTCGGACAACGCTTATGTGTTGGAATTGCCGGATGACTTGAAAATTTCAGTGATGTTCAATGTCTTAGATCTATACAAATTTGAAGAAGGGTCGAGTAGAGGAAGCGAAGAAGTGATAAACATTGAATAGATAGATCAGATTCCAGATCAACACAAAGAGGAGATCGCAAAAGTAATCGAAGAAGGCGAGGTTGGGCGAATGCGTAGCTCACGGCAGAAGGAATACTTAGTGCGATGGAAGGATGATGAGTTGCAAGAGGCGACATGGATTTCCGAAGAAGAGTTGAGGAGACTGATGGAGCAGTCGAGTTCTTTTTCACCTAGGGAGTCTGATGCAAAAGCATCAGGGCCAAGGTAGATCAGTCGAAGTTGATTGACATAAGGGAGCTGACCAGCGGGAGTGCCGATGACCACTGGTGCAGGAAGCAGGTTGAATTATTGAAGTCAACAAGTCAAGCAAGAGCAGTCAGTATGTGACTGACTGGAGCAACGCAATGGATGTTTTGATGGGTCGAGAGTCGACAGGGTATGGTCGATAGACGAGAGATGGAAGTGAACATCAGGTAGTCAACAAGTGGTCGAACTACGGTGCAACAGGTTTGGCGGAGCCAAGCATGGAGGAAGGGGAGGAATGGCGAACTGTAGGAGATAAGAATCGAGACGACAAAAAGGTCGATATGTGACCGACTATTGTAGCAGGGTCAGAAGAGCAAAAATTCAAGGAAACTGTACCTGGTAGTCATTTGGGGTTGTTGAGGAAGCTAATACCATTATTGTGAGTAGGTGAAGGACATGATAGGTGTTGGCTGTAGATCACCTTCTTGAGGTTTCCAGTGTAGACCCAGGTACTTCGTGGTTCAAGGAACCAACAAAACCCCAATTCATCGGTCCTTTCGGCAACAGGTTGCGCGTAGCCTGAGGTCTCACCTGAGGTGAAGCTGAGGTGGTGGTTGTGGAATCAAGTTTCCACAACTGGGTGATGCGATGGGGGGAAAGCTGAGAAGTTGTGCATCGCCTTGTGGGTTGCGCAGATAGATAACTGTGCAAGCCTTCTGTTCTACGGTGGGTACTTCAGCGCGCAACTACGCTCACACCTCCAATGACTATGCGATACAGGATACCTTTGCGTTACAATAGTAAGCTATCAATAGCTTACCTCACAGGAACCTTCAATGACTCGGTGCATCAATGAGACTGTGCGTCCTTGCCACGGTGTCCAATTCTAACCACTCTACTTAGCATTTTTTATCCCTTTATTTCATTCAAGTTCTTATCAGTAAATTGTGGATGGTTTAATAATGTACGTTACTGCGTGCTCCAACACTGCGCTTAGACTTAGTGTTCACTACTTGACCAATAGATAGCTTCATACATGTTTAATACTTAACATTCCTCTGCGCATGCATTACTTAACATATTATTCCCATTCACTGCGGTGAATACATATAAAAGCAATCACATAACAGAAGTTTCCAACACTAAACATTCATACCAAGCAATTAAACAATCATAAACACACATTGGTCACACAACACAGAATTTAACGTGGTTCACCCGCCGGATGGGGGCTATGTCAACAAGAACGGTTGTTAATATTGCTCTTAATGGGAAGGGTACAACCGTTCTTAATCTGCGCACTCAACTGCAGACTCTCTCTTCTCTCTCAGATAGGTCTCTGTGCACTCAGTTGTAGAGCCTTTACAATGGCTTTTTTAAGCTTAAGATTATACAATAATCAATACTTAACAAAATGAAGAGTAACCCTTCCCTTACAATATTGTGCCTTATTTATAGATCATGCCCATAGGTCATGTCTTTACAATCATTAGGCCGAAGCCCTAAAGTTTCCAAAACTGGCGTGGCTAACTGCCACCCTAGCTATCGTCGTCGATAGCCTGCTCCGCCTAGTCTAGCTGGGCAACTCGTGGCTCACATGCTCTTCTAATAGTTGCAGTCCTCCAAACGGTTACAACTGCATCATGGCCTATCCCTTTCCACTCCTTTTCCTGCTTGTCACCATCGGCGTCGTCACCTAGCTTCTCAACTGCTTGCTGCCACATGTTCGAACAGGTCGCTTTCATCTGTCATCCACCTATTCCTTAGCCAAACTAGGTGATATCCTCGTCTGACCTTTACCCATGTTCTGCCAAAAAATAGCTCATGCGCTACCATACGTATCCTCCTACTGTGTGACCGTGCCTTAGTCATTGCCATTGCACAACACGCACAAAACCTCAAAATTGTTTGTCGCCTGCCACCGCGTGCAATGCACTTTCACCAAAACTGCTTTCTCTTCCTGCTGCAGCGCGCAATGCACAATTATCAAAATTGCCTTTTCTTCTCGCTATAGCGCGCTACGTGTGCTTTTCCATACTTGTATATTTTTCCAACCCACTTGGGCCCAGCCCAAAAGGCCCCTAACACTCACCTGTGGCTCGTCCCAAGCAACTTCCACTTGAGGACCCTGGTACCGCATCTTCAATTGTCCCAAGCTTTACTGTGAAGCTTTGAAGAGTTTCTTATAACTCTACAACTATGTTCTTGGCTTTCTATTCGAACCCTTGAAGCGTCTCCAAAGTAGCCTACGAGACCTTCTCCCGAATCACTTGTTCCTGCATAGTGCCTTCTTCCATCTGAAGTTCTACAAACTTCGCATCGAATTGCTGCATTAATTCAAGGCCTTCTTGCTCAATAGGCTGCAGCCTATCCGATGTGGTAGCCTCTTTCTCCCTTAGTGTTGCCAGCTATTTCTGTAGGTCATTGACCTCATTAAATCTTTGCACTTCCTCTCTCACTGGTGCATTCCTCATATGTATACTTGTAGCATCTACCTACTGCTACTTCTTTTCTACTTCTGCCCTTACCTGCTATAGCACAGGATCGTTGTTCAACCTGGTTACTACTGTAGTTATGCGCTCAAGTAAGTCTTGGCATTTCATCACTTCCGACGAAATTCCATCCATGGTTACTTTGACATCCTCAGCTGGAGCTAGGCACTGATCTGACAGAATGACAGGGTGCCGAGCCTCCAGCTCTGCAATTTTTCCTTTATAGGAGGTTTCCATTTCCATTTTCTCAGCAGTAAGGGACTCTACGTTGGCCCCAATTTTCTTTATTGTGTCCTCCATATCATCTTCTTCTTCGCATTCTTCTATGTGTGCGCACACAACTAAAATGGTTTCTTTCAGCTTTTGGCCCTTTTCCTTGGCTGCACTCAATTCTTGCTTTGTGTTATCTGATTCCTGCCTTAACTAATTGATGTCTTCAGTTAGCTGTGTGCACTTATCATATGAGGTGAGGCCTCTCTCATGAATTTCTTCTGCAACTCTGATGTGCAACTTGTTCAGGTCCTCCAGGGGCAAGGCCCCAATGTTCAGGTCGAGGTGCCCAATCTTTAGTGCCTCCTTAACCATTTCATTTGGGTAAATCGGGTAGCTAGGTTCAAGGTTCAAGATGTGTGGATACTTACTTCCAGTAATAGGTGGTCTTCTTTGCGCGCTTAGCTCTACTGATTTCCCGTCAAGGATTGAAATTGATTGCCCCAATCCCATATGGGCTACCAATGTTTTGACCTCCTCCACACTTGGATTATGGTCAACTGTAGTTGTTCTTGCTTGGCTTCTTTCTCAGTGCGAGTCTCTTCCCATGCTTCTTGCACTTTGGTTGCAATGGTCTCGCAATCATCAGGATGTAGTTGCGGCCCGAGATCGGGTTTTTTAGCCTTTCTTTTTCTGCATCAGCCCTATGCTTACGAGGGGCCTTCAGTGGCCTTTCTCTTTGCTGCTGATGAAGCAGAATGTTGAATCTGTGCATCATCCTTTTCTTCCACAATGGGTGTTCCAGCTGGAAGTCCACCCTTCTTTCCCTTCTTTGTTGTTGTTTCTTCTTTGTCTTCCTGATCTGTTTGGGTATCTTCTTCATCAGTGTCTTTGACATCGATCTTCTCCTGAAGGGGTTCTACATTCTGCTTGTAGTCTGATGCATCATCACATGACGTAGGGACTCTCCATTCGGGCTCTCATCATTCCATCATTCCCTCGATTTACTTCTTATCTAGTTGTCAAGCACTCTAATTGCAGATAATTAAATATCAACACACAGAGCGTATGAAATTTATTGTCAACCCGAGAAAGTCTTTTTATTTCAAAGGACAAGTGCACAATGTATGCTTAAACACAAACCATCAGAAGTGAATACTTTTATCTTCTATCATCTATGTTCATCCCAAGGATCTACGCAATCCCAATTGCCTTCTAACTGCTGTACTACAATCCTTTTCTATTATGCATCAAGCAGAACGAATATCAGATCTAATCAACGATTGCAGAAAGGAAAACTCAATTGCATTCTAAAGTAATCAACTGTCTAATGAAATCAAGCTGAGAATCATGAAGCATAACCTGAACATTACTCTAGAATTTAATAAAGGAGATTGATACAACTGTTCTAAGATACTGAATTGCAAAATATAAATCAATCAACACATAGCAGGAAAGCTAATTCCTAGGAGCTTCTGGGATTACGTTCAGCTGTAGGATGAGCACAACAGTGTGAACAGAAATTGAATTACATAAAACAAACCTGACTCAGTCGACTGTTATTGATACCATTCCCAATCTCACGATTAAATCATTTACTGAGAAATCCACACAATGAATATTGCTGCTGCGTACAAACGAAAGATCAAATCATCACACAACAGAAAGATGAAATCCTAAATTAACACAGCAATCTCTGTGGAAGACGGGCCCAGTCTTCACACAGAGACGCTGGTTGAACAACGCTCTCTTTAACTCAGAAACAACTCTTTATATTAACAGAAGGACGAGTACATAGTTTCAGCTTGACTGCTAATACAAGATGAATTAATTAATTGCTGTCCAACCCCTCGATCGAGGTAATACCACATATTTATACATACAGTTGCAACATCTAAACCTATAATTAGGCGGCCATGAAGATCTATGATCTTCAGGCGCCCTAAATAATCTAGCTGTTACAATGTGTGGCAGAACTGAAATATCCAAATATACGAGGAGTTATCAACTGTCCCAAGAGTGGCGGTCCTTCCAGCTCACAGCTGGATTTGAGCAGCGACATACTTAAGATAGAACTTTATGTTACAGCTGTCCTGCCACGACTGTGCCTTGATTGACGAATTGAGCCCCAAGGAACCTTCTTTAAGCAATGGACGTCCCTTCCTCCGTGACTCGTTCAGCTCCGATCTTCCTGCAGTCCCTTTATCTTACTACCTTCATAATTTGCATCATGTTAGCACGAATTAAGAGATGCACAGCTTAAATCATCACAATTATAAGTATTAATACAATAAAACGATAATCGGCCATACCTTGGTAAATTGGGGGAATATATAAGGACAATAAATTGAATTGCCAAGGTAATTGGTGTGAGACAAGGTAAGGGACAGTGATAAATGATGGTCAAAAAGGGCCAATTCTGGGCTCAACATCTCCCCCCAACTATCCTGTTGCATGTCCTCATGCAACAACCTGCAGCTGAATATTGTACTGAACCTTGTCCAGGCAAGAGGAAAGAATGTAGATAAATCAGGCATCCCTTCTATCCCTTTGAAAAATTTCTGTGAGCAACCCAGCAGTTCCCAACTTTACTGTTCCCCTTCCCCCACTACTTGCTAATATCTGCAGTTCTCTTATGCTTTGCCTGGGGAAGTTGAAAAGACACACTCAATCTGAATCCAATTCAATAATACCTGTAGGAGGTGGAAGCACTGGTTCTTGTGGGACAGTGTCTTCCAGCGCATCTAATCTTATCAAGGGAGTTGCTGGTTCTTGTGTAACAGCAACATCCCTTAAACCTTCTTCAGCAGCTGCCTTTATTGCTTTTGGAGACACTGGTTCTTGTGTAACAGTGTCTTCTTTGTCAATTGGCTGCTGGGATTGGATATCCTTTTCGATTTGCAGCTCCTCCTCCAAGATTTCAGTGTCACCTGAGCAGGGTGTCTGTACCTGTTCATCATCACTCCATTGTATATCAGGAATGATCTCTACTCCCGGGTTATCCTCCAACTGCAGTTCAGGGATTCTTGCTGCAGCATCCAAGGATGTTGGTTCTTGTGTGACAACATCCTGGCTTACATCTTCATCTTTATTTTGCTGCAGCTTCTCTTCCATGAGTTCTGTATCATGAGAGCTTTCTGGGGTCACCACCCAGAGTTCATCGTTGAATGCCAGAATATCCTCTGTCCCAGCTTTTTCTTCTGTCTGCTCAGTCGGTTGGACGGTCAAGTTCAGGATTGCTGGTTCTTGTGTTGCAGCATCCTGTTTCAACTTGTCACTATCCCGCATTTCCATTTCCCCTTCTAAAATTATTGTGTCCTGGGAACGTTCTGGGGTTACAGCACAAAATTCTTCACTATCCTCCAGGGTATCCTTTGGCTCCATGATTTCTGTGTCATGAGAACACTCTGGGGTCTCACCATACTCTTTTATAAGCTCCAGAGCATTCTTCATCTCCCGTTCTTCTCCCATTTGTTCTGTGATTTCTATGTCGTGGGAGCATTTTGGAATTGCCATACATTCCTTATAAATTTCCAGGGCATCCTCCACTCCCTGTTCTTCTCCCATCCGTTCTATGACTTCTGCATCATGGGAAGTAGCAGCTGCAGCAAGGATGTTTAAAGGTGCTGGTTCTTGTGTTGCAGCATCCTCTTTCTCCACTGCTTTCCCTTCTGTGGCTGCAGGCTGTTGTGCTGAATAGGTGCTAAGTAAAATTTTATGACCTGCTTCCTCAAAGATCTCCCCACAGGTGGGGCAGAGTATTCGCTCATCCTTTTCTCCAGCTTCAGCAGAAGCTGTTTCCTCCACTTGGTCTGCAGCCTCTATTAATGTATACATCTTTCTTCCACCCTGCTTTTGGCAGATTTCCTTCCATGTTTCCAGCTCCTTTCTAAGTGCTTGGAGGTCCTCTTTCAGCATTGCATTCTCATACAAGAGTCCCTCAACTCCCGGCTCTTCTTCTACTGGCCTTTGTGGAGCATCCCTCGGCTTTGGTGTAAGGATTGGGGGTTCAACCTGTGTCTCTAAGGTTGCCCATTTTGTTCTAGCTGCCTCTGCTGCTGTAATTGACCGAGTTCGCTTCCTTCTAATTGGTGCCACTAAATCAAACTCATTGGTGGTCCTCTTCCTTTTCTGCTGCGTTTTCTTTTGTGACTTCCCTTTCTGTAGTGTTTCTTCTCGTGGAGCTGGAACATAGGGAGGCAAAACTGAAGTCAAAGGAACATTTCCCTGCCCCCCATGCTGTTCTTCTTCAATCACAGCTGCTCCTCCTGCCCATTCCGGTGAAGACTCGATTGTGACCAGCTCAATGTCGTCCTCCATTGCTCTAGCTCCGTCATCTTCAGGTTCCATTGTCGCAGCTTTTGACGCTGCTCCAATTTCACCTTCTGCTGTCGGAGCTGCCCTGTTATCTAGGTTTTCCGCGAGGGTTTCATCTACATTGTCCCCTGGCAGCTCTGTTTGAGCTTCCCCTCGCTCTCCTTCAGATGCAGTGTCATCCCCCACTGGTTCTGCTTGTGCTGGGGATTCATATACTTCAAATGGCTCTGCCTGTGCCTCGGGCTGTTCTTCCTCTGTGGTTTTGTCAACCCCTGATGTCCCTGCCTGTGCCCTCTGTTGCTCTTCTTCCGTTTCATCCCTCCCCCCAACTTCACTGGAGGAACTCCGGTCCTCCTGTTGTGGCGGAACCGGTAATTGCTGTAATGGAATAACCCTCAAGGGAACAGGTTGCTGTGGCCGGGTGATAAATTGCTCCCATGTTATATTATGTTGGGCCAGGGTTCTCATAATAATTAACTTAATGAGGCCATGGTGTGTGAGGGAGGATAATGGGTGTTTTGCAGATTGAACGAATGTGGCCATATGGCGCAAATCATGCAATAGATAAAATGGAATATTTAACAAAATGCCATGACGGAGATGAGAAAGCAAAGGAAGTTCAGAGTTGTACACAGTTTGGTATCTGCCTTCGCAAGTTATGTATTTCTTGAGGAAGATAGCGACCTGGTCCCATGGCTGCGGCAGTGACTTCAATGCAATCCCTCTCCTGGATGCTTCAACTTGCTCCCCTGGAAGTAAAAATTGTTCCCGTGCAGCTATTGCAGGAACTCGACGGTTAAACCAAGGTTTTCCCACCAATGGGATAGCTGTAACCTCGGATATAATGACCTCCGAAACATCTATACACAGCCCCCACACCGTGGAGTGTGTTTTAGTGAGATTCAATGCAAATTGCAGGGCTGCGTCCCGGTCGAATCCATCCAATCGTTCAAAGAACTCGACCCAGCCAGCGGCTTGAAAAATGGCCAGAACCTGCAAATTCCGTCTAAGTTCCCGGGTATTGAAAGGTTCATGGCGAACTGGAATGCCCATGGTCCTGGCTGCAAGATAGAACTGCTGTTTCGACAGAGTACAGGATCCAGAATAGAAGTTGCAGCGCGGAGGATGCACGAATCGTTGAGCGGAGACGTTGAGCGAATGAACTAATTCGGAAAGTTAAGCGCAGAGAGGAGTTTAAAATTTTCATGCCGAATTGGGGAAGGTGGCAGTTATTAGTATTACGTCGTACGAGGGAAAGGTTCAATCGGATATAAATGGTGGTACGAGTGAAGGTACAGCCAATCTCGTTTACATGATATCAATACTTAGTCACGTGATAAATGAAAGCCATACCTCATAAAACTGTGCGTCGGAAGGCTGCGGAAACTGGTGGAGCATGGAGTTGGTGACGTCGTGGAGCCGAACGCGTGCACAATCAGACGTGGAATCATGATGACTCGGATAAGGCACTGATTTCCTTCGCCGGTAAAACACAAGGCGTCGCATCCTCCGGGTTGAAATGATGAGTTCGCCGGCAGGACTGGGCTGAATCAGCGTCATAATTAGCAAGTTTAAACAATCCTTCTGTTAACACGGGAGTTACCACTGCAAATTTCCAAAGAAATGATCACACGGCCGATGAAAAAGCTTGTTGCAGCTGACAAGAAAGAAGTTACAGCCATCGGGAAAGAATTCGTGGCAGTCGGAAAAAGATTCACAATATCCGGGAAAAATTACGGCTGTCGGAAGAGACTTACGGCTGGCGGGAAAGATTTTTCGAATATGGGAAATATGTCGCAGCCGCTGGAAAGAAATGACAGCTGTGGTGTGGAAGTGACTTGGTTAATGAGGTGGCGGCCGGGAAGTGATGTGGCAACGGCGAGAAAAAGATGTTGCAGCCGCCGAAATTACAGCCGCCGGGATTGCAGCTGCCGGAGTTGCAGCTATCGGAAAAGATTTGACGGTGGACGGGAAAAAATTACGGCTACCGGGAAATGGAGAATACGGTTGTGGCTGGTAAATGGAATGGCAGCTGCGGAAAATAAGATGGCAGCCGTGGAAGATGAGGTGGCCATAGCTGGTGAATGAAATGGCAGCTGCGGAAAATGAGGTGGCAGCCGTGGAAGATGAGGTGGCAGCCGCGGAAACTGGAGTTGCAGCCGCCGATGTTGCAGCCGCTGATGTTGCAGCTGCCGATGTTGCAGCTGCCGATGTTGCAGCCGCTAAAGTTGCAGCTGTTGAAAAAGATTGACGGCTGTCGGAAAGGGCATTTACGGCTCCCGGGAAATGGAGAATACGGTCGCCGGAAAAATATGTTGCAGCTGCCGGAAAATATGTTGCAGCTGCCGGAAAATATGTTGCAGCTGCCGGAAAATATGTTGCAGCTGCCGAAAATTTTATTTTATTTTATTTTTTTTTTTTTTTTTTTTATTTTTTTTTTTTTTAACACAAGGACGGCACAGAGAGATTTTCATTATGGGCCCCAAACTGATCATTCTCCTGGCGCTTCCCTGAAATTTTTTTCTTAAAAGACAACATCAAGCAAAGAGATCAAATGCAGAAAGAAAGAAAACGACAATTATACGCTACAGCAAGAAATTATTTATGTACAGCAAATATGATTTTCATTTTAAGATTTGGGAAAGGTAGAAAAATGTTCCTGCTCTGGTGCCAATTGGTAGTTTGGATCAGCAGCAATCTGTGAAATGAATGCATCTTTCGAAATGGGCTTCCGATACAGTCGCAGCCTGTGGCCATTAACAAGTAATGGCATACGGTTTTCATCAATGGTGATCAGGCGAACAGTGCCGTTGTCAAATACCCTGTCAACCAAATATGGACCCAGCCATCTTGTGCGTAATTTCCCCTTAAAATCTTTCTTGAATCTAGAGTCGTACAGTAGTGCCCAGTCTCCTTCATGGAAGATTTTCTTCTTGATGAATCGGTCATGCCAGTTAGATCTCTGTTGCTGAAGTAGCACAGTCTGGTCTACCGCAGCTAATCGTTTCTCATCCAGTTCATTCAACTGATTCAATCTTCTTTTCTGAGCTTCTGCTACATCCAGGTTCATTTCAATGGCTGTTTTCAGGGTCTTGATCTCAAATTCAATTGGAAAGATGGCACTCTTACCGTACACCAGATCATAGGGAGAAAAGCCCGTGGTATTACGCCAAGTCGTGCGATATGCCCACAGTGCTTCTGGAAGTCTGTCAGCCCAATCCCTTCGATGGCTTTTAACTGTTTTAGTAAGGATTGCTTCGATAACCTTATTAGTGCTTTCCACCTGACCATTGGCCTGGGGATGATAAGGTGAAGTTATCTTGTGCTGCACATGATACTTCCGGAGCAAGGATTCAAATTGATGTGAAATAAATTGTGGTCCGCCATCAGTAACTACTTCCTTTGGTACTCCAAATCGGGTAAAAACTTCACTGTACAGGAAATCAATCACCGCCTGGTCGTTTGCCTTAGCCAAAGCTACAGCTTCTACCCACTTAGTCATGTAGTCTGTACACACCAAGATGTAAACCTTCTGTTTGGAAGGAGGGTTGATAGGACCAACAAAGTCCAATGCCCATCTATCAAACGGTTCTAGTACCACTTGGGGATGTAAAGGCATCTGGTCTGTCTTATTAGGTTGGCCCATCCTTTGGCAGCTGTCGCAGGACTGAACATATTTTTTAGCATCTCTGAACAGTGTCGGCCAATAATAGCCCATCCGCAACGCCTTATGTCCTGTTCTTTTATCTGCAAAGTGTCCTCCGCAAGGTTCATCGTGACAGGCCTTCAGTATATGAAAGATCTCATCTTCCCTTACACATCTTCTAATTTCAAGATCAGGTCCTGTGTAAAAGAGATGGCCTTTAAGCCAACAATACCTGGCACTTTGCTGAATAATTTTTCTTTTCTCTCGTTTAGACATATGTGGCGGAAGTTTCCCTGCAGCCAAATAATTAGCAACATCTGCATACCAGGGTGAATGAGCTGAGAGTGCGAATAAATGTTCATCCGGGAAAGCATCCTCAACAGGTGAACTGTCATCACTGTTAGTAAATCGTGATAAAAAATCAGCAACAACATTTTCTTTTCCAGGTTTATCTATAATAGTAATATCAAATTCTTGTAATAATAAAAGCCACCTGGTTACTCTGGCATTAGTGACGGGTTTATTCATTAAATACTTAATGGCAGAGTGATCAGTATGCACAAATGTAGGATACCCAGTAATGTAATGCCGAAACTTATTAATAGAATAAACAATAGCAAGAAATTCTTTTTCAGTAACAGTATAATTTAGTTCAGCAGGGGCTAAGTTTTTACTCACATAATAAATAGCATAAGGTACTTGACCATCCTGCTGTCCTAGTACTGCTCCAATGGCGGTATCAGAAGCATCTGAAGAAATGTGGAAAGGTATGGTCCAATTAGGTCCCCTTAAAATAGGGGCTGTGTGTCATGTCCCAAATTTGGTATTGGGTCACAATGGCCTAATCACATTGGCTTTATTCATTAGAGTTTGTCAAATTGATGCTAAAGGTCAAATAATTGCCAAGGAGAAAAATTACTAGTTTCCTAGGTTTGGGGTGGAAGCTTTGGGATTTGGAATAATGGGGATAATAAATGATGTTTGAACATTAGAATGGCATAAATATTTAATAAAGGATATAAATAAATATATACAAGTGAAAATCAAAGTGGAATTTCATCATGAAGACACATGGAAGAAGTGGGACCCACATATGGCTAGATTTCCCCACTACACTTGGCATCATTCTCTCACCAATTCGAATTCAAGGTGAATGGTAACATACTTGGGGGAGTCCAAAAGGTATTATTCATTGCATTACTCATCCAAGGTCGAAATATAGAGGAAGAGTAACTCCCATGGAAGAGGAAGAGGCAATTTGGAGCTAGTGAGACACTTGGGCTAGATTCCCTAGCTCTATGACAACAATGATGAAGATGCTATGACACCTATGACACAAATCAGACCTGAAGGCTGACATATGACATATATGACATGTCAGGGCTAAAAATAGACTCCAAGAGGGCGCTCAAGGGTGTTAGGGCAGCTAAGATGCTTCCACATGTGATTTGGTGGAAGTGGGAGACTAGGAATTGTTGTACAAGTGGCGTTCTTTGGAATCTCTTCCCAACTTGAGTTGGCATGAGTCTCTTGGAAGGAATTCGACCCATGGAGGACATTAGAAGTTTATAAATGTCAATAACAAATAATGAAACCAGCTTTTGATCATTTGTAGAATTTGCAATTGCATTTGTGAAGAGGGAGAGCTAGTGGATGACTAGTTTCTTGCCTTAGCCAATTTCGAGGGTGAAAGATTCCCATCCAAGTTGGTAATTGGAAAGGCCATTCAGACCTTTCATTTGGAGCTTTAATGGAGTCTTTATTTGCAGGTGTAAGCTACAGGGCAGCTCATGGTTTCTTCTATTGCAGCTCACTCCTTCAACCATTTCCGGTTTTGATGGCATATTCTTGATCCTTGAGGGAGGGCGTTTTTGGTGAGCTATTGTACTCTTTGGGGAAGCTTTTAATGCCCCATTTCTTTTGTAATATGAAGTAAATACTCTGTTCTTCATCTCCAAAAAGTTTCAGGTCGAAATTCCAAGTAGAAATGTATAAATCTCATTTTTAATGGAAGAACAATGCCATTTCTCCACTACCTTGTTGTGAACCAATGTATTGATGATGATTTCGAATGAATGGATGATTCTCTGATGAATTTGTGATTAATGGACTGCCATGGATGTATTTTACAAGTTTCATGTACTGTACTTGAGCATTTGAAGTATTTTTACTTAGTTGAATTGCACTGGGAGAAGAAATAGTGCCATTTCCCCAAGGGTTGAATTGGTGATTTTTGCAGTTGAATGGGAGAGGGTTGGAACAGATATAATAATAAATTAATGGTGCACATGAGACCTTAATAACATCCTTAATACATTCCCTACCTCTGTTCAGAAATTTGAGTGGCTTTGGAGGCATTTGGGAAGCCATTTTCAATACTTACCCCAGGGGGATTTGAACCCCAAATTACTAGTAAAAATTGCATACTTGGTCCAGAATCTTAAGAGAGTTTGCAGAGGTATTTTGGTGGCCATATATCATCCCTGAACATCATATTCAAGTCTTAATATCATTAATACACCTTCCTTGAATATTTGAAGGCATTTGGAGTCAATTCGAGACATAGAGACCAATACTAGTTAAAGGCAAATTACTAGTAAAGTTCCCTACATTGGCCAGAATTGAAAGAGTATTTGCAGAAGTATTTTAAAGGTCCAAAGGCATCCCTAAAACACATATTTATGTTCTAATCTCATTCATATACCTTCTCAGAAGATTTGAAATCATTTGGGGCAAATTTGGGACCTAGAGATCAAAACTAGTCAAAGGTCGAACCAAGGAAAAAAAGTGGAAAATTGCAATTTTAATAAAATTCCTAACAAGGGACATTACAGTGGTATCAGAGCATGGTATTGGCACCTTATGTGGTAGAACATTAATGAAGACCAGGAGTCAAAGAAATAAGCCACCACCCTTAGAAACTGAAACTGGATGTACTTTGGTGAAAGGGAAGAAGTAGGAGAAGAAGTACATTCATTGGTCACCATGAGTAAGGATGAGAAAGGAACCTTAATGGAGAATGAGGAGTTTAGGAAATTACTTGAACCATCCTTTGAAGACAAGTGGAAACAATACTTTCAAGAGTTCAGATTGTTGCTTAGTGAAATTGAAAGCAACTCGGAAAAAGTAATGAGCAATGGTTGTCTTTTCAAGGAAAAGGATGAAACAATTTATGCCACAAAAGAGGAACCTAATGTAATTGTGGAACATGAGGTACATGTTGATATGCAGGTTCTTGAAGATACTACACTAAAACAAGAAGAAGGACAAGCACTTGTCCTTGTTCAAAGGGATTATGAGTTGCCTCATGGAGAGAGTTGCAAAGCCTTGGAAGAGGTACGTGATCTCACAATAGTTGGACCAACCAATTATGGAGAAGATGAATTAAATATTTCAATGGGTGAGAGTTGTAAAGAATTAAAGTTGGTTCATAATTCCTCACCCCACACTTCTTTTCCAGCCACATCACTTTGGGATGAAAATTGGGTGAAAGGTTTTTTCCTAGTGGTGCCACATGAGGGGTATGAAACTCCTACCTCTCCTTTTGATGATGACATGAATAGAGCACCTCATTATTTAGAATTGCAGCAGCATATTGCTTTACCTTATGATGATACATATCCTCATGGATGTATGGATGAGACTTCTTTGAGTCCTTTGAATTCTCCTTGTTTTTCCTGCTCATTATTTGGTTCAGATTTTAGTGGAGATTCTTCATTCACTTCTTGGATGAAAGAATGCATGGCTGAATATTTTGATGCATATCACATTCTCTTGGAGAAGCACTATTGGACATGGGATCCTCACCTATGTCATTGGAGCAGATTTGATGGGTCACTTGAAGATTGTATGCAATTCGAAAATGGTGGTCTACATGCTTGGAGGTATAAGCACTTTCATGACTCTTTGATGAAGCATCTCCTTTATGTACATTTTCATAATGTTGTTATGTACTTTGATGATATATATTTTGTACTCATGATGTTTGGAAGAATGCATACAAGAAAATGGGATCCAGGAATCCTCTTATCTGATGGTATGGGTTGGAGAGCACTTTTAATTGTTGGGGTGCAATACAAGCAATGGGACCCTGGAATAATTTTTATCTCATTGGTTTCATATTTTTTGGGGGAAGCAAGCAGTATGGGAGATGGATTCCCCACTTAATAAAGTGATTTTAATTAGAGTAGTGCAGCAGCAAGCATGGTGGTTCCTCTCTAAAATCTTCATGGAAACTCAAAGACTCAAGGTTGGGCAATTCAATGGCAACTTCAAAGAATTATACAGAAAGCAGGTTCTTCAACACCCACATTTAAAATTGCTTGAGGACAAGCAATATTGGGAAGGGAGGACTTGTCATGTCCCAAATTTGGTATTGGGTCACAATGGCCTAATCACATTGGCTTTATTCATTAGAGTTTGTCAAATTGATGCTAAAGGTCAAATAATTGCCAAGGAGAAAAATTACTAGTTTCCTAGGTTTGGGGTGGAAGCTTTGGGATTTGGAATAATGGGGATAATAAATGATGTTTGAACATTAGAATGGCATAAATATTTAATAAAGGATATAAATAAATATATACAAGTGAAAATCAAAGTGGAATTTCATCATGAAGACACATGGAAGAAGTGGGACCCACATATGGCTAGATTTCCCCACTACACTTGGCATCATTCTCTCACCAATTCGAATTCAAGGTGAATGGTAACATACTTGGGGGAGTCCAAAAGGTATTATTCATTGCATTACTCATCCAAGGTCGAAATATAGAGGAAGAGTAACTCCCATGGAAGAGGAAGAGGCAATTTGGAGCTAGTGAGACACTTGGGCTAGATTCCCTAGCTCTATGACAACAATGATGAAGATGCTATGACACCTATGACACAAATCAGACCTGAAGGCTGACATATGACATATATGACATGTCAGGGCTAAAAATAGACTCCAAGAGGGCGCTCAAGGGTGTTAGGGCAGCTAAGATGCTTCCACATGTGATTTGGTGGAAGTGGGAGACTAGGAATTGTTGTACAAGTGGCGTTCTTTGGAATCTCTTCCCAACTTGAGTTGGCATGAGTCTCTTGGAAGGAATTCGACCCATGGAGGACATTAGAAGTTTATAAATGTCAATAACAAATAATGAAACCAGCTTTTGATCATTTGTAGAATTTGCAATTGCATTTGTGAAGAGGGAGAGCTAGTGGATGACTAGTTTCTTGCCTTAGCCAATTTCGAGGGTGAAAGATTCCCATCCAAGTTGGTAATTGGAAAGGCCATTCAGACCTTTCATTTGGAGCTTTAATGGAGTCTTTATTTGCAGGTGTAAGCTACAGGGCAGCTCATGGTTTCTTCTATTGCAGCTCACTCCTTCAACCATTTCCGGTTTTGATGGCATATTCTTGATCCTTGAGGGAGGGCGTTTTTGGTGAGCTATTGTACTCTTTGGGGAAGCTTTTAATGCCCCATTTCTTTTGTAATATGAAGTAAATACTCTGTTCTTCATCTCCAAAAAGTTTCAGGTCGAAATTCCAAGTAGAAATGTATAAATCTCATTTTTAATGGAAGAACAATGCCATTTCTCCACTACCTTGTTGTGAACCAATGTATTGATGATGATTTCGAATGAATGGATGATTCTCTGATGAATTTGTGATTAATGGACTGCCATGGATGTATTTTACAAGTTTCATGTACTGTACTTGAGAATTTGAAGTATTTTTACTTAGTTGAATTGCACTGGGAGAAGAAATAGTGCCATTTCCCCAAGGGTTGAATTGGTGATTTTTGCAGTTGAATGGGAGAGGGTTGGAACAGATATAATAATAAATTAATGGTGCACATGAGACCTTAATAACATCCTTAATACATTCCCTACCTCTGTTCAGAAATTTGAGTGGCTTTGGAGGCATTTGGGAAGCCATTTTCAATACTTACCCCAGGGGGATTTGAACCCCAAATTACTAGTAAAAATTGCATACTTGGTCCAGAATCTTAAGAGAGTTTGCAGAGGTATTTTGGTGGCCATATATCATCCCTGAACATCATATTCAAGTCTTAATATCATTAATACACCTTCCTTGAATATTTGAAGGCATTTGGAGTCAATTCGAGACATAGAGACCAATACTAGTTAAAGGCAAATTACTAGTAAAGTTCCCTACATTGGCCAGAATTGAAAGAGTATTTGCAGAAGTATTTTAAAGGTCCAAAGGCATCCCTAAAACACATATTTATGTTCTAATCTCATTCATATACCTTCTCAGAAGATTTGAAATCATTTGGGGCAAATTTGGGACCTAGAGATCAAAACTAGTCAAAGGTCGAACCAAGGAAAAAAAGTGGAAAATTGCAATTTTAATAAAATTCCTAACAAGGGACATTACACTGTGGACAGTTTCTCTTTAAGCTTATCAAATGCTGTCTGGCATGCTGTACTCCATGCAAACTGCACATCCTTCATTAACAATGAAAACAAAGGAGAAGCCAGTTTGGAGAAGTTTTCTATGAATCTCCTGTAATACCCAGCATGTCCCAGAAAACTTCGCACCTCTTTCTGAGTTGAAGGGGTTGGTATATTCTTTATCACCTTAATTTTTGAAGGATCCACTTGAATACCGTTAGTAGAGATGAAATGTCCTAATACCACCCCCTCACTCATCATCATGTGGCATTTTTCAGTGCTCAGTGAGAGGCGAGCCTGTTCACAGCGAATTAAAACCTTCTTCAAATTTTCCAACGCTTCATCAAAATCCCTGCCATAAGGAGTGAAATCATCCATAAAAACTTCCATGCTATCATTTACCAATTCAGAAAATATGCCAATCACAGCTCTTTGGAACGTTGCAGGTGCATTGCACAACCCAAAGGGAAGCACCCTGTAAGCGAACGTTCCCCAAGGGCAGGTGAAGGTGGTCTTATCCTGATCCTCTGGAGCAATCTGGATTTGATTGTACCCACTGAATCCGTCCAGGAAGGAGAAGAACTTCTTCCCAGATAAGTTATCAAGTACCTGGTCAATAAAGGGCAGAGGAAAGTGATCCTTTTGTGTAGCCTTGTTCAGCTCCCTATAATCGACACAGACTCTCCATTTACCGTTTTTCTTGGGTACAATTACAAGTGGGGAAACCCACTCACTGTCTGAAATAGGATAGATGAATCCTGCTTCCAAGAGTTTCTGGATTTCTTCCTTCACTATATCCCTCAGATTGGGGTTCATGCGTCGTTGGGGTTGACATACAGGCCGGGAGTCATTTTTAATATAGATATGATGAGTGCACAGACTAGAAGGAATACCCTTCATGTCTGTATACTCCCAGGCGAATGCCCCCTTACGTTCCTTCAAGAGATTGGTTAAGCGCTTTTGTTCTTCTGAGGAGAGAGCAGGATTGATGTTCAAAGTTCTTCCAGGCTCTACCTCAATAGGAATACTTCTCGAGCTTTTCAATACTGGGATTATATTTGCGTCATTGGCTAGTGCTTCCTCCGTAAGCTGTTCTTGTTCTTCTTTGCCGAGGGTACTGTTCAGAAGTTGATAAACTTCCTTGTCTACAGAAGCAGGTTCGCTAATGAAATTATTAATGGCATCGTCTTCTGTTTCGTTTTTGAAAGTTAGTGCCTTCCCTATTGTTAGTAATGGCTGAACATCTTCTTCTTCTTCTTGTTCTATCCAAAGGGAGGTTTCAGTTTCTAGACTCGGCCTTGCTGGAGGGTACAGGGTAAGATTTTTGGTTTCCATGCCATCGGATATAGTCATAGATCCTGATCGACAGCTGATGCAAGCATCAGCTGTAGCCAACCAAGGTCTCCCTAAAATCAATGGATGTCCCCCCAGCTGTGATTTTGGCTGTAATACCAGAAAATCGGCAGGGTATTCCCACGAGTCTACTGAAATAACGAGGTCATCCAAAATCCCTTCAGGTCTGATGGTAGATCTGTCTGCCAGTTCTAAGATAGTAGGGGTCGGTCTAATATTGGTGAATCCGAGTTTTTTTACAGTCTCCATCGTTATAACATTGATCGCAGCTCCTAAATCTACTAGTACGTTGGGTATCTGCGTTTGTCCTATGTGTACAGTGACCGTAGGATTGCCGGGATCCTCATACTTAGTTACAGGGGTTTTTCCAGTCATCAAAGCGAATAAATTCCCTATAACATGAACAGTAGGAGGATCTCTGGGTTTCCTTCCCGGTCTTTTAGTGCACAGGTCCCGAACAGTTCTAGCGTAGATAGGTACATCTTGAAGAGCTTGTAAAAGGGGAATCTTAACATAAAGGTTCTTCAATTCTCCTAAGAGATTGAACTGAGGTTGCCCCCCCCTTTGTGGCAGCATCAATCTCTCAGGGTAAGGTGGTTGCCTTACCAACTGGGCGGGCTGCGTGTTATCCACTTCATCGTTCAATGTTTCAGCCCTCCCATCTGAGGGATGCTCAGCATCTTCAATGATAGGAACCGATTCAACAGGATGCTGGGAACTCTCTCCTTTGTCATACACAGTTGGTGGAATATTTTCTGAAGTTATACGCTCTACTACCTTCCCAGACCGTAAGCGAATGTCATTACAAGGTACAGGGGAGAGAGAGTAGGATGGCATATTGAGAGTTTCCAGTTGCTGGACTGTTTTATTATTTGGGTTAGGGTTAGGTTGGGCAGGCAGCTGAGGCCGTATTGGTATGTTAGGCACAGGATTATTTTGCAGCTGCAGCTGCGACTGCTGAGGTAGGTATTGAGGATATTGCTGAAATTGAGGATATGGAGGATACGGTAACTGTTGAGGTGGAGGTGGTTGAGGAAACTGATTCCCAGGATGGAAGTTCCTCCATCCAGGAGACCATGAAGTAGGTTGATGAGGTGGCTGTGTCCAAGGACTCCATGAATTATAACCTTGCATCGTAGGTTGAGGAGAATTCCACTGAGCATAATTTGAAGGGAATTGTGTATTCACGTTTTGCATATTAGTATTCCAATTATTCAAATTATTCAAAAATGGAAATGAATCGGGAGACATACCTTGATTCCGGGGCTGCCAGGGTTTCTTCTGTGCAATAAAGTAGGCTGAATCCACCTCTGGAGTTGATGCCTGCAGAACAGCTTTCACTTGGGGCAGCGTGGGGCATTCTTTCATATCATGATTCAGCTCGCACAATTGACATACTTGAACTTTTTCAAGGGGGCATTCTTTCAGTGGATGAGTCTTTCTACATCGGGGACAAAATACCCCTAGTGTGAGATCCTCCACTGCCTGTCTTTGCTTGGCCTTCAAGACGTCAATCTCTGAAGAGATAGAGCTCATCATTTATGTTTTAAAGTTTTCAAGAAGATTGCCTATCTCTGCACGTGTAGCTCCCCCATTGGATGACTTCTGAGTTCTGTCAAAGACATCACGTTCCAGGTTATTTCGTTTATTCTGCTTATTATGCCTAGAAGATCCCCTGGAATATCTCTTACATAATTCCACAATTGTCTCAAAAGATTCTTTAGAGATATCCCCCTTTCCTAATAAATTGAGCATGTCTAAACAATCGTCCCTGATTCCTCGAAGCAGGATTATCTTAAGCACATCTAGTCCCATGTTCGTCTGTCCAGCTCTCTGCACATTGTACAGCAACCTCTCTACAAAATCTTCCAAGCTTTCGTCCTCCTTCTGTACCATTTTGAATAACTCCTCCCTCTTGTCCCTGGTGTTACAATATTCTTGATATTTTTCCAGGAACACTTGCTTCATCTTGTTCCAATTAGCAACAGTTCCTCCCCCAAGGCTCATGAACCAACGTAATGCATTGTCCTTCAGGGTGGCAGGAAAAAGCTTCAACTTTTGAGCGTCTGTGACATAATCATAGCTGCGACAGAGGATATCGAATTCAAACAGGAATTCGTCTGGATCTTCTGCCGCCCTGCCATGGAAGCGGGGTAACACCGACGGTGAGATGTTTTTCATAGGAGCTGTCCCCTCGAGCTGCTGTATTGGGAATTGCAATGTAGCCATAGTTTCCGGCGGGGAATTATCTTCATGATGGTATTGTACCACTGCTTCTTCCTCTTCATTCTCATGTCTGTTATTCATCTTTTCTTCTGTATCTTCTCCTTCGTTTGTTCCTTTATCCCTTACCTCAGTTGTAACAGCTGCGTATTGTTCGGATGTAACAGCTGCGTATTCTTCGGTTGCAGCAGCTGCGTATTGTTCGGTTGTAGCAGCTGCGTATTCTTTGGTTGTAGCAGCTGCGTATTCTTCAGTTGTAACAACTGCGTACTCTTTAATTGCAACAGCCGAATCAGCTGTTCCTTCTTTAGCAGGAGTATATGCAGAAATCACCGCTGCTCCTGTATCTTCCACTGTAGATCCTGATGCTAACGCTCCAGGATCAGTAGGGCCTCTTTTGATAGGAGTCCCCTGTTGACGAGATCTGGCAGCTGAATCAGTTTTGTCAACAAGGTCGTCAATGAATGTTCTTCTGCCCAGCGGTGGACCTCGACCACGACCCGAACCACCTGTACTGTTAGTAATTTGTGGGGTTTTGGGGGTCGGGAGGTGATCGCGTTTTACCCCCCTCGTATTCATGCGAAGCAGATCATTTCAAAAACAACCAAAAGACTGACTGAAAGCAATTATCAGATACAACTAATGACTAGTGTTTAATTTTTATCCTTCCCCGGCAACGGCGCCAAAATGTCAAGCACTCTAATTGCAGATAATTAAATATCAACACACAGAGCGTATGAAATTTATTGTCAACCCGAGAAAGTCTTTTTATTTCAAAGGACAAGTGCACAATGTATGCTTAAACACAAACCATCAGAAGTGAATACTTTTATCTTCTATCATCTATGTTCATCCCAAGGATCTACGCAATCCCAATTGCCTTCTAACTGCTGTACTACAATCCTTTTCTATTATGCATCAAGCAGAACGAATATCAGATCTAATCAACGATTGCAGAAAGGAAAACTCAATTGCATTCTAAAGTAATCAACTGTCTAATGAAATCAAGCTGAGAATCATGAAGCATAACCTGAACATTACTCTAGAATTTAATAAAGGAGATTGATACAACTGTTCTAAGATACTGAATTGCAAAATATAAATCAATCAACACATAGCAGGAAAGCTAATTCCTAGGAGCTTCTGGGATTACGTTCAGCTGTAGGATGAGCACAACAGTGTGAACAGAAATTGAATTACATAAAACAAACCTGACTCAGTCGACTGTTATTGATACCATTCCCAATCTCACGATTAAATCATTTACTGAGAAATCCACACAATGAATATTGCTGCTGCGTACAAACGAAAGATCAAATCATCACACAACAGAAAGATGAAATCCTAAATTAACACAGCAATCTCTGTGGAAGACGGGCCCAGTCTTCACACAGAGACGCTGGTTGAACAACGCTTTCTTTAACTCAGAAACAACTCTTTATATTAACAGAAGGACGAGTACATAGTTTCAGCTTGACTGCTAATACAAGATGAATTAATTAATTGCTGTCCAACCCCTCGATCGAGGTAATACCACATATTTATACATACAGTTGCAACATCTAAACCTATAATTGGGAGGCCATGAAGATCTATGATCTTCAGGCGCCCTAAATAATCTAGCTGTTACAATGCGTGGCAGAACTGAAATATCCAAATATACGAGGAGTTATCAACTGTCCCAAGAGTGGCGGTCCTTCCAGCTCACAGCTGGATTTGAGCAGCGACATACTTAAGATAGAACTTTATGTTACAGCTGTCCTGCCACGACTGTGCCTTGATTGACGAATTGAGCCCCAAGGAACCTTCTTTAAGCAATGGACGTCCCTTCCTCCGTGACTCGTTCAGCTCCGATCTTCCTGCAGTCCCTTTATCTTACTACCTTCATAATTTGCATCATGTTAGCACGAATTAAGAGATGCACAGCTTAAATCATCACAATTATAAGTATTAATACAATAAAACGATAATCGGCCATACCTTGGTAAATTGGGGGAATATATAAGGACAATAAATTGAATTGCCAAGGTAATTGGTGTGAGACAAGGTAAGGGACAGTGATAAATGATGGTCAAAAAGGGCCAATTCTGGGCTCAACACTAGTCTGTAAAAGCCTGGATACCATAAATCATGCTCTGTTATGTCACCTCTTGGCTAAATGAATGTTTGGTGCCTTTTCACTTGAAACCTGATGATGCAAGTGTATTCATTAGCTAGTGGTTTGGAAACACGTAGTGTTGCCATAATTGCTTCACGCAACTGGTGATAGTAAACATAAAATACTTCAGTCGTTTGTCGCTGCCTAGATGCCTTTGGGCTCGCCCATAGATTGGCAAAGCACGTTCCTCGACCTTGTCCAGCTAAAGTGGCAAGTCCTTGGTAATTCTCTACCTCTTTCCAGCCTACAAGGGCTATCAACACTAGCAACTAGCTAAAATGGAATGGTGTTCCATCATCTTGGGTATCCTGAACATCTGCCAGAAACTCATTCAATAGAAACTGGCACCAATTGTAAGCTTTTTCGTGCAATACATTAGCTGCTACCTTGATTGCGACTGCAGGTACCTCGGGTGGTCTGCACTTGCACAACAGCTTTCCTGCAAGCAATTGGGTCATAAACTGTGTGGCGCGGTCATTGAGGTCAACCGTTGGGAACCCTCGTCCCTTACACGCTACATCAAAATCTTTTTCTATTTCGGCGCCAAGGGCTTTATCGTGTGCCCTCTTGATGATGAGGTTAGAAGGGTCCTCTCCTCGCTTGTTTAGTCCATTGATTTGATGGACTAGGTCAATACTGATATCGATGCATGTGTCCAGCCACAGGAATCCTTCATGCACGCAAGTGAGCAGTGTGCGCGCTACGATGGAAAACTCAACACTCTTAGTAAAGTGCGACATTTGCAGTAAATTTAATAAGCTTGATGGCTGGATGGCCCTTAGCCATTCTTGAATTTCCAGCCTGTCGATGTCGGTTTGTGCATCCTTGAGCCAATTGATATAGGCGTCTGGTCTAAACTATGGGTAATTTTTGGGCGTTACTAGCATACTCTCCAGTAAGTCTTGGTTATCAAGCTTTCAGCGTGGTACGCCACCCATCAGATTCTCCTCAATCTTAACCCTGGTAGAGATATTGGGTAGTGGGATTTCATATTTGAAGTTCTTTTCTATGTTTACTGGTGGGGCATCGAGCTTCCTTAGGGGAATGTAGTCTGGCACAGGATAGAATGACAGGACTTGAGCCAAAGCTGTCTGCTATAATGGCACTTCGGAGCCCCCCTTCTCTAGAGCTGCTTTCTCTTTACCCTTGCTACTTCCTACAGCCTGTTGTGCTGAACTTCTAGATTGACCTGGTTTTGTCACTGTCATTGCTGCGGGAATCCCTACTTGCTCAAATAGCTAAGAAATATCTGCTAACTCAACCGAATCGCTCATACAATGCTCTGGTATCTCGGCTCTCGACTAGTTCAAACACTTCGTAAAAATGGTTAAGTGGCCAAGTGAGGTCTATTTATAGCCGCTGCCGGGCTGCTACGTGGCATTCAGTAGTGCCTGAGGCCTTTAAAGCCATCTTGATTGCCAATTCGTGCGTATATCCTAGGCCTGCCAGCTAATCCTTCTCGTCATGCAAATGTTGTTTCCTTAAATGTCAAATGATTGCCTGTCAAGCCAGCTTGTCAAATCTATTGAATCTGCGTTAATGTCTTAGCCTACCATCCAGATTTTGGTATGAACTGGTCACTTCGGTCTTTAATGGGTTCCAAATGTCCCATCTTCCTATAAATTGTGAGTTTCCCTATTGCCGCCAATTTGGTTAACGGACCACCAACCGGCTGACAGATGTCCTGGTGACAGTTTCCGTTATAATGCACTAGCGGTCTAATAGGATGTTCGGTACAGGACGCGCACTGGGTGTTACCTTCTGTGCAATTGTCGGTCCACCTTTTCTACGTGACGATCTTTTGGACTTGCTCTACACATCCACTCTTCTCTTGCCTCTTTTATTCTTCTTCTTCTCTCTCTCTTTTTTTTTTTTTTGCACGCGCAACTTCAGCAGTGTTGCGCGGTACACTTCCCCTGATCATATAGGATTCTACGTAGCCGGACTATCACGGTAAAGCTTTAGTCTGCTACCATTTATCAAACTTGGTAAAGTATCTCCGGCTAATGTATCTAACTGGACTGCGCCACCATTAGTAACATGCATTACAGTATGGGCCAAGCCAATGCATCTTAAATTTTCCAGGAAATTTCATGAATTTGCTATCATATAGGAGGACTAGATCACCTACCTAAAATTTTTTGTTCTTGATATGGTGATCATGCCAAGCTTTTTCGCTCTATTTCTGGACTTGTTGGTGGAAGCCCCCGATGAAGTGATCTTCCTCTATCCCAACCAAGTGTAGGAGTCTTTCTTTGAGTGCTACGCAATCAGCCATGCCTGTAAACGCTACTATTCTCAAGATGGGAACAATGTACTCCATCGGCATTATTGCTTCTTGCCCATAGGCCAACCTGAAAGGTGTATGGCAAGTTAGTTTCTTGCAGGTGGTCCTGTATGCCCATAGTACAGATGGGATGCGCAGGTCCCAATCGTCCCGATTGACAATACATATCTTTGTTAGCGCATTCTCCAACACTTTGTTAAATGCTTCAACAGTTCCATTCGCCTATGGATGATAAGGTGTGCTACACTGATGATGAACGTGGAACTCTTCGGTTAAAGACTCAATGGTCTTATTTAGAAAATGAGTGCCTTGATCACTCATCAATATCTTCGGGCATCCGAACCTTGTAAGGATATTCTCATATATAAACTTTGCAGCTATAGCTACACTACATTCTTTGAATGGATTTTCTTATGCCCATCTGGTGAGGTAATCAGTAGCAATAATGATATACTTCGCACCAGTTCTTTTTCTTGGTGGGTTAATAGGACCCACAAAATCAATGGCCCACTTCTCAAAGGCCTGCAATGTCAGCTATGGATTTAATGGCATTTCATCTCTACGTGATGGCTTCCCTGTCCTCTGACAGACATCGCAATTCTAGAAGTGTTCCTTCAAATCTTTATGAATTGTAGGCCACCATATCCCTGTGCGCAGTAGCTCTTCTTGCATAATGGCCTCCTGCGGCTCCTGAGTGCACATCAACTATTATAAATGGTTTCTCATGCTCTAGCACACATCTGCGCAGTACTTCATCCGGTCCCAGTTTGTATAGTTGAGCTGCAATTATAGTGAAGTCTGCTACGCACACTACTAGCTGTTTCTTCTACTACGTAGTGAACTCTGCGAATGCAAATCCAGTGGTCAAAAAAACAATGATGTCCTAGTAGTACTCATCTGCAGCTTGTATGGCGAACAACTACGCATCAAGCATATTATCCTCCAAATTCGTAGGCTCTTATCCTGACTCGATTCTTGACATATGATCAGGTCCCAAATTTAATCTTCGTGGCTTAACAACAATCTCAAAATCGTACTCCTGAAAGAGTAGTAACCATCTGCATATGCGCCCCCCTAACATTGTCTTATTAACCAGGTATTTCAAGGCAGAAGGTTAGTGAAGATGGAGAAGTGCGCACCAAGCAAGTAGTGCCTGAACTTCTGCAGCGCATATACCATTGCGAGTCCTTCTCTTTTAGTAGTAGTATAGTTCTTCTCAGCGGATGATAACTTTCTACTAGAAAAGGCAATGGGATGATCAATGCCTCCCTCTCCTGGTTGCACAAGAACAATACCCAATGCTATGCATGATGTGTCCACATGGACATGAAAAGGATTCTCCCAGTATGGGAAAAATAAGATTGGCGCAGTGACCATTTTCTCCTTCAATGTGTCGAATCCTTTCTCACAATCCTTATTCCAAATGAATGGTACATCTTTCTTCAGCAGTTTTTCCATAGCTCCGGTTATCTACTCATACCCTTTTATGAACTTCCTGTAGTAACTGGTATGCCCCAATGTAGTGCGCAATTGCTTAACTGAATTGGGTGTAGGGAAGTTTACAATGACTACGATCTTAGCGGGGTCTACCATCAAGCCCTATTTGCATACAATGTGTCCCAACAAGGTTTTGTGCTAGGCTTAAGAGGAATTTTCATCACTCCTAACTCTCCCAAGATACCTTTCATCTTTGTGAACTTGGTCAGGAATAGTTCTTGATATTCCTGTAATATACCTGCGACCTCTTCAACTGTATCTTCGTCCCAATAATCTCCAATAACTGCGAACCATGGCACTTCGCTGGTGACAATGTTCAGTTTCCTTGTTTTCACGAGTCCACTCATGTCTGGAATTTCCAGTGGAGGTCCTTCTACCTCACGCGATCCCTCTGACTCAGGTATCTATATGTTGCACGGGTCCTCCTTATCACTATCTATTGTATCTGTGGTTTCTCCATCAATGTCATAAAAATCAAGAGCATGTTCTAGTGGCTCTTCCCATTTAGGTTGTAGGTGCGCAGGTATGTTGTCTTTTCCAAAGAATTCTTCCAGTGTCATGTTTCCTTGTGTACAATCTGGACCAAATATTCTTTTCTTAATGACCTGTAGCACGTCATTGATACTTGGATGCTCATCTTCGAAGCTGAAATCCTGCTGAAAGGTCGCAGTTAGGTCCAACCAGTCCATTGTGCCTCTGCACAACTCCAGGTCTAGGTACCACTTCTTCGGAATCGATTCTTCTAACGTGTGCACAAATAGATGCACCCATTCTGCCTGTGGTCTTTCTGTCCATGCTTTGGAACAGACTCGAATATGCTCTCGTGGTTCTGTCTGTCCATTATATTTTTCAAAGGATAGGGTAACCTTATCAATAAACCTAATTTTCATCTTAATTCTACACTGATCCCATGTTGTCAGTATCTTCTTATGCGTAGCCCACCATCTAGTAGGTATGCCACGCAATGCCATGTCTAGAGCTGAGACATGGTGTTCATCCGGAATTGTGGCAGTATATTCTTTGATAAAACAATACACATTAGATAAACCATCAAAGGTAGGGATTGGAGTTACCTCTTTCCCAATCCAGCGGAGTGACTTCATGATCCATGCGCATTTCCTGGCAGATACTTCATGTAACCTGCTTTGTCAGTTTTCTAGTCCTGCATCCGAATCTGAAATACAAGAGTTATCACAGCACCAACTGAGTCTGCCATTTGCAGTTGGATTAATATAGTCAGCAGTATTGGTTGTCATCTTGTAGATACAGTCAAAGTCTTGAGCTCTAGATTCCTCTTGAATTGGTCCAACATACCGCTCACCCTACGAAGGGTCTAATGGCGCGATGAACCTGATATCATTGCCTTCAAATATCATTTTCATGGTTTTTAAATCAATAATGGCAGAGTTTGTCACTTCCCAATCAATACCCAGCAGTGCGGGATAAGGATGGATGTCATCCACTATTTCAATTACTTCAAAATTGGAATAGCTACGCACTCCATCAATGTCAACAATGGTGTTGGGTAATCTTCCCAAAGGTATAACTATCCCTTCGTTAGCCATCCTCAACTATAGAGGTGACCACTGTAACTTGGGTTTACCCATCTGAGGCCATGTCTGCTTGGTCAAGACATTTACTTTGGATCCAAGATCAAGAATGATCTCATCCATCTCATACTCCCCAATCTATGCAGTGCATCTCATTTCCCTTCCTATTCTTTTAGGACTCCTAATATTGTGGACTGCGCCATTGGCAGCCCCCTTGTCACTGTTTGGCTCATACTACCTTAGTAGCTTTTCAAATTTGGTAAAAGCATCTGCGCTCTTTAGTAATTTCATGCAGCTGTGTAAGAACTGCGCAACAGAGTCCCTGTGTCTATTGTGGCATTTGTCTGATCTTGCGATGTTGGCATATTCTCTCTTTGTGGTACTTCACTACGCAACTATGTCCTAGGGGATCCAGCTGGTGGTGCCCTGAAGATGTCTCATGCTTCCTCAAATTCTCCTTTATTTTTTTGTAAATCTAGACTCAGTGCTTTCCCAATCCATACCGGCTCTCCAAGATTCTATCTAGGGTCGCACATTCCGAAGGTCAAAGCTTCTGCGTCTCCATCCCTTCCTGTATCAGCGCCACTGTGTGTTACCACGTTTACACTTGGATCCGCAGTTCTTCTCTATGCTGCAATCAACTGAATATTGGGATTTGGTGGTTCTATCCTTCTTCTCTTATGCATTTCCACCTCAAGCGCAGGGCAGTAATTTCATGTAGTGCATGGGTTGGTACAATCTCTAGAAACGTGACCTGGCTAGCCATAGTTGTAATAGATTACCTGGCCGCGGCCTCTTCCTTGCGCCGAGCCGACATTTTTTCCTCTCCCACGGTATGCACCACCATGGCCTCTATATCCCCCTTGATCATATTGCGTGTTTTCTTGTTTTGGTTGAGTTTCCTCTTGAACGCGATACATACTAGCACCTAGCATTGATTCTATGTCACGCTTTCTTTCATTCATGAGCTCATATGTGCGACAGTTGGATTCGTCATGTCCCACTGATTTACAGAAATTACAATACAAGCTCTTAGGTGTTCTGACATATTTCTGTATTAGGTAACAGTCTTCTGGCCTGTGTCCTATGGTTCTACATATTTCACACCACGGGGCCTAATTGTGGTTCATATTGATTGGGTTTGGTGTGCCACTGTCAAGATAATCCTGAAATAGAGGGCAATGTTCTCTAGTATGGCCTTCTCCTTTACATCCGGTGCACCAAACTTCACGTCTGTGTTCATATCTTTGCTCTTTCCCGTTTTTCATACCTTGTAATTATAACGTTAGCGTAGTTAGCTGGTTCTGAATCTGTGACATCCCAGCGCTACTCTCACCAATTGGTGAAGCCTCTAACTGCATTACGATCTCTAAGGCCTCTTCCTGCAATGCAATCTTCTACTGCATCAATGGTTGTCTGATGTGAGGCAACAGCGCAGCGATGAACCATTCCTTGTGCTATTATGGAGCTATCATGAAACTAACTTGGTCTAACAATGTTTTAAAATTTTGGTCAAATTCCCATACTGATTCGATAGGCTTCTGTTTGATTTTCTTTAATTCCGTTATGCACTGCGATTCTGACTTTGGCTTCTTAAACTCTGCGACTAGTGCAGCCCAAATTTCTGTTAGGGTTCTCAGCTGTGCCTAAGAATATTTCATAAACCAATGCAACGCACGATCTCTGAAAGTAGTGATGAGATGCACTCTCTTCACAGCATCATCCTGGATTTGCTTTAAACTCCATACGGCTTCGCATAGAAACCAATGCTGCTCAAGGTCTTCTAGACCCATTCCTTTGAATATCAGCAATTTTATATCATTATCTATCGTTTTGCTTCCTGGTTGTGCACTGCTCTGAGTAGTGCTAACTATCTGCGTGGAGAAAACAAAGAGAATATTTGGAATACTGGGATTCTGCAGACTGGGCTGCCCGACACTCGTAGCGGGTGGAATATTGTATAAGGGTGGTGCAGTTTCTAAAACTAGTAGATTCTGAGGTGCGATAGCATGAATAGTGGCTGATAGCGACGCAGTCTGATTGTTAAGATCACATGAGAGTTTGGTATCTACGCGGAGTCCAGGTCCGCCAAAATTCTTTTCTTTAATAAACTTATATCTCTTTCCACTTCTTAGATTATGTGTCTCTTCATCAGAATCACTATATAAGCTATTGACCATGACAGATGTAAAAATATTACTGCATCCTTAAAACTCCTTTCTTAGCTAAAAGCATTTTAATGTATAGACTGAGATTGTTTAAGAACTTACCTCTGAATCCTTCGAAGAAGTATACTTCAGCTTGACTGTAGGACTTCAGTGTGTTTACAGCAAATTCCATGACAAATCCTTCAAGTACTCTATCGACCCAAAAGTCGACTACTCACGATAGTGGGCTGTCTATTGCTTTGAGCTACATTGTGAGCTCTAGATTCCACTCGATAGGTACTCCTACTTGAAAACAGTTTTTCTTTTCTATGAGTCACGAGATCCACACATGCAACTCGTTTCCAAATGAAGTCCAGAAAATCTCGTGAATCTCTCTCCACAAATATTTGTTCAACCACTATACGTTGGTGAGACGTGGATGTCTGTTCTCTTTCTTCGCAAAATCTCTTTCAATATTGTCACACCAATCCCAAATCTCTTTCTTTTCAAGATTCCAATTGTTTGATCCTTCTGGGAACTGGTATTCTTCTTCACACATTACTTTCCAACACTATATCCCATCACTGGTCTTAGTCAAGCAACGAAACCATTTGTTGGCTGTAGATCACCTTCTTAAGGTTTCCAGTGTAGACCCAGGTACTTCGCGGTTCAAGGAACCAACAAAACCCCAATTCACCGGCCCTTTCAGCAACAGGATGCACGTAGCCTGAGGTCTCACACGAGGTGAAGCTGAGGGGGTGGTTGCGGAATCAAGTTTTCACAATCGAGTGATGCGATGGGGGGAAAGATAATAAGCAACGCATCGCCTTGTGGGTTGCGTGGATAGATAATTGCACGAACCTTTTGTTCTGTGGTGGGTACTTCAGCGCGCAACTGCATTCGCACCTCCAATGACTATGCGATATAGGATACCTTTGCATTACAACAATAAGCTATCAACAGCTTTGCTCGCAACAACCTTCAATGACTTGGCGCATCAATGAGACTGCACGTCCTTGCCATGGTGTCCAATTCTAACCACTCTACTTAGCATTCTTTATCCCTTTATTTCGTTCAAGTTCTTATCAGTAAATTGTGGATGGTTTAATAACATATGTTACTGTGTGCTCCAACTCTGCGCTTAAACTCAGTGTTCACTACTTGACCAATAGTTAGCTTCATACATTCCAATCGACAGATTCATACATGTTGAATACTTAACATTCCGCTGCGCATACATTACTTAACACATTATTCCCATTCACTGCGGTGAATACATATAAAAGAAATCACATAACATAAGTTTCCAACACTAAACATTCATACCAAGCAATTAAACAATCACAAACACACATTGGTCACACAACACAGAATTTAACGTGGTTCACCTCCCAGATGGAGGCTACATCCACAAGAATGGTTGTTAAAATTTCTCTTAATGGGAAGGGTACAACCATTCTTAGTCTGCGCACTCGGCTGCAAAATCTCTTCTCTCTCCCAGATAGGTCTCGACGCAGTCAGCTGCGGAGCCTTTACAATGGATTTTCTAAGCTTAAGATTCTACAATAATCAATACTTAACAAAATGAAGAGTAACCCTTCCCTTACAATATTGTGCCTTATTTATAGATCATTCCCATAGGTCATGTATTTACAATCATTAGGCCGAAACCCTAAGCTTTCCAAAACTAGCCTGGCTAACTGCCACCCTAGCTATCGCAGTCGACAGCCTGCTCCGCTTGCTCCAACTGGGCCACTCGTGGCTCACATGCTCTTCTAACAGCTGCAGTCCTCCAAACCGTTACAACTGTATCATGGCCTGTCCCTTTCCACTCCTTCACCTACCTATCGTCATCAGTGTCGTGGTGTAGCTTCTCAACTACTTGCTGCCACACGTTTGAACAGGTCGCTTTCATCTTTCATCCACCTGTTCCTTACCCAAACTAGGTGATATCCTCGTCTGACCTTTACCCATGTTCTGCCCAAAAATAGCTCATGCGCTACCATGCACGTTGTCCTACTGTGCGACCATGCCTTAGTCATTGCCATCGTGCAACATGCACAAAAACTCAAAATTGATCGTGGCCTGCCACCGCGTGCAATGCACTTTCACCAAATCTGATTTCTCTTCTTACCGCAGCGCACAATGCGCAATTATCAAAATTGCCTTTTCTTTTCGCTGTAGTGTGCTACGTGTGCTTTTCCATACTTGTATATTTTTTCAACCCACTTGGGCCCAGCCCAACAATAGGTGATGTCACAGACAGAGGCTGTGTAGCACGACTGGGAGCTGACAGTTGCAGGTCTGCAGGATTTGGAAGGATCCGTGGATAGGAGAATGCGTGTCTCGGGGATTGCAGTAGTCTTGGATATAGCAGCAGTAGGGTAGAAGACAAAGGAGAGGAATCAGTTGAAGGGACTCCCCATCTTTGATCAGAAGCATCAGAGAGAGAGAGAGGAGAGTCCGGAGTTGTGAGAAAAGAGAAGATTCACACAGAGTAATAACAGGGAGTTTAGATCGAGCCATAGGTCAGCGTTCCACTGTGAACCAGGAGAGGGTGAGGTCGACACATAGGGAGAACACACCACAGTTAATTCTAAATTTTAACGACTGAGGCCCACTGTAGTTAGTTTTTTTTTTCAATTATTCTGCATTGTAACCGAAATCAGAGAAGTAATATAAGCCACTTCTGGCATCTTGTTTTACACCTTGTTTGTGTAAGCATTGTGGTATGTGTCGTGTGTATTGTTAAGCAAGAACCTTATCTTAGTAGGGAGAACTTGCGTCAGTTACCAGATCAGAATAGATTGAAGGGTAAATAACAGTGCTCAGGATCCGAATGCATTATATGATTTGCGCACAAAATCCAATTCCATCGAAATGATAGTCATACTTAGGAACAATTATACGATCAAGATGCTTTATATAGGGACTAATTGTTTCTGCATAACCACTATTCCATAAAATTTGGTTGATATAGTCACAAAAAATATACACTCCGGGAAATTGGGGATGAATGGGAGTTGGAAGTTTGATTCACACCCAATGGGAAGGACGAAATTAATCCAATAAATTCTCATACCTAAAAAATAGGGGCTAATGAAGGGTTGTAGCTTAGATTTCTAAGGTGAAAATCATTTTTATTTCCTCTCCTTTCTAAATACACATGGGCAACCCTCTAAACTTAATTTCTTTTAAAATAAATTGTGGGTGTAAAATTGAAAACCCCTTAAATTTCGCCCATAGGCGAAATTTTGCCCCTAAAATCTTCTTTGAATGGGACATAACCCTTGACCAATGTGACAATGTGACATAACCTTTTATGAATGCCATATGCAACATAAACCTTGATAAACACCATAATGCGACATAACCCGTAATGAACGTCGAATGTCGCATTCTTAATGTGTCGCATCTTCGGTTGTGTCGATATATACCAAACACTTTGGAACCATGGCTAACTTTGGTTAACAATGTTTGACTTTAGTTTGACCATAGTGAACCATGATTGACTTTGCTAAACCATGTTTCACTTTGGTTGACCTTATTGAACCATAGTGAACCATGATTGACTTTGTTAAACCATGTTTCACTTTGGTTGACCTTATTGAACCATAGTTGACTATGCTTAATCATGGTTGACTTTATTTACCAAAGTTGATTTTTTGCGTAGATGCACATTTTGTATCTTATTTGATGATGGTTGACTTAATGCGTCACATCTTTGCCATCTTCACAATGCAACAAAACCTTTGATCATGTCGCAATGTGACATAACATAACGTCAAATGTCGCATTATTTATGTGTTGCATCTTGGGTTATGTCGACATATACGAGACACTTTAGCGAACCATGGTTGACTTTGGTTAACCATGTTTGAATTTGGTTAACCATGGTTGACTTTAATGAATCATAGTTGACTATGCTTAACCACGATTGACTTTATTTGCCATTTGTGACTTTAGTTAACCATGGTTGACGTTATTTACCCACGTTTGACAATTTTTAACCATGATTGACTGTCGTTTACCATGGTTGACTATGATTTGACCATGGTTGACTATGGTTTGACAATTGTTGATGAAGACTCACTATATTTAGCATGATTGACTATTTTGAACCATGAGTAATCATGGTTGACTATTGTTTGAACATGATTTACTTTAGTTAACCATGGCTGAATTTGGTAAATCATGTTTGACTTTGGATAACCATGGTTAACTTTAATAAACCATAGTTGACTATGCTTAACCATGGTTCCCTTTTTTTATTGTGCACATTTTGTACCTTATTTAATAATTTGACATTGATTAAAATTATCTTTGACTTTATATATACCAAGATATCATTATGAATTGATAATTAAATTGATAAAGTTGGATACATTTATACATTATCAAAAAATGCAAATGACTCATACACACATGAAGTCCTCATCATTTTAGTCTTTATCCTTTACTTTGTCTTTTTCCTTGTTAGCCTTTGTGAAACAAATATTCAATATATTAAAATGAACTTTTGATATCATGTAATATATTGAATAAAAAAAATAATAATAATTAAATTAATTAGTAAAAAAGACATTAAAAAATATAATTTTTTATATTAATAGGGAAACACCAAAATATAATTATCTCTCAAGCTTTATAATAAATATTAAATTCTCAAATAAAATTGTTTTATCATTAATTTTAAAATAAATATGAAAATTATATGAAGTTACTTGAATATTTTATGAAGTTAGTTAATTTTATAATAGATTAGTTTTATAATAAATATGAAAATTATATGAAGTTAATTGAATCTTTTATGAAGCTATTTAAATCATTTGATTGGTATTTTTTATTCTTTTAAATGGGAAGGGGTTGTTTATGAATCATTTTCAATTTTTAAACTATAATATTAATCATTTTTTGATAACATTTAAAAAATAATGTTAACAATGTTAATGTTAGTTTTATTTATTATTTGATTGGTATTTTTTATTCTTTAAATGGGAAGGGGTTGTTTATGAATCCTTTTCAATTTTTAAACTATAATATTAATAATTTTTTGATAACATTTAAAAAATAATGTTAACAATGTTAATGTTAGTTTTATTTATTTTTAGACTTTATTTTATTTAGAATTTAGTAATTTTAAATTCGAAAGTGTTTAAACTGTGTTTTTGAATCTATGAATAAATTTAGTATCCTCAAATACCCCACAACACTCAAATTATTAAACTTACATTTAAATTTAAAAACAATAATTTAAAACATTATACTAACAAATTTATAAGATGCATAATTTATATATACTCATAATACAAATATTTAATAAACATAATGAAAATTGAATTATATATATATAGATATATATATATACTAACTTTCAAAATTATAATAAACTTTATATTTATATATATACTTTATCTATATAATAATTTGGAATAGATAGACCAAAATTGGTCTGAGTGATCTCATATATATATATAAATGAACTTAAGAATATTTTTTTTAAAGTATAAATTAAAATATAATGATATATAATTTTTTTAATTATAAATTTATACTGAAAATAAAATAAGATACAATATCCCATTTCTATGTTATTAAATTTAAATAACAAAGGAAGTGCTTCTAACAGTTCGCTCCCTTTTATTATCATAACAAAATCTAATTTCAACACAATATATTTGAAGCCAAAAGAAACACCAATCCAACACTGCTCCGCCCTTTATTAGTTACAAGGAGTTGCCACTCTACGTTGCAGTGACTTGCGAAATTTATTTTTATATTATAAAAATTATATTATTATAAAAAATCTGAAATTTGAATGAATATAAAATTAATTAAAACATAAAATTTTATTTAAAATTAATTTTTTTTTATAAAGATAGAAATTAAAAATATATATATTAAAATTTTACAGAATTAGTAAATTAGATTTTTTTTAAAATTATCATCAAATTTAAAAATAAATTTTATTAAATTAAAAAGAGTCATTATATTAAAACTTTATAAAAATTCAAATTTATGTTTGTAAGGATACGTCTCCAGTGCACCAACTGGAACGGTTACTGCCGCCTCTACTCAACCCAACTCCACGTTGTAGTTTATTAATGATTTGTTATTCCCTTAAGCATTGAAATACAACAACAATCTATTCAATCAATCTAGCTTGTATACCAACCATCTATTCAATCTAGGTTGTACAATTGTTAGTATCTAGTTAATCTTGATGATTTGCTCTTCCAAGTCCAAAATGACAGATATAAACGCCTATCGATGTAATAAATGTATAACAAATTTCCACAATTTCACTTAGGTGTAGAATCACAAATTTTATATTTCTCACCAGAGTAGATTTCCAAGTATCCTCCAACACTTCCCCATGGACGCTCCATGTATTTAATTATAATTCTGTTCATGTTGACATTAATGGCGTCGCTACTGTCACAACAAGAAAATTCATCTTTTAGCACCACATATATGTTATGGTGTTAAGGTGGTGTTATTAGTACCAATTACAATTTTGTGGTGTTACAGTGGTGATATTAGCACTACTTACATTTGTGGTGGTAAGGTGGTGATATGAGCACCACATATATTTTGTGGTGTTAAGATGGTGTTAATGTTTTTTAATATTATCCAAAATTAAGTTTTCCCTCATGTATTTTAACAGAAATGCCATGTTGGAAAGTACCATAAAGTGGTGCTAAATAATTATTTGTCACATGGACATGTACATGTAGGATTTATTTATGAGGATTTTCACCATAAACACAACAATTTCACAAATAATTATTTTGTAAATTATCTAACTCAATCATTTATAAAAATAATCATTCAAATAAATGATCAAGATTAATTGATGAGTTTCTGCACCACAATCACAACAAATTCAATTACTTATTTTTACATTATTTAAACGAATAAATTCACATGATTAATTTATGAGGCTTCACACGAGGAGCAGAAGAAGCTCAGAAATAATTATTTTGTAAATAGTTCAATTCAACTATTAACTTTTAATACTATTTAAAACATAACTACTTGAACTCTTAATACTGACAAACAATAAAAAAATAACCATTTTTTAGTAGAAGTCATGGGTTTCATATCCTTGGACATGGTCAAGGGAGAAAACCTCTACCTTGTGCCATAAAAGAATCTTTTAAAAACCTAGGACCAATAAAGACACCTCAAAGGTCACCACAGATCTTCTTAAAAATATTATAATCTTCTAATCAGTAGCGAAAATCCATCTTTAGCACCGCAAGTTAGCAATCCATCTTTAGCACCACAAGTTATCTCCACTAATATTATGTGGTGTTAATATGGGAATATTAGCACCACTTATATTAATTGGTGTTAAAGTGGTGATACTATTTGTTAATATTATTGGAAATGGCATGCCACATCATATAACATGTTAATTAGAGAAATGGTGTATGATACTATGACAAGTACAGTAAGGTAGTGATAAGTCATTTGCCACATAAATGCTTACAAATAAAATTTAATTATGAGGTTTTTCACCAACCATAAAAACAATTCACAAGTAATTATTTTCTATAACCTACTTCAATTATTTATCTTTTTATTATTCAAGCAATATTTTTTTAATATAAGACTTAGCACCATATATATAACAAATAAAAAAATTATTTTGTAAATAATTGATTCAATTGTTTACTTTTTATATTATTGTCACTTCAAATAAATAAATAAGTAAATGAGTTTTACAAAATTTTTATTGAAAGACAATCAAAGATAATGAATTTTAATTTATTAAAATCATAAATAGGGTGATAAAAGTGTTTTGAATTGAAATTTAATTATTTGAATTATGATTTTCTTATTAATCTTAATAATTATTTATCAAATTGTTTCATGGATATGAGTTCCATTAGGAAGATTTGAGCACTAGGTAGGATTGAGGGTCATAGACATGGTTGAGGGAGGAAACTTCTACATTAAGTTTTATATGTATCTTTTAAACATATATGGCCAATAAAATCACCTCAAACCACTACACATGGACTTGTGGGGGTATTCTTATCCTATGTGTGTGGATATCATTAATATTATGATATTTTGATCATTACAGATGAGACTAGGAGTCTTTTACATGATTTAGAGAGGAAACCAAGCCTTAGGCACTAAAGGATGGTTTTAGGGATTCAAGTATAACATAGATCCACAATACATTACTTATTGAGGGGATAATTTTCCTTAGAATAAGGATATAGGTGGAATTTGTGAGGTTTTAAGGACTAGATATGTGTCTTGGGTCCCTAGATATGGATGAGGGATGAAATTTGAAATTTACATCCTAAAGGATGTATCTAGAAATCTTTGGTCAAGAAAGACCCTTCAAATGACCATGCAAGGCCTCTTGAGGGTATCCTTGATGTGTGAGTTGAAATTCATATTCCATTAGGAGAAATTGAGAAATAGACATGGTTCTCGATGCCTTTGAAATCGATAATGGAAGAAAATTAGGCCTTGGGATCTAAAGGCACATTCTAGACACCCAAGGCCCATATCAATGGCTTGAATCAAGACAAATGACCTATTGAGGCGATCATTCACCTCTTAGTGGGTATATGAACTACATTAGAAGGTTTTGAATAGTAAGTATGGGTATTAGGATTGTGAACATGGTCTACAAAGAAAATATTGGCTTTACGCGTTAAAATAACTTTATGCATAGAGGGTCAATAACAACACCTCAAACCACAAGAAATAACCTCTGAAATACACCCTTCACCTATTAGCGGGATGTTGATGACATTAAGAAGTTGTTCAACACTATGTATGGTTCTTGGAGATGGGAACAAGGTTGGGAGAGAAATCCTAAAACTTAGGCCATAAAAGAAGCTTCTAGGTATTTAGGGCTCATAGCAACAACTCAAGACACATCATAGCACCTCTCATGGGTATCCTTCTCTTTTGAGTGGGGGTAAGGGATCCATTGGAAGAATTTGATTAGTAGGTATGGATTTTAAGGATTTGAGATGGTTTGGGGAGGAAATGTGGGGATACGTCTCCAAATAATTATTCTATGCACACATGGCCATGAAAAATACCTCAAACCACCACCCAAGCAGGGTCATTTTTAGGGGCAAAATTTCGCCAATTGGATATTTTTTGGGCTTTTTTCAAAAAATAAATTCGCTATTTGGTCATTTTTAGTCTCTAATATCGCCTATATATACATACAATATGTTTTTTATCATAATTTTCGCCAAAATTTATTTCAGTAGTAAATTGTATGTTTCCTATTTGATATTCGCCTACGTATCTACATATATGTTTTTTTCAATCCAAAATAGTCGCCTAGAATACTATACTTAAGTACAATATTAGAATCCTTAAAAAATAACTTGCACCCAAGACCGCTCAAGGTTATCCTTTCCTTGAAGTGGGAATACAAATTCCATTAGAACAATTTGGATACTAGGTATGAGTCTCTATGCCTTGAACATGGATGAGGAAGGAAATATAGGCCTTATTCTGTAAAGTAAATTTATATTGATTTAGGTTAAAAAACAATACCTTTCAACCACACGTCAACATGTTGAGCATATACCTGGCCCAAATATGTTTCTAGGATCCTTGGACATGGTTGGTATATAATGCCTGATCCGAATACACTAAATGTGTATTAATGGAATATAGTCCCAAGAATGAGTCCTTGAAATAAAATATCTGACCTCTCAAGGGGACATTTGGCCTCAAAATGGTGATGTGCAAACCATTATGAATTTTTTAGCATAAGGTATTTTTCATAAGGCCTTCAACATGGTGGATGGATGAACCCTAGGTCTTAGGCCGTAAAGGGTTATTTTTTGCTTCCAATGCCAATAATAATGCCTTCAACAAACACAAATGACCTCTAAATGGTATTCTTCACCTTCAATAGATAATATTGGAACCATTATGGTATTTTGAGAACTATGTGTAAGTATTGGTTCCTAAACGAGGATAGAGTGATGAAACAATGGCCTTAGTCCAAAAATGTGGTTTGGAACTCAAGGGCCATGAATAAATTCTTAACGTATCGCACATGACCTCTATGTAGTATATTTGGCCTTTAAGTGGTGATATGGCACCATTTGAAGGTTTTTAGCACCAAGGATGGGTCATGGGACCATAGACACAGACAAGAGAGGAACATAAGCCTTAGGATCTAAAAAAATATTTTGTGTAGCCTACTTCAAGAATAACACCTTGAACCACTGCACTCGATCTCTTGAGAGCATCATTTTCCTTCGAGTTGGGTTATGGGTAGGTAGGGCCAACAAAATCATGTTGAAACATTAGACATGATCTCCTGAGGTTATCCCTGGACACTAAGTGAAGATATGGGTACCATTAGGAATTTTTGAGCAATAGGTTTATGTGTTGAGGTATTAATAATGGTTGATGTAGGAAGCTCAGGAATTGGGATATATAGAAAACTTTTAATCTTAAAGGTCTATGAATTATGTCTCCGATCACCAAAGCTAACCTCTCGAGGGGATATTTGTCCTTATAGTGGGAATATGGTCACCATTAGAATTTTTTGAGTATTAGGTACGGGTCTTGAGGCCCTGGACGTGGTTAAGGAATGGAAATTGAGCTTTAGGACTGATCTGGATTTTATGAGCAGAATGAAATGAATATAGATTATTATCAGATGCTTAACACAAAATAACAAAGATACAATAAAACTGGTTTTCTATTCAATAAGGGAATAAGCTAAAACTGTAAAATGCAGCGGAAAACAAGCTTGCTAGAATGGTGGCGGCCTATCTCTGAGAAGAGATGTGACGGCTGCACTCATTCACAAGAAGATGAATACAAAGAGAGGACTAAAGGTCCTATTTATCATAAGCATGAGGGAAAGAATCCCAAACATCCAAAAACCTAACCCTGGAAGATGAACCGTCATAAAGTTTGCGGCCCCAAGGTGGTTAGTTGAACAATCAACTTCCCGGGGTCATAACTTTTGCATATGATCTCCTTTTGGGGGGCTCAGTAGCCCGTTCGAAAGGTCTATCCAGGATTTACAAGTTTTGAGTAGGGACAAATGAATGTCATTGGAAAGGCCAAATGAATGTCGTTGGAAGCCATTTGGCCCCCCAAATCGCCAAAAAAGGTCGTTTAGGGCCTCAAAACGGCCCCGGAAGTTGAGGACCCAAAAAAACTGCTAAAAATAGTAAATTACCAAAATTGCGATAAAACTATTTTGATCTAGTTGGAAAGGTGGGTGGCTACCAATATCCACCTGGATCAATCCTCCCTCCTTAGGAAGCAATGGTCTCCATTGCGTTGAGTTCCCCCATCAGATGAGGAAATTTCTGCTGAATTTGGCCCTGGGTGAGCCAGTTGCCTTGGTGCAAGAGCTGCTCTACTTTGACAACTCGATAAAGATATATCCTTTGATTTCGAGTGCCCTTGATCTGTGTGTCCACAATATGACCACTAGATGCCTGTTGTAGGCAGTCAAGGTTGAGCTCTGTTGGTGTCAACTGCTCTACTATCTCTAAGGTGTCTAATAATGGTGGGAAATATGGCCGAAGGAGAGCCACGTTAAAGACTAGATGCAGACCAAGGAAGGGGGAAATGTTGAGCTCAAAAGCATTGTCACCCACTGCCTTGGTGATGGTGTACAACCCATAACGGAGTGGGCGAAGCTTTCGATGGGGCCCTATAAGGCATTCTTTCTGCAAATGCAACCAAACTTTGTCTCCCACTTGAAACTTATGTGGCACCCGATGTTGATCATGCCGTTGGTTGTACTTGGCATTAGACTTTTGTAGAATATCCTAAACCTGTTGGTGGATATGTTGGATCCGTTCAATGAACTTGGTGGCTTTGTCAGCTTCTGCGGACAAGTCGGCCAAGGTGGTCGCCAAGGGAAGTGTAACATCCATGAGGCCCAATGGCTGGAATCCCAACCCCACCTGAAAGGGTCTATGGCCAATTAAGCTATGCAGGGCTCGGTTGTAGCTATGCTGGACATAGGGAAGACTCTGATCCCATGTGTGGGGGTGTGTTGAATTGTACATGCGCAGGATATGTACGACCATCTGGTTGATGACCTCAGTTTGGCCGTTTGTCTAGGGGTGGAAGGCAATGGATTTGGTGAGCTTGGTATCTAGCAGTGACCAGAGGCTCGACCAAAATGAGCTAAGGAACCGACTGTCACAATTTGAGATAATGGTTTGTGGGATCCCAAAATGTACCCATACTCATTCAAAGAAGAGCTTGGTAGTTGCTTATACTATGATGTTCTTCTTGCAAGCGGCTAGAATCACCATCTTGGAAAAGCGATCAACAACCACAAAAACAGAGTTGTTTCCCCTCTTGGTGGATGGGAGGCCTGACATGTAGTCCATTGAGATGGATTCCCACGGCCTATCAGGAGTAGGCAGAGGGGTGTACAAGACCTGTTTCTTAGTGGTCGGTTTGGAAATAGCACAAGCGGTGCGGGACCTGATATACTTGCCAACATCTTGTCGAAGTTTCAGCCAGTAGAAATGTTTCTGCAGCACTGCCACTATCTTTTCGATGCCAAAGTGTCCTTCCACCCAACTGTAGTGAGATTCCCAAATTAACTTCGCGCGCTTGCTTGATGGAATGCAGAGATGGCTCAGATAGCACAACAACCCGTCCTGAAGATGGAAATTAGTGACCACTGAGTTGGTTCCCAACATTTGCTAGGTGGTGGAGAATTCAGGGTCTATCTCATAGAGGTGGGGCCATCTGAAGCTCTTGTGGTCGCAAGAGTCTAGCACCATGGTGAGTGCCGCGATTGGAGGTCGACTAAGGCAGTCAACAACTCGGTTGGCACTCCCTTTTTTATATTTGATGTTGAGGTGGAACTGCTGTAAGTATGTTGACCACTTTTGATGGCAGTCATTCTGCAACTTTACTTGGATTTGCATGAACTGTAGTGGCTTGTGATCAGTGTGGATGACTATCTCCTTCCCAAGAATGTAATGTCTCCACTGGCGGCAGGCTTGCACAATGGAGTACATTTCTTTGTCGTAAGTAGGGTACTTACGGACAGCATCTGATAGTGTCTCACCATGATATGCCACTGGGTGGCCATGTTGAGTGAGAACAGAGCCCATAGCATAATCTGAAGCATCAGTCTCGATCTGAAAGGGATGTTGTAGGTCTGGTAATGAGAGTACCGGCGATGAGCACAAATGCTTCTTCAAGTCATCGAAGGCTTGTTGTTGGGACAGGCCCCACACAAATTTTGCCTTATTTCCACCCTTGGTTACTTGGCTGAGGGCCCATGCGATATGAGAGAATCCCAGCATGAACCGGCGATAGAAATTGGCAAGGCCCAAGAAGCTCCAAAGTTTAGTGAGTGTGGTTGGGGTAGGCTAGTCATGGATGACTTGGATCTTGGCTGGATCCACATGCACACCATGTTGATCAACAATGTAGCCTAAGTAATGGACCCTGTCCATGCCGAAGGAGCATTTTTCCAAGTTTGCATATAGTTTTTGCTGTCGCAGGGTGTGCAGAACCTGCTGAATATGTTGTAAGTGTTCTACCCAAGTCTTGTTGTAGATGAGGATGTTATCCAGATACACCACTACAAAATTATTGGTGAAAGGTAGTAGGATATCGTCCATCATCCTCATAAAATTTGCTGGAGCATTTGTCAAATGAAAGGGCATGACCAACCATTCAAAAATATTTTCTTTTGACTTGAAGGCAGTCTTCCATACATTTGTCTGTTCTATTAGGACCTGGTGGTAGCTAGACTTGAGATCAATCTTACTGAAGTATTTGGCCCCCGTAAGCTGATCAAGGATATCGTCGATTTGGGGAATCGGGTACCGGTTGTGGACTTTGATTTTATTCAGGGCCCGGTAATCAATGCAGATTCACCAGGTCCCATCTTTCTTCTGCACCAACATGATTGGGATCCCACAAGGTGATGAGCTGGGATGGATGTGCCCCTTGTGGAGCAATTCTTAGATCTGCCTCTTGATCTCCTCATTTTCCAACATAGAGCGACGATAGACTGACACATTGGGTAGCGGTGCACCTGGGGTTAGAGCGATGTGATGCTTGACCTGGCAGTGCAGAGGTACCCTGGTAGGAGAGGAGAAGATATATGAGTATTCTTCCACCACCTTATCGACTTGCTTCTATTGTGTGGAGGGATTGGTCGTGGAGGCCCTGGATGTGGCTGCGATCTTTCTCTCACTCTGAGAGTGAATCACGAAGAAGACAAATTTCCCGGTTTGAGAGATGACCTTCCTGCATTGCTTGGAAGAGATCAAGGAAATAGCACTAGGAGGGACTGCCTCGGGTATCCCGTACAATTTCCTGTTCAAATAAATAATAACAATACGAGGCCTGGACTCATATAAAGCATGATGTTTCCATAAATAAGGTTGGCCCAAAAGAACATTTGAAACTTCGAGAGGAGCAACATCACACAATACCTTGTCCTTGAAGGGCTTGATGCCATATGATAGTCGGCACTATTGGCTGACGTAGAGATCGCTTCCTTTGCGAAGCCATCCAATGGTATAGGGTTGTGGGTGCGACGTTATCGATAGGGCTAGGTGCTTGACGACCTCTACTGAGATGAGGTTCTTCTGGCTACCTCTATCAACGATGAAGTGCAGTGGGGTGCCTTTTACCCACATCTGTGAATGGAAGAGGCATTCTCCTTCTTCTGGCTCATCTGGTTCATAAGACTGGAGCTTGGTGGTAGCAATTGTGGCACTAGGTTCTGCGTCGATGATCCATCTTCCCCTTTCTGGTTCGGACTCAGAGTCAGAATCCATATCTGATTCAGATGCTTTCACGTCGACCACCAGTGACTTCTTTGAGTGACAGTCAGCAGTGTTATGCCAAGGGATCTTATGGAAGTCGCACCACTTTCTTGTATCTTTCTTTGTCTTTCAGATGTCCTTCTTTTCTTATGGCTTTGACTGGTTGTCTTGATACTGTCCATATTTGCTCTGTCTTTTATTCTGTGGGTTGGGGCTGCCCTTACCTATCTTTTGCTGTGAGGGGTTCCCAAGCCCAAATTGCCACGTCTTTTGTTTGAGCTTCTACTCGATTTTGACGGCATATTGATAGGCTGCGCCCAAGGAAGAGATGTCTAGAAATTCCATTTTGGTCTGGATGTATCTATGCAGACCATCGCGATACTTGAGAACGAGATGTCGCTTTGAATCTTTGATACCCAACTTGGTGCGCAAGGTATGGAAGGTATTTGTGAACTCTAGAACTACTTGGTCTCTTTCTTGTCGCAATGTGGTCCATTTTGTATACAAGTTGTCATAACTTCCAATAGGGTAGTATTGTTCCTTAATAGCATCCTTGAAGGATTCCCTAGTGGTCATGACTAAAAATAATGAGGTTTCCTCTATGTCTGTTTCCTCACAAAAAATTTCCCACCAATCTTGACACAAGGTCTCCTTACTGAGATAAGTTTCTTGCTTAACAATACACATGACACATACCACAATGCTTACATGAACAAGGTGTAAAACATGATGCCAAAAGTGGCTTATATTACTTCTCTGAAATCGGTTCCAGTGTGGAATAACTGAAAACAAATAACTAACTACAATCGCCCTAAGCCATTACAATACAGAAGTAACTGTGGTGTGTTCTCCCTGTGTGTCGACCTCACCCTCTCTTGGTTCACTGCGGAACACTGAGCTATGGCTTGATCTCAACTCTCTGCTCTTCGGCCTGTGTGATTCTTCACAACTCTTCTGGATTTGCTCTCTGATGTTGTTGATCAAAGATCGAAGATGAAGATCCCTTGAATTGATTCCTCTCCACCATCTTCTACCCTACTGCTATTGTTCCCGAGACACGCATCCTCTTGTTCGTCGATCCTTCCAAATCCTGCATACCTACAACCATCAGCTCCTAACCGTGCTGCATAGCCTCTATCCATGAAAACACCTGTCATGTCCTTCACTTACTTGCAATAACTGTATTAACTTCCTCAGCAACCCCGAACAGCTACCGGGAATAGTCCCCTTGACTTTCTGCTCTTCTAACCCTGCTACAGTAGTTGGTCACAACTCGAGCTTCTTGTCATCTTACTTCTTATCTCCTACAGTTTGCTAGTCCTCCCCTTCCTCCATGCTTGGCTTCACCAAACCTGTCATGTCATAGTTTGACCACTTGTTGACTACCCGATATCTTGCTTCACCTGTCGTCCTTTGATCCTAACCTATCGACTCTCGACCCCACAACATTCGTTGTGCACTGTTCCAGTCGATCGCATACCGACTGCCCCTGCTCAACTTGTTGACTTCGAAAAGTCAACCTGCTTCCTACACCATTGATCATCGACACTCCCACTGGTTGGCTCCCTTATGTCGATTGATCTCGACAGGTCTGCCTAGGCCCCGATGCTCCTGCATCAGACTCCCCGGGTGAAAAAGAATTCGACTGCTCCGTCAATATCTTGAACTCTTCTTTGAAAATTCATGTCGCCTCCTACAACTCATAATCCTTCCATCGCACCAAGTATTCCTTCTTCTGTGATTTACGTGTTCGCCCAACCTCGCACTCTTCGATTACTTCTGTGATCTCTTCTTTGTGTCAGTCTGAAATTTGATATGTCCAGTCGATGCTTATCACTTCTGGGATTCCGCTACTCGACCCTTCTTCAAATTTGTACAGTTCTAAGACATTGAACGTTGCTGAAATGTTCAAGTCTTCCGGTAATTCCAACACATAAGCATTGTCCGAAATATTCTTCAAAATTCTGCATGGCCCAATATTCTTCAACTTCAGCTTGTCGTATGTTCCTGTCAAAAATATTTCCTTCCACAAATATGCATAGACTAAGTCTCCCTCTTTGAACGACTGTAGCCTCTTCTTTCTATCGGCCCTCAACTTGTACATTACGTTACTCTTTTCTATGTGCTTTTGCACATTTTTGTGCACTTCATGCAGATGCTCCGTGAATGATTTTGCATCTGTGCTCTTCCTAGTTTCTGTTGGAAACTCGACCAAATCCACCACTCCATGTGGGCTTCTCCCCTGAACAATATGGAATGGGCTCAACCCTGTCGACCGATTCACATAATTGTTGTATGCAAACTCCGCCTGGGCCAATACATTTTCCCACTGCTTGGGTCCGTTGGCCACTAGCCATCTCAGAAGGTTTCAGAAACTTCTATTCACCACCTTGGTCTTTCCGTCTATCTACGGATGATACACCGAGCTAAACTGCAACTTCATATCTAGCTTCTTCCATAGGGTTCTCCAGAAATGCCCCATAAACTCGGTATCCCGATCTGACATGATACTCTTTCGCAACCCATGCAAACTGACTATCTCCTTCAAGAATAGTATAGCATTCCATGTTGCGTCACTTGTCTTCTTACATGGAATGAAATGCACCATCCTCGAAAACCTATCGACTACAACAAATATTGAGTCGTTTCCCTGCTGATTCTTCGGCAATCCTAACACAAAATCCATGCTAAGATGCTCCCAAGGGGTATCTGGTACTGGAAATGGTGTGTACAACCCCATGTTCTGGTTGCTTCCTTTTTCCAACTGGCAAACTTGACATTATCGAACCCACTTTCCGACATCTGTCGACATCCCTGGCCAGAAATACTTCTTGTCGACCAATGCTTTGGTCTTATCGATGCCAAAATGCCCTGCTAACCTGCCATTATGAAATTCTCGGATTAGGTTCTCTCTTACTCATCTTCTGGGAATACACAACTGACTTCCCCTAAACAGGTAGCCTTCTTGAATGAAATAACTCAAATATGGAGTCATGTCGATACTCCAAGGTTCACGACAAGCCTTCCATGCTTTCGCAAAATCCTCATCGGTCTCATACTCCGTCTTTATTGACTCTATCCATGTTGCCTGAACTATCGTCATGTTCAATAGTGTAACTCTCCTGCTGAATGCGTTGAAAACTTTGTTCGACTTGCCCGACCTATGTCGTAGCATGAGCGTATACCTCTGAAGTAGTTCCACCCACTTCATGTGTCGCTGGTATAACTTTGATTGGGTGTTCAAGTACCTCAATGCTTGGTGATCTGTGTATAACAAAAATTCCTTGGGCAACAGATAATGCCTCCACTTCTTCAATGCTTGGATGATAGCATAAAATTCTTGGTCATAGACTGAATACTTTTGTTTCGCTCCATTCATCTTTTCACTAAAGAATGCAATTGGTCGGCCTTCCTAGCTCAACACTGCTCCAATTTCCATTCCACTCGCATCATAATCGACCTAGAAAACTTTGTCAAAGTCTGGGAGCACCAAGACTAGGCTCTCAGTGACCTTTTCCTTCAACTCATCGAAAGCTATTAGGGCCTCGTCCATCCACTTGAACTTGCCCTTTCTCATGCAATCTGTCAATGGTGCACAAATCCAACTGAATCCCTGAATGAACTTCCTGTAGAAACTGGAAAGTCCATGGAAACTCCTTACTCCTGTCGTACTCATCGGTTCTGGCCAATCTACTATTGCCTTCACCTTCTCTGGTTCCATCACCAACCCTTCACTCTAGATTACAAACCCAAATTACACCAATTCCTTCTTCATGAAGAAACACTTTTCCAAGTTCACCATCAGCTTCTCTTCCTGCAATCTCTGCAATACTTGTCGAATGTGCTCCAAGTGTTCTGCTTTGGTTCGACTGAAAATCAGAATGTCGTCTAAATAGACTACGAAAAAATTTCCCAAGAATGGCTTCAACACCTCATTCATCAATCTCATGAATGTGCTGGGTGCATTAGTCAACTCAAATGGCATGACTAACCATTCGTACAACCCTTCCTTTGTCTTCAATTTTGTCTTCCATTCATCTCCTTCTCTTACCCGAATCTAGTGATATCCACTTTTCACATCTATCTTCGTGAAGTATGTTGCTCCACTCAGGCAATCAATCAAGTATTCCATTCTCGGCAATGGAAACCGATACTTGATCGTGATCCTTTTGCTGGCTCTGGAGACTATACACATCCTCCATTCTACACCCTTCTTCGATGTCAATACCATTGGTATTATAGAGGGGCTCAGAATTTCTCTAATTAACCCCCTGTCCAACAACTCTTGGACCTATCGGTTGAGTTCCTGACCCTCTGTTGGACTCATCCTATATGGTGCTTTGTTTGGCAGACTCGATCTTGGAATCAAGTCGATCTGATGGGATATGCTCCTTGTCAGCGGAAATCCTATCGATTTCTCATCAGCTATTATGTCGCTAAACTCTTCGAGCAACCTCTCGACTTCGACCGAAATATCCTCCTCCCGAGTCGTTCCTTCGACATATGGTCCCTTCGGAATGATCCCAAAACATCCCAACTGTCTTTCCTCTTCCTCGAGGAATTGCTTCGCGGTGCTCATCAACACTCGCTTTTCCCAAAGATTGCTCTCGCCATGCTTACTATTAGCTTGCTCTTCTCACCTCAACTTAAGAGTCATTTTCATGCCATTTTTCCACACTATGACTATGTTGGCTCGACCATCATAGATCATTTGTCAATCGTATTGCCATTATCTTCCTAACAACAGATGGTATGCATCCATGGGAACTACATCACACAGTACACTATCCTCTAATCCTTCAACTCGAAAGTTGATCAGGCACTGTCTTGTCACCTTGACGTGGTGTCCTTTCTGCAACCATGAGATCTTGTGGGGGTGTGGGTGCTCCCGACACTTTAACCCGATCTTGTCAATAACTTCTGTCGACACAAGATTCTCCATGCTTCCGCCATCAACTATGGTTTTGCAATGCCATTCACTGATCAGCACCTTCATTCGAAAGATCACCTTCCGCTATGTCGTCTCTGTCTTGTCACGTTAAATCTTCCTAGATAAAAGCTCTCTGAACCATCATATTTCAGTTCTTCTTTTTCTCACCTCCACTACTATCGAATGCTGCTTCTTCCCTCTCGTCGACTTGCTCCTAATTTCGACGTTTGGGCTTCAACTCCTCTGCAGCATGTAGGTTCTCTGGGAATTCATATGCCTTATGTATCATCCCTCGACACTTGTAAAAGATTATGGCTGGTCTGTTAGCTCCCTTCTTGTCAGATGGACCACTTCAACTGTATGCACCTCGACCGCGATTCTCACGACCATCGCGTCGGTTCCCTGGCGCTTTCTCCCTTGTCAGTGTCCCTTCTGCATGTTGGTTGTCTTCGACACTTTCCTTCCTATACCCGCTACTTTGGCCTTTCACGGAGACAGTTTTTGCACCCCGACTAGTTATCCTTCCCCTGGTCGCTATGGATATCCTTGACAGTTTCTCCTCTTCCTTCAGAGCTAACTAGTAGTCTTCCCCGACTACTCTGAATCTTGACATGCTTAATTCATTCTGAATAGCATATTTTAAGCCATTCACATACCTGGTGACAACTTCTTCTCCTTCATCAGTTTGTCCTAACCGAATCAATAATCAGTAGAACTCCTCCATGCACTCTTTCATGGTCATCTCTTTCTGTCGAAAGTTCTGTAACTTACTGAACAAGGAAATCACATAGTAATTTGGAAAGAACTTCCCCTTCAACTTGGCAACCATTATGTCCCAAGACTTGATTTTCTCCTTGCCTTTCTTAACTCTGACAGCCTGTACATTGTCCTGCCACAACGAGGCATGACCTTTCAACCTCAGACATGCAGTCTTAACCCATTTAAGGTCCTCGATCTGCTCTATGTCAAAGTATTTCTCCATCTCTCTGAACCAGTTGATCAAATCTTCTGGGTCCAGGCTTCCCAAGTATGTATGTACTTCTATCTTCTCCCGACCTCTCATATCTGTCAAAAGTTTGATCAGTTTTTCTTCTAGTTCCTTTGCAGCTTCTTCCTAAGCTTCCACCTCTTTGACTTCCTCGTCGTTGTGGTCTAACGCTTTAGGAATACAACCATGCCTCCGGCTTTTTTTGATTGTTGCGACTTCATTTGAAAAAGTCTGCATTGTTCTGACGCATTCGTCGAACATCTCACGATCCACTGTCATGGCTGTTGCACAACGCACCCTTCGTCCTTGGACATTAACGCCTCTGTGAGCCATTTTCAACCTCTATTGAAACTCTCATGCGTCCAATCGCAACCGGACTTAAACAAGTCATGCACAACTCTACCCAATCGTAGCTGGAGTTGTCCAACTCACTTGCAGGCTCAATATCACGGACTTCCTCAAACTCTAAGGGTGCTTTCGCTCTGATACCAACTGACGCAAGTCAGGTTGGTATAGTCGTCTTCCCAACCGGACTCACTTCCGAGCTCTGATACCAAATGACGCAATTCAGGTTGGTATAGTCGTCTTCCCAACTAGACTCACTTCCGGGGCTCTGATACCAACTAACACAAGTCAGGTTGGTATAGTCGTCTTCCCAACCGGACTCACTTCTGGGCTTTGATACAAACTGACGCAAGGTCTCCTTACTAAGATAAGATTCTTGCTTAACAATACACATGACACATACCACAATGATTACACGAACAAGGTGTAAAACAAGATGCCAAAAGTGGCTTATATTACTTCTCTGAAATCAGTTACAATGCGGAATAACTAAAAACAAATAACTAACTACAATTGGCTTCAACGGTTACAATCCAGAAGTAACCGTGGTGTTTTCTCCCTATGTGTTGACCTCACCCTCTCCTGGTTCATTGCGAAACGCTGAGCTATGGATTGATCTCAACTCTCTGCTCTTCATCCTGTGTGACTCTTCACAACTCTTCTGGCTCTGCTCTCTGATGCTGCTGATCAAAGATCGAAGATGAAGATCCCTTGAACTGATTCCTCTCCACCATCTTCTACCCTAATGATGTTGTTCCAATATTACTACAATCCCCGAGACACGCATCCTCCTATCCATCAATCCTTCCAAATCCTGTAGACCTAAAACCGTCAGCTCCCAACCGTGCTGCACAGCCTCTGTCCATGACGACACCTGTCATGTCCTTCACCTACTCACAATAACTGTATTAAATTCCTCAGTAACCCCGAACGGCTACCGAGTACAGTCCCCTTGACTTTTTTCTCTTCCGACCCTGCTACAGTAGTTGGTCAATGTCAACCTTCTTGTCGGCTTACTTTTTATCTCCTGCGGTTCGCCATCCCTCCCTATCCTTCGCGCTTGGCTCTGCCAAACCTGTAATGTCATAGTTCGACCGCTTGTCGACTAGCCGACATCTCACTTCACCTATCATCTGTCGATCCTAACCTGTCAACTCTCGACCCCAGAACATTCGTTGTCCGTTGGTCCAGTTGATCGCATACCGACTGCCCATGCTCAACTTGTTGACTTCGACAAGTCAACCTGCTTCCCGCACCAATGTTCATTGGCACTCTTGCTAGTCGCCTCCCTTATGTCGATTAACCTCGACGGGTCTTCCTAGGCCCCGATGCTCCTGCATCATTGACATGGGAAACGGCTTTGAGGAGCGCAAAAGTAATATTTTCTCTATTCGAAAAGTTATGGATAGAAAAATACCCTTCTAGTAGATTCAACCACTTATCTACAGTATCTGCGTCTATCTTACCTTCAAATATAGGAATATCGAAGTCGATTTTTACCTTGAAGGGGGCGGCGCCTCCGCTCGAGGAAGATGCGTCGCTTGTTTGTAGCCGCTGAAGGATTTGCGCAAAACTATCCATCATCTCGTTCCTTTGTTGCGTGAGGGATTCCTCAAGCAACATTTTGAAAGGATAGATCTTGTCCCATCATCTTTCTTTTCTCCTTCCATGAGAGGTCGCTTGGGCGTGCGAGAGCTTTTGTCCTCAAGAGAAACAAGCTCGAGACCCAATTCTTTGTACCTTGACCTCATTAGGGACATGCATTAAGACGACAAGGAGCAGACCACTCTGATACCACTGATCCGGATTTTATGAGTAGAATGAAATGAATACAGATTATTATCAAATGCATAACACAAAATAACAGAGATACAATAAAATTGGTTTTCTATTCAATAAGGGAATAAGATAAAACTTTAAAATGCAGCGGAAAACAAGCTTGCTGGAATGGTGGCGGCTTATCTCTGAGAAGAGATGTGATGGCTACACGCATTTGCAAGAAGATGAATACAAAGAGAGGCCCAAAGGGCCTATTTATCATAATCATGATGGAAAGAATCCCAAACATCCAAAACCGTAACCCTAGAAGATGAACCATCATAAAGCTTGTGGCCCCAAGGTGGTTAGTTGAACAGTTAACTTCCCGGGGTCATAACTTTTGCATACGATCTCCATTTGGGGCGCTCGATAGCCCGTTGGATTTTTTTTGAAGTTGTTTTGCTTTGTGTTAAACATTTTAATATTGGATTGGTTTGTTTTATTGTACATGAGGATCAACATGGTAATGGCTTAATGGATTAATTTGTTTTATTGTACAGGAGTATCAGCATGTTAATGGAGTTTTGTCAAGCCTACGAAGGATGGTAGGCGGACTTACAGAGAAAAGAGAGAAACGATGTACATGGAGGAGGGTAGGAAAATCAACAAAGAAAAGGCATATGGCATCTTATTGGGAGGCAAATCCATTGTTTTTTTGAGAGAGATTTGTTACTCGGAGAAGATAATAAATCCAAGGGAGATCTTAATTATAGGAATAATTTTATTATATCTTTTATTTTTTAATTTTTTTTATACATATAGAATGCAAGAAAAAGTAATGATCTCATTTACTGATCTATTATTTGGTGGTTTGAATAGGGATTGAAAACCCTATGTCAAAAATAGAAAAACAATATTGTATTTTGGAAATTGAAAAGGATTTTTATTTTTAATATTATTTTAAAAGAATAATTTAAAAATTTATTAAAATAAAAGAATAATTTTAAGTTTAAAAAGATTTATTTTTGACAAATCTTTTTACAATTTATTTTTTACATAATTTATTTGCATTTTTTAAATTCTTATTTATTGTAAAATTAGATTCAATCTTAATTAATAATAATCATTAAAAAACTTTCACAAATTATATACCATTAGTCTTACAATTTTAAATTTCTTTAATTAATATGTTAACCATGTGTGTATTAATGAAAAGAAAATAATATCATCTTTACAACCACCTATTTCTTTATAGTAATACAACAAAATTAACCAACACACTGCACCATTTAACTCATAACTCATATGCCAATTATCAAACTACTATTTGTTGGAATAATGGAGAAAATAGTATCTTGTTTGGCTTGTTGATTCCATAATTAGTGTTGGTTATTGTCTTCACTCTATCTGTTGTAACAGCCTTGTATTTATGTGTTCACGAGAGTTTGGTAGCCCCACTATTCCATGGATTTGGTTGACGCTTCCCAAGCCTATAAATGTATGTATCATTTCATGAATTAATCAGATTGCGAGAGCACAGTCTCTCTTGTGTGTGCCCACTGTGGTTGGCTGCCTTACATTCTAATTTTTAATTTGGTATCAGAGCCACTCTTGATTTGTTTGATAGTCAGCTAAGCGTCCCACTTATAAAGATGTCCGTTATCTATCTCTGATTGGCATCCACTGCTATTCATGCTGTGCGTATTGTGAAGGGATCTATATAAGCTTCACGCAGATTCCCAAAAGCTAAGAGAGTGCCAATGCAATTGCTGATCGCTATTGGTGTCATTGTTGTGATCACAGCTAACTGAGAGCATTGTTGAATTGTGAGCACTTAATTGGAGGAGATCGCTGCTGTGTATGAATTGTGAATGAGCGATCATGAAAGAAGGTGTCAATTTCTGTGATTTCTGTCATCTGGAAGGCGTGAGGCTATTGCTTGTTCATTTGCTGTGTGAATTAGTTGCAGGCTGTGTGAATCAGAGGCAGAGGCTGCCCGTGAATGATCAGATTAGATCATTGAGTTGTGATGTGTCCTCTATCGCTGCTGTGATTCCTGTTCGGAAAATTGATGTCCACCTGAGGACATTCATCTACATCTTCATGAAATATTAAGTGGCCTGCTGTGAGAAGCCTTGAGTGGCAAGATCGTGTGTTGGCTGGTGTGGTTAGAGGCCTAGTGTGTTCGCTGGAGGCTTGTGTTGAAGGGCATGAAGTGACTGGTTTAAAAGGCTTCCCGTGTCCAATGGTGTGGAGGAGCTGAGTTCTAGCTGTGTAAACTCTAAGTTAAAATCTGATTGAGGTAGCTGTTGCTGCTAGGCCCGTAGAGCCACTGCTGAATTGTGAAGATAGCCACCCTTGCTGCTGGCAGAAGATCATAGTTAGTTGCTTGGAGAAGATCGCTGCTCAGGATATATGAATATCGTTGCTACCATCTAGAGAAATTAAAGAGAATGCTGCCCAATTGCTACATGGGAGCTCACAACGTGAGTGAGATCGCTGCTCATTGCTGGGCGTGAAGATCACTGCCATCGTAGATCACTGCTTGTGAAGTGGGCCACACCGTGAAGCCTAATATCACCGCTACCAAGAGGAGACGCCCAGCTGCTGTGAAAGGACGACCTAACACTTGATCAAGCAAAGTGAGCCGCCACTTGTGTGTTGAAAGAGTGTTTGCTAGCGAAGATAGTCAGATCTGCAGCCATACAAGGCCAGTGTTCCTGGAGGATTGAATGATGACGCCGTTAAGGATTGAATGATGCCGAACAAGTTGGAAGACTCATACCTGACATAAGCAAATAAGTTGGACGGAACCAATTATGTCAACTGGAAGTTCAATATCCAAACACTGTTGAAAGCAGCGATGGCCTGGGACATCATTCTCGGCAAAGAAGATAGGCCAGAAACCCCCACCAATTCAGTTTAGGATTGGGATCAACGCGAGAGAAAAGCGAAGGTGCTTCTTAGAATGTTCGTAAAGGACAACATCATCCTGCACATCTGAGAATGTAAGACGTCCACAGCCACATGGAGCACACTCAAAGGTCTGTATGAAACATCAAATTCAAATCGTATCTTGTTTTTAAAAACTAAGTTGCTTTCTATTAAGATGGAGGAGAGAGAAGATGTGAACAGCTACATATCTAAAATTAAAGACTTGAGAGATCAGTTGAGTGATATTGGTGAAAAGGTGTCCAACTCCGATCTTGTCACAATCACATTGAAAGGGATGTTAGTAGAATATCAAATGTTCATTTCTAGTCTTGCAGCTCGGGAAAATGCCCACACCTTTGAAGAATTGTCAGGTATCCTTGTGCAAGAAGAAGAGCATAGAAGCAATCTTGAAGGCAGGCCTTCAAGCTCATATTTGGCGTTGATGGCTAAAAAACCATACAGGAAGAGGCCATGGGACAAAAACAAAGGAGGTAAATTGCCACATGCACATGCTCATCAAGGTATGGAATATTCAAAGTTTGACTCACATGCTAAAAGGAGTGATGTAATTTGTCATTATTGTGGCAAGCCTGGACACTTTGCTGGGGATTGTTATAAGAAGAAGTCTGATGAGGCAAAACAAAGAAAATATGCTAGTCATTTTGCTGAAAGAGAGGAGGAAAATGATTTCCAAAACCTTAGATTGTTCCTTTCAGATGCCACCCTGTCTTCCGAAACAGATGACTCTAATGCTTGGTTTGTAGATTCTGGTGCTTCCATACACATGTCATGCAACAAAGAATGGTTTGAAAACTATAATGCAACTAACAATGGTGCAAACATATACCTAGGTGATGATCGCTCTCATCCAATTACGGGATATGGCGACATATCTGTGAGATTACCAAATGGTAGTGTGAAGCAAATTCAAAATGTGATGCATGTACCTGGTATAAAGAAGAACTTGATCTCTGTGTCCACCATAGCTGATCAAGACATGAAAGTAGAATTTGTCAAGTCACATTGCCTTGTGAAGGATGTGCAGGATCACTATAAGGTGATCGCTACAGGTGCAAGAGTTGGAGGTCTATACAAGCTCAATGTGACGATGAATGGTCATCAGGCATTGGCATCCACAACCATGTCAACAGAAGTGCTATGGCACCTAAGGTATGGACACTTGAATTATAATGATTTGTTGCTTCTGCAAAGACAAGGAATGGTGGATGGGCTTCCATTGTTGAAGAATGAACATGCATCATGTGAAGGGTGTGCATTGGGAAAGCAGTAAAGGGAAGAATTCGCTACACATACAGAGAAAAAGAGGAGGGACATCCTTGAACTAGTGCATACAGATGTTTGTGTCCCTTGCAAACAAGATCACTTGGTGGTGCATCATACTTCTTGCTTTTTATTGATGATTGTACTAAATATACTTGGGTCTATTTTTTGAGGAAAAAGAGTGATGTATTTGAATATTTCAAAGACTTCAGAAACATGGTTGAGAAGGAAACAGGAAAGCCCATCAAAATCCTCAGGTCAGATCAAGGGGGAGAGTACTCCTCAGGATCCTTCAACAGATACTGCAAGGATAATGGGATCCAACAACAGTTCACAGTGCCACATACACCTCAATAGAATGGAGTAGCTTAAAGGAAGAATAGAACCCTGGTGGAATGCGCAAGGAGCATGATGAAAGGTAAAAATCTCTCTAATGGTTTTTGGGCTGAAGCAGTTAGCACTGCTGTTTACTTGAAGAATAGAAGTCCAACTACAAGCTTAGGCCATAAAACTTCTTTTGAAGCTCTTTATGTTTATAAACCTGAAGTAGTTCATCTAAGAGTATTTGGTAGCAAAGCATTCTCACATGTTCCTAAAGATGATAGGAGAAAACTTGATGCAAAATCTATCAAATGCATTTTCCTTGGTTACTGTGATGATCATAAAGCGTACAAAATGTTTGATCCTAGTATGCATAAAGTTTTTCCAAGTAGAGATGTAATATTTTATGAAGATGTAGATGAATGTCCTCGGGTGGACATCAATGATACATGGTGCATTCCTGATGACTACATCATGGAAGATGCAAATGAGAATGTGGAACAGGAACAAAAACAAGAAGAAGATTCAAGCAGCATGGATACTTCAAGCAATGAAGAATCACCAAGAAGTGGTGAAGAATCTCTGACAAGCAGAAGAATGTTTGATGGAACTCCAATAGGAATTGAAACACAAAGGAGGTCAACACGACAGATTCAACCACCTATAAGGTTCAGAGACTATGCCTTAATGACTCAGGTAATGAATTTTGTTGAAACTTTGAATTTTGAACAAGCAAGAGATAAGAAGGAATGGATGGATGCAATGACTAAAGAGTACAATTCTATAATGAAGAATGAGACATGGGAATTGATAGAGCTTCCTAAGGATAAAGTTCCCATAGGTTCCAAATGGTTGTTTAAATCTAAATTCAAGGATGATGGTAGTATCAATAAATATAAAGCAAGATTGGTAGCAAAAGACTATTCACAAAAGGAGGGTATTGATTATGAAGACACGTTTGCACCAGTAGCCAAGTTGAACACCATTAGAGTGATGATTGCATTAGCCACCAAGCACCATTGGAAAATGCATCAATTGGATGTCAAGTCTACCTTTCTGAATGGAGACTTGAAGGAAGACGTGTACCTTGTCCAGCCAGAGGGGTTTGTGAAGAAGGGACATGAACATCTTGTTTGCAGGTTGAAGAAGGCGCTATATGGATTGAAGCAGACCCCGAGATCATGGTACATGAAGATCAACACTTTCTTCTCTCATCAAGGTTTTGTGAGAAGCAAGAGTGACCCCAACCTGTATGTCAAGGAAGATGTGAAGGGACACACTGCATTGATTTCTCTATATGTTGATGACCTCATCATAACAGGAGATGCTTCTACGCTGATTGAAGAAATCAAGCAGAAGTTGTCACAGGTATTTAAGATGAAGGATCTTGGAGATCTGCATTACTGTTTAGGCCTTGAAGTTTGGAGAGAGGCTGGCATGACACTGGTCACACATAGTAAATATATAAGGGAGCTACTTCAAAGGTTTCATATGGATGGATGGAAGCCATTACCTACTCCATTGGAACAGAATGCCAAAATTTGTAGTGAGGATGGCACAAAGGAGGTGGATGGCACTTCATATAGACAACTGGTGGGAAGTTTGAACTATCTCACCACAACCAGGCCAGACATTGCATACTCTGTTAGCATCCTTAGTCAATTTATTGCTAAACCCCGTGGAAGCCACTGGAAAGCAACGAAAAGGGTTCTTCGATATCTGAAGGACACATGTAATTTTGGTCTTAAGTATACTGATACATTTGATGTTAAGTTGACAGGTCATTCAGATTCAGACTGGGCTGGAGATCCTGATGATAGAAAATCAACCACAGGTTATGCATTCAAGATTGGTTCTGGGATCATGTCATGGAGTAGTAAGAGGCAACCAATTGTTTCTTTATCATCTACCAAAGCAGAGTACAAAGCTTTATGCAGTGCAACTTCTGAGGAGATCTGGTTGCGGCGAATCCTTGAAGATGTGGGAGAAGAACAAAAAGCACCAACAATTATCAAGTGTGACAACCAAAGCTCCATCAAATTAGCCAACAACCCAGTGTATCATGCTCGATCTAAACATATTGAGATCCAACATCATTTTGTCAGAGAAAAGTTGCAGTCAAAAAAGATTGACTTGATCTATTGTAATACAAATGAAAATGTCGCTGACATTTTCACCAAGCCTCTTGCAAAAGCAAAGTTTGAAGCATTTAGAGATCAGCTAGGAGTCGTAGAAAACTCATTTCTCCATTAAGGGGGAGTGTTGGAATAATGGAGAAAATAGTATCTTGTTTGGATTGTTGATTCCATAATTAGTGTTGGTTATTGTCTTCACTCTATCTGTTGTAACAGCCTTGTATTTATGTGTTCACGAGAGTTTGGTAGCCCCACTATTCTAGGGATTTGGTTGAGGCTTCCCAAGCCTATAAATGTATGTATCATTTCATGAATTAATTAGATTGCGAGAGCACAGTCTCTCTTGTGTGTGCCCACTGTGGTTGGCTGCCTTACATTCTAATTTTTAATTCTATTATGTGGCAACAATTATCAATTTTTTCAAGTGTAATTTGTTTTTTCAAATAAAATCCAATACATCATAAAACAATAGTTATATTAATATGATATTGTTGGGTTTTTATAATTTTAAATGTATACCATGATTTTATTTGTTTTAATCAATACTATTTTTCATTTGTTTTTAAAGGTTTTCTTAAGGTTGGCTTGGCATGAAGATTAGTTTGAAGACTCGTGATGACAAGATTTTTGGAAAATTCAAGGATGAACAATACAAGCAACTTCAATGACTTATTAGTTCTCTTCCTTATTTTCCATACAAAACAAATTTCAAAATATATATAGTCTTCCATTATATTAATATTATGAGAAACATTTTTTGTAATTATCAATTATATAAAAATATGGAACAACATTATGACTTTTACTATGTCTATTTAATGTATTGAATTAATGATTTCTTAAATGATATATTAAAACCAAATAAACTACAAGAAAATGTTTTAATACACATATTTTAACCTTGTTTATATATATATATAGCGTACGAAAATATAAATCACATATTTTATATTTTTTATCACCATTTGTTATTTTATGGTGCTTTGCAGGGTGAATCCATGAAGATGGGTGTCTATTTTGTGGGGTCACGTGAGAAAATAAATTTGATTTTTTCATGTTTTTCAAATTTGGGCAAATAAAAGTGATATTTTTGTTTGGAATTTCACTTTTCACTAAAAAAAAACTTTTAGAGAATTATGTTAGCTTTCTATTCATAATTTTTTCAATTTTTTTTATCGAGATTTGATATGCCGATTTGGCAAATGTTTGATAGTGTGTTCTTATACAATAAAATGACTACAAAATAGTCATGTATTGTCGCAAATGTAAAATCATTGTTAAACAAAACATGCAACGACAATCTATACACAATATATTACTGCATGACTATAAGTTTGTAACCAATGGATCTATATACTAATTATTATTTTTTTTGAATTCGATCAATGGGGAAACCTTGTCGATTTTCAACATGTTTTTTGTCGCAAAACTTTTCTCTCAATTGAATATAAAACTAAAAAATATATGAATACCCTTTTGAAGTAGACATGCTATTTAACGACACCATATTTTTTTCAATTTGTTTGGTGGTGTATTGTTAAAGCTATGGATTTTTCATTTCACCGCATTTTGAAAGAGATGAAACCAAACTCGACACATGTTAAGAAAAAAAATTTAAAAATATCAGATCTCACCTATACACAACAAAATCTATACATACGGAAATTAGATTCAATGATGAAACTAATGGTATCAAGTTTGACAGTTGCTTTGTAGTGTAAGAGATTGTTTTTACCTTCCAAAAATGGAAAAACCTAAAAACTGTAGAGAAACATGAAGTTTTCAAGTTTAAGAGGTTATTCAGTTCAATAACCTTTTTTCGTAACGGAACCATTATTTACAACAAAGGTTATTCGGCCGAAAAACCAAACTCAAAGAAATTTTCGTCAACTGGAAAAAAAAATATGTTGTCTATACTTGTATAAATAAAACTAAAGCCATTCATTATTTTCGCACATTTTAATTTCGCATATTTCTAGTCAAAATATTTTTGATGGGGTTTTCAAAGGAGATTTCTTTTGCAAACGGAGTTTTTTTTACAAGGTATTTTTCTTCCTATTTCTTTCCAAGGGGTACATTCAAAGAGTTTTTTTTCTAAGGCATTTTTGCAATGGGTTTTTTCAAGGTATTTTTTTTCCAATGTATTTTTGCAAATATTTCTTTGCAATGGGTTTTTTTCAAGGTGTTTTTTTTCCAAATTTTTTTGCAAAGGAGTTTGTTTTTACAAATTATTTTTCCAAGTTTTTTTTTCAAAGAAGCTTTTATTCCAAGTTATTTTTGCAAAGGAGTTGTATTTTTCCTTCTTATTTCTTTAAAAGGGGTTTTTTCAAAGAGTTATTTTCCCAAGATATTTTTGCAAAGAAGTTATTTCTTTGCAAGGGGTTTTTTCAAAGTATTTTTTTTCCTATATATTTTTGCAAATGAGGTTTTTTTTACAAAGTATTTTTCCAAGTGGTTTTTTCAAAAAAGGTTTTGCAAATGAGATGTATTTTTCTTTCTCCCTCTTGTTATTTTATGGTGCTTTACACCATATACAAATTTGTGTATATATAATAATAATAATATTTTTGTTGTTTTGAATCGGAATTTATCAATCCACCTAAGATTGGTTTTGGTGGTTTGCACGAGAAAGTCTCAATCCACCTAGGATTGGTTTTGGTGGTTTGCATGAGAAAGTCTCAATCCACCTAGAATTGGTTTTGGTGGTTTGCACCATACACCATGCAATGCCACATATTCATTTGACATCAAAATAGTTTTTTTTATAAACACCACTTTTGCACCATAAATCTTAGCACCACTTGTGTATCCCCACATTCTCACCACATTTGCACCACTATTTGAAAATTGAGGATTTCTCAAATCCTTTACAAATATTAGTGCTAATGTGAGGCCAAAATGCCAATCTTCTTATAGTGTGTTTCATGGATAGCACATGCTTATTGCATCTGTCTATGGTCTGTCCCACCAGGGAGCTATTCTTGGCATTGGTTTTAACGATTTTCCTTATCCTGTTGTATACGGCTGGATTTTCTACTCTTAGAGACTGATGACAATTGCCATCCATGATGTAGTCTTTAGAATTGCCTTTGTTAAGACGAAATATGACAGCCATACCCATATCAATCGTCGTCCAACAAATCATGACCAATTTTCTTGCATTTACACATATACTTCACAAGGGAAAATGCCTTACATACGCTACATACGCTTGGAAGGGAAATCCACACGCTGCATACACTTCAAACGCATTACATCATAACTAGCATTTGTCCCAAGAGGGGCAAAAGGAACGCCGAGAGGAAAAGAGCACAGGGAAATAAAGTTAGTTTGGGCATATTATGGGCAATAGGTCATACTAGCATCATTGAAAAAAAATAAATAAAAAAAATAAAAATAAAAATTCACAATTTAAGTATGAATCTTAGACTAACTAATAGAAGCACCTCCAAACATGATGTAAACAATTTCAAAGTAACCCTGGAAGCTAACAAGGTGAGGAAACTGAGAATCAAATACAAATAGGAGATATGTAACCTTAGTTTTTGAAACACATTTGAATCTTGGAATGGCCTATAGTTGTATTAGCTCTGGGTTTAGACAACAATCAATTGGGAAACACACCCTAAATAAATTTGTCCCTAAAATGTATCTAGGATGGGTATGTAGAATGAATGTGTTTTTTGTGAACCTCGTAATGTTGTGAAGTATGATTCCTTTTGATATCAGAAACCATCTCTATAAAGGCTAATATGCAAAATCCAGGAAATGAATACCACTAAGCTGTAAACAAGAAGACAAATTCAATTTTAAAAAGAGCAATCAGTTGGCTGAGCATTAAATCCTACGATAGCCATAACAATCTAGGGTTGTTTGCATAGATAGAAGCCTCTATACAAAGCAGAAAGGAAGCCTCTATGCAAAGCAGACAGGTAACTACGATATTATATCATAATACAGTTATTGTAGCTGTTTGGGCAAAAGATGAGAATGACATCTCTATTGCCTACATCAAAAGGATGGACACTTTAATTGTTATACATCAAGAGGGATTGACACTTTTAATTCACTTTTAACAAGAGTAATCACTAAATGAACCTCCTAGAATCTTCCACCTCATCATAAACAACAACCATCATTGCATAAAATATGTTTTATAATTTATTTACAAAAGCATATTTCAAACTTATGAAACATCCAAGTTTTATTATTTTATATGTATTATAATTAACAACTGCTCCATAGATTTACATTTGAAATAACCTCTCACCATAAATGTGTATGAATCATAGAACACTAACTTTATTCTCATATTAGGTCATGATGCATAAAAAACAAAAGTAAATGGTATAACCGACAATAAAATTAATAAACAAAGAACCTTACCCTTCATTAGGGAAGGAAACATGCTTAAAATAAGTAGCAACGATAGTGACCCTAAAAAAAACTGATATATCTCGAATTTTTTTAATCTTATATTTAAGCAAGCATCAATACCTTTGTAGTGTAAGTTATCATTTGAATGTGTATGCATATAGGGATAGATATACCACTTAATAATTGCTTTGGTACTACTAATTCTTCTATAAAATTAAACAACTAGTTATATTATCCAATGTTTTGAAAATCATGACTCTTTCTGCAATTGATCTACCAACTACCATGTTTGTTTTATATATATAAAATAATAATCATAATATTTATAATCATATTAATTATCTTATACCTAATAAGTTTTGAATGTTTATATATATTACATAGAATTAGTAATGATTTTAATTATTTATTAATGTTTAAATATTATTTATATAAATCAATAATAAATGTGATAAATAAATATGCTTACTTATTTAAATTTAAATTAAATAGTGATGTCAAAAATATTTATGTATAATATGGAGAATCAATATACATGTTTCAAAATCCCTAAGGTCAAATCGAATTTTTGACTCCAAGAAAGTTTGAATTGACCCAAGAATACATTCAATCCCAAGCAGGAAGATCTAACGTAGAGAGATCTCGACCTTGAGGGCAGGGTTGTTCAGGAAATCGAATCTCTGTAAATATTTTATTGAGAAAGGAAAGGAGAGCGTAGTGGATTGAGTGAGCTCCAAAGAAAAAAAGAGGATCAGCGGGCTCTGAAAGGGAGAAGGTAGTTCCCACGCAGATAGGCAATCCACGATTGAAGGTCATCCTAGGGATACTGATCCAAGTAGAAATCGAGGATGGGGTGGGGCCCGAGGCCCTCCCTCCCTTGCTTGAAATTGTTGCTTTCCATAAGCTAGTGGCAACCTATGGAAAACGAAATCCGAGTGAGAAACAACAGAAATTCGTTAAAAGAATGGCTAGCATACCTACTGTCGACCTACCAACAGAAGAACCGTGCAAATCAGCTCTGAATCTGGCAGAACAAGGGCTCATAGGGAAGTTCACTGGGCTCTGGCCATCCCCTAAAGTAGTGGATAACTGGGTGCAAAGAAAATGGATAACATTGACCCAAGACGGCATCAATAGTTACCTAGTGGGTAAGGGTTTCTTCGTTTTTGTTTTTGCCAATGTAGAAGACATAAACTTGATATTCAGGAATGGACCTTATTTTATGGGTCCCCAAGGTCTATACTTGAACAAATGGACACCGGATTTTGATCCAATGCAAGACGTGCCCTCGACTATCCCAGTCTGGGTCTACTTGCCTCACCTACCTCTGCACTGCTGGAACCCAAAATCGCTGGAAGCTATAGGGAATAAGCTGGGAAATTACATTGACAGGGTAGAGAGGAAGGATCAGTACACTTGTGCAAGAATCTGTGTGGAGGTGGATTTGGAAATAGGGTTGCTTGAAGCAATAAAATTCACAGTGGCAGACTGGACGTACATTCAAGAGTTAGATTACGAGCAGTTACCATTCAAATGTCAAATTTTCCATGGGTATGGACATTTTTCCAGGCACTGCAAAAGGAAGGGAGAGGAGAAGTTAGAGAATGTAAAAGGCAATCAATGGACCCCAGCTTAGAAACCAATAGCATCAAAACAAGTCAGCAGACCAAAAGGCAAAGGAAAGTCTACAGAAAATGAAGGCCAATCCTCTAGACAGTCACAAGGTGAAGGGAACTCAGGGCCACCAAGGATTGAGGCATCCAAAAATTCATTCGAAAGCCTAAGAATCCTAGAGGAATCACTAGTATCAATAGAAGAAGAGGATAAACAACCCACCTCAATTGCTGAAGACAAACCCCATGAAGAATCCACAGCTCAACAGGATGGATCTCCTATTGGAGTTACGAGCCCTCTCTCATATGATGAAATGATAAGAAAGAAGTCTCCAGAGACCACAGGCTCTTTGGAAGATGAGACCTTTAAGAGACCATCGAAAAGAGTAGGGAGAAAATCTCAACGGGAGACAAGGGCAAAAGAAATGGAAAGGCAAAAAATGAAAGGCAGCCAATCAACAATTGAGATGTCAATTGGCGGAAATACTAGAAATAGACCTCCCAAGGGAGGAGCTGCACCCTCATCAGCCAATAAGTAATGTGTTTTGTCTCTTGGAAATGTTGAGGACTGGGGAACCCATTAAAAGTAGAAGCAATAAAAAATTTGGTGAAATCCGAGTCTCCTAAAATCCTCATGCTCCAAGAGATGAAAATTGATGGGGAAGCTCTTCTCCTCCTCAGTAAGATGAACTAGAAAAAGAATGCTGGGAGAGAAATCAGTGCAAGGGGCTCCTCCAGAGGGCTTGCTACCTTGTGGACGAAGGATATTTTCCATCTTGAAAGTTCCCACGAGACTCAGCATTGGATATACACTGACCTCAGACACAAGGTGAATAAATTGTCCTTTGCACTTGTCAATCTATATGTCCCTGTTAATTATGCTGAAAAAAGAGAATGTTGGCACATTGTGTCTGCCTTCCTAGAATCAATATCCCCATGGAACATAATCCTTGCTGATGACCTCAATCTTGTTTTTTATTCAAAGGAAAAATGTGCTGGCAATAATAGTAGAGATCGGAACCTTCCATTGGTTGAAGACATCCTTCAACACCGGGATTTGTAAGATATTAAACCAAAAAAAGGTCTATATACTTGGACCAATAATCGAGTTGAGGATCAGCATATATCTATCCGACTGGACAGATTCATAATTCAGAGCTCCTTTCTACTGGAAAAAAGGATTATCTCCTCCAAAATTTTACCAAAATTAACATTGGATCATAAGCCCATCTTGCTGCAGTTTGAGGAGGAAAAAAACCTGGGACCTATCCCCTTCCGGTTTAATCCCTTATGGGCTAACAGAGATGGGTTCGAGCAAACTGTCCACAATGCTTGGAAAGCTCCTGTTCAAGGTTCGCCCAACTTTGTTTGGGAGCATAAAATTAAAGCTACCAAAATGGCTTTAAAATCTTGGATAAAAAATCCTACTGTCACTCCCACGAGCTGTAGGAAACAGACTTTAAATCAACTTGAAGAATTGCAACTTAAAATGGAGTCCAAAGAAGTAACTCATTCTTCCCTGCATAAGGAATAAGTGGCCCAGATTCTTTCTCTTCAATCTTTCAGGCAAGAGGAAGAACATTGGAGACTAAGATCGAGAAGCCTTTGGATGAAGTCGGGAGATAAAAACACACCTTTCTTTCATAAACAATACAAAGCAAGACTCTCTCGTAATCACTTAGATGAAATCACTGCTTTAGATGGGACTGCCCACAAAGAAATAGCTCAGTTAAAAGAGGCAGCAACTTCTCATTTTCAGGAACTCTTTACGGAAAAAGGAAATGGCACGGAGGATGAATTTCCTGAATTCCTCAATAATATCCCGAAATTGGTAGGGAAGAATGATAATGCTGGCCTCTTGAATCCCTTCACAGAAGATGAAGTAAGCAATGTTATTTGGGAAATGGAGCCGGACAAAGCCCGGGGTCCTGATGGATTTTCCATACATTTTTACCAAATATGTTGGAATTTAATCAAGGTGGATCTACTCTGTATGATTAGGGGCTTCCACAAAAAAGACAAGTTTGGAGGCAGCATCAACTCTACATTTTTGGCTTTAATCCCTAAAGAATCAAATCTTGGAAGCTTCGACAGGTTTAGGCCTATCTTGTTGTGCAATGCATCCTATAAAATTCTCTGTAAGCTCATTGCAAATAGAATCAATCCATTGCTAGGTAACCTCATCTCCTCTAGTCAGGTTGGATTCGTGAAAGAGAGGAACATTTTGGATAATGTGACCATAGTGCAGGAAACCATCCACTCCAATAATCAATAGAAAGAACAAGGCATGATAATCAAGCTAGACATGGCTAATGCCTTTGACCGGGTAAGGCATTCCTTCTTGTTTCAAGTTCTTCTAGCATTTGGTTTCAGTCCTGATTTTGTACGGTTGATCAAAGCTTGTATAGGTAGGCCTTGGATAGCGCCATTAGTGAATGGAAGACCTGCCAATTACTTCCAATGTACTTAGGGAATAAGGCAGGGTTTCCCTCTATCCCCTTTCTTATACATTCTAATGGTAGATTCCCTCAGTAGAAAGTTGAATGCAGAAAAGGTTGCAGGAACTATTCCAGGTATAAGAGTTACGAAAGATCTAGATCTCATTAATCACTCCTTATTCGCAGATGACTCACTACTCCTGGGAGGAGCTTCTATCCAAATTGCAAGGGTCTTCAAGGATGTAATTCAAAGTTTTTGCAGCATGTTTGGAGCTCTTCTCCATAAGCGAAAATGTGTAGTGTATGGTTGGAATGCGAATCAAGCTACCATTCAACGTATAGCTCATTACTTAGGATTTATAGGCCATGCCACTAACCCTGGGAACTACCAAGGCCAGTCATTGGATTGATGTAATAAGAAAAATAAAATCCAAAATTACTGCCTGGGGAGGACAATGGCTTACTAAAGCTGGGAAATTAATTCTCATAAAATCCGTTATCTCTTCTCTGCCCCTCTATCAATCTGCATTCCTTGTGGCTCCGAAATTGATAGCTCTACAGGTTGCAAAGCTCATAAGAACATTCTTGTGGAAAGGGGGTAATGGGAATCATAAAAAAATCCATTTAGTTGGCTGGAACGAAGTAAAAAAAACTTTTGCTGAAGGAGGTCTTAATGTCAGAGATCCTGGACTAGCGAATTTGGCTCTAGGAGGAAAGATACTGTGGAATATTTTTTCCACACTCAATCACCTGGTCAGCCAATTGCTAATTAAAAAATACCTGCACAAGGTGTCTGAAGCAGCATGGATAAAGCTGTAAACATAAAAGGCACAATGATGTGGAGATTATGCAGCCACAGATGGGAATTTTTTAAAAATGATCTTTATCGAATACCTGGAAATGGGAATCGAACTTCTATTTGGAATGACAAAATTATGGGTCGCCCTCCACTCAGCCAGAACTCGAAATTCCACGATCTACATGTGTGGCTCAATCAACGTGGCACCATTGAGCTATCAGAATCTCAATTTAAGATCAATCTAGCAATTGGCAAGACTGGAACATCCCCAAGCCACTGGATGGAATGTTAGAACAAGTAAATTCACTTCTGATAGCTCTCAACAGCTTAGCTCTGATTCATATTAGCTGCAGGGATAAATGGGGATGGGGCAAGACATGAGAATATACCACTGGCCTTGGTTATAAATCTCTCCAAATGCATCATCCTCAGCCACAATCCAATGCTAATTGGCAGCATGTATGGACTTCATTTGGTATTCCCAAAATTAATTTTTTCAACTGGGTTCTTATGCACAACGGAATCCTGATAGGTGAGAACTTGGTTAAACGTGGAATATTAGGACCACACAGATGTGCACTTTTCCATACAGCAGAGGAAACATTCGATCATGTGTTTATAGACTGTCCATTTATGCAGGAAGTGTGGTAGCTTGTATTGCATGGACTCTTGGTTCATACTCCAGCTCATTGCACTGTTGTTTTCTTATTTTCCACTTAGTCAGAACGATATCCCTGGAAGATTAAAAGTAAATCCTTATGGTGCAAGATATGGCAGGAAGTCCCAAAATACCTCTGTTGGGAAGTCTGGCTAGCCAGAAATGAAGCCATCTTCCAAAACAAAGTGACTACCCCAGTGCTTGTTGTCGCAAAAGATAAGGCTTTGCTAGTGGAAACAGTAGAGAATCATCCCGTTAAGCAAAATCATAAGCTTCTTCCTGCAGAGATCAGTTGGATAGAAGAACCAAAGAAGTGTCCTAGGAACAAGATTTATGTTCGGCCTATCAGAAATCCTAAGTGGAGGCTAAGGCACAACGCCTCTGAATTCTGTCAATGGTGGAAGAATCAAAGGGAAGACACTATCTTTTTTGATGGAGCATCTAAAGGAAATCTAGGGAGAGCTGGTGTAGGAGGGGTATTCTATGTTGCCGATGGTTGTTTAAAAGGCAGTTTCAGTTGGGGGATAGGTCAGGGTACTAACAATCAGGAAAAATTATTAGGCCTTCTTAAAGCATGTCAGATAGCACATGGAAGTGAAGAGCAGGATATTCAAATTTTGGAGATTCAGAAATTCTTATTAAACTCTTAAACACTGATGGACATTTCAATAATGTGGTGTTAAACAAGACTCTGCAACAAGTTCGGCAATTACTGCAACAATTTAACTCTGTCTCTTACTACCACATTCTCCACAGTTAAATCCAGAAGCTGATTATAGAGCCAATGTAGGCTGCCTATTAGCACCTGCAAATTTGATTCAGAATGATGGTAATCCCATTCGGTCTCCCATCCTGTAAGATGGCAGCCCCTTGTATCTTAGCATTTGTAGGAATTGGGCCGTCTCTGAATTTTGAGTTTATTGATATTGTTTGATGGGTTGTTTAGGCGTAAGCCCAACCACGAATCCTTCTAATAAGAAATTTAACCGTTCTTGTGAAAAAAAATAAAATAATATTTATGTATGTTTTTGAAAAAGAAAGTGTTATTAATTTAAAATATGAATACGAAACTTTCAACCGAAGTATTCCATAACTAAATATACTTGATAAGTATTTTTTCAAATAACATGGAAAGTAACAATTTCAATAAAGTTTCAAACTCCTGTTTAAGTTAAATGACACATGTATTATACATTAGCAAAACAACCTCTTTCTAATGGATCTTACTAAAAAGAACATGATACCAAGAGAACCATATGAAACTTAAATCCTTAGCACTCATGAGCAATAAAACAATTCCAAAATAGGTAACATAGAGTCTCAAGACCTAATCACAAAGTTGTTAAGTATCAATAGTGAAACCTAACACCTAACATCAAGAAGCACTCCTTGAAAGGAAAGCTTTGGAAAACAAGAGTCCATGCAAAAATCCATTATATGTAGGAGAGCCTAGAGGGTCATACCGTGCAACCTTGATTTACCCACTTAGCCTCCTCAAATTAAAGTCCCCATCTTTTATTCAAATTCTCTTGGAAAAGGATGTGATTACGAAATGTAAATAAATCTATTTAGGCTTATAGATCTAAAAAGGTTCTCATACCTCCACCTCCATTCTCCCAAATACGCTTCAAAGTAAACATGTGATCTCATTACCTAGAATCATCTATTAAATACTTGAATGGTCAAATTATCATTTAACATCAAAGCCATATTCACAGGAAAGATAGTGTGATATTTTCAATAGCTTATCACCCTCATCATAGAGACATTTCCTTACATAAATCACTTTAATAAAAATTCTCTCATAGAATAATATGTTTAAATGGGTTAAAGTGAGAAGTTGTCACTTTTCAAATCTAAACCGAATGATAGGCCCAATCCAATGCTCTTATAATACAATTCCAATGCCAAGAAAGGGTCATAACTATATTCTTCCAATCTTCCCAAATACTTCCTAAAATAGAGGAGACGTTAATGTTGAAGTCACATGAGGATGGAGTAGTATAGTCTTCCACAACCTAGAAATAATTAAGCCCATGATGTGGAATTCAAACAAGGATTGAATTTGTCATACTAATTTCTTAAATGGATGTTGTATAGTCTACCAAAACCGAGAAACAATTAAGCTTGTGATGTGGAATTGCAAGAATTCTAGGATGATTTGGGATTGTAATACTTCTGAATACAGTACCCTTTTTATCACTCCACTTCATTGGTAATGGATTGTGTTTGGGATTGAGTGGATAATTCAGTAGGCTAGAAAAAGTATGTGGGATGTGATCAGACTAATCAGAGCCTCCTTATGGAAGAATTGTTTCCATGTAATTTTTCAAGAGCCGACTGTCATTCAACCTGGAAAAAGTTTCTACATTCAGATCAGATTTGGCTATTTGAATTTCGGACAGAGGGCACACCTTTTTGGAAAGATATCGATACTTTCCGAGATGGAGCCGAGTCAAATATGCTTTCTCTCCTTATTTATGTACGCAGGGGGAAACCAAATAAACCACTTTGTGGCACCTAGATGTGTCACTGTTGTTACATATTTATTTCTACTATAATATATGATGCATTTTAAACAAATATATATATGGGACATACTTCGAATGAATGGGGAATTTAATTGAACACTTCATCAACCACAAACCAAGCAGAGGTTGATTTATGCATCGATATAGATAGGTGGCACCGGGCACACGATAGGGAGAAACAATGAGCTAGAAAAAACATTTGGACCAAAGTACCACAATGGTGGTTAATAAAATTTTAAAAATAAAAAATTTTGGCTCAGGAATTGTCTTCAATTTGATGGGTGGCATGAGCATTATCATGTACTCTCCCTCCGTCCTTCCAAACATATGTGGTTTCTCACCACTTTCATCTTCAAAACTCCCCACCAAAATACGTATAGAAATTGCATGTCTTTACATCCTCTTCTATTTAAATCCTCATCGTATAGTCATAACTACATATTATTATGCATGCACATCCTCACCTTATAATATCAATTGCGTCAAGGGCCAGAGGAAACCATAAATTATCAAATGTATCAAGACGGAAAGAGTAGGAGACAACTATAAGTAAGTCTTATATTAAATTTACCGTATAAATCTTTAATTGGCACTCTCGTATGAGATTTGATGCATTGGATTGTTGTGATCTTCTTATGACTCCTTACCAATGTGATTGTAAGGCATTTTTGATGGTGAAGTCCATAATTTGAAGTCATCTTCCTCATTCTCATGCCTTTTGGTAAGACAATAAGGAGGGTAGTGGCCCACATCAGCATGGAAAATAGTTTCGACATATAGGTAGATAGATTAATTCTTTCATTAAATAAATTAAATTTCATGCCCATGACTACGAATTCAATGAGCTCTTAATTACTCATGTATCTAGAGTTTTCGCAAATCGAGCCATTAATGAACTTATTTTGTTTTTCTGGTTCAATTTAAAAGGAAGACTGTCGAGACTCAAACATGCAGTGAGTTGCAAGGCTCCAGTTGAATTAGGCTTGATTTTATTATGAAATCCATCCAAAATTGACAAAGAAAATTTAATTCTAACACTCATTAAAAAAGTTATATATGTGTAGCAACAATTTGTAAACTTCGTAAACCATTATTCATGCATTTTTTTGTGAATAAATATTGTAAAATTTTTTATTATATTTGAAAATAAGTTTACCATTTTTTACGCAGATTCAAATAAGGTAGATTAAGGTTGGTTAGGCTCAGGCGAGGCAGGCTCAGCAGGTGGAGACATAAGGCAGACTTGGATTACAAAGATGGGGGCTATAAGAAAAAATTGGGTTACACAGTATAAGATAACATATATAAGCAACTACATGTATAATAAGCACCACCCCAGCCAACCACCTATCGGAGGTTCAATTGATTCAAAGGGTAATACTAAACCGTTTCCTCTATACACCAACCCTAAGCCACAACCTGAAGGTAAGTTCGTAAAGTATTCTACCATGTGGATACAACAACCCTGAGCCACAACGTGGGTATACAATCCCTAAGCCACGACCGGAGGTAAGTTCCCAGAGTATTTTGCAACGTGGAACGCAACATGTAAATTTTAATTTGCAATGTGGAGAGAAACATACAACGAAATTTTCATGACATCCAAGTTTAAGATAATACAATTCTTAAATTGATGTCCACACAAACGATGGTTCCTCAGCACCTGCAACATAGTTAGATGGAGGAAATGCAATTGATAATTTTATCTTTCTCCTTATGTCCAGCTTCTGGCTAAGAATTTGCTGGTCACATGCGATAGTCCAAACTCTTTTTTTATTGCATGTGAATACAATTCTGTAGCTAAAGTCAGGTTGGTTAATTCCAGCTTCTGGCTGACAATTTGTTGCATCTTCTTTCTTCCATGTGAATAAAATTCTGTAAAATTTTGTAGCGTAACTCAGACATTGTTGATTACATTTTAACTAAACTTCATTTCAATCCATTTTGTGATTTTCATGCTCAAGCCTTTTTCCTTAATATTGCAGGTCAAAAAAGGCGGGACAAAGATGGCTTTAATTATAATACTGCAAATATCTTCATCATCATGCAGTGAAAACCTTCTAGTAGAGGAGAGTCCATGATTTTTTCTGGTAAACTGATCTAAGAAGAATATAAATTTCATATTAAGTTAAAAAAAATAGGATCTGAATACTTCAAATACTTATTCTATAGAAGTAGCTATACAAAGGAAGCACATAACCCACCAACTTGGGACTAAGAATGCATTGTGTGATTCAATGCAGTTGTGTTCATCCTTCAGCGCCATGTTGAGATCAAGCACCACCAAGCCGGGCCCTAAGGGAATGGCTAGTGATCCACATGTCCTATCGCCCATTCACACACACACACTTCTTAACTACATCGAACATCATGTTGAACCGGGCTGAAGGATACCATGATCTTGGGTGTTCCAGATGGGAGAAATGGGGAGCTCGATACCTTCCTGCTCCAGTCATACAAGATGTTGAAGATGCTCCACTCGTACAAGATGTTGAAGATAGAGCCGCAGTCGGTTATGTCTACCATAGAGTAAAGGAGCTACAGGTACAAGATCTACATCTCACTGAAGATTTCGAGATCAAAAAATTCAGAATGCTACATATACCTTGAAACAAACTTCGAAATTTTGTATGGGATCATGTCATCCACCTTATGCAAAGTTCAAGTTCCGTATTAGTTTTAATTCCTTCACTGTTATCTGCCCAAAAGCTCCAATTTTGTTTTCCAAGCATCCTTTGAATGTTTTTCCTCTGCAAAATAAGTAAATTAGTGTGTTTACTGGATGTAATTTGATTTTTCCTAGGATCCATACAGTAGGTATCCATTCAACCATGGTTTCAAGAGTACCGATTTCTCTTTATCAAGGTCTTAACAAAACAACTCTTGGTTCTTGATTTTTAGGTTGTGCCGATTTTTTTTAGAGTACATAACTATTTTTCAATGGTCTAAACATCCTCTGCTTCATCTAATAGAACTCAAGTGCCCACACTAAACATGAAGCTTTGCTATGCCCCATATCTAGAGCTCCCATGTGGAATGGTTTTGAAGGTTGTGACCCTGGTCTCGATTTGCCATTGTACGTACCCAATCTGCAAGGAAACTGATCAATTTTTGGCTGGAACATTTGAAGGACCATTCAAGACCGCAGCCATCCTTCTTGCAAAGAGGAGGACATATCTTCTAACATATCTTCTGGAGATGAATTTATTCTCTGAACATAGGCGGTTAGCCGTATTGTTCCCGGATTCTACATGAAGATAATTGAGTTTGTTTTCATTCATTCAAGAAATCTGCGAATGAAATATCAATTGACATCAGAGTAAAGAGATCATGAGCTGTGTGAGAATTGTGGGTCATTCATTGTTTCAACTATTCTTTGGCAAATAATAGAGGACGCAGGTATGGTTCACACATCACAATCCCAATTATCCATAGACATCTAGTTCCTCCATATCGAGCTAATAATTGGCTAAATTTCATAACAATTTGTTGCACAGAAGATGAGATTGACAACCTTATGGAAGCTCCTCCTGCCTTGGGCTGCTCTACAAGCCACTTTAAATCACCCATTTGGCCCAATCCCTAAACTTCATAGAAATTGGGTCTTTATCTTTGTTTCCAGAACATAAAGTAGATATCTCTATTTTAATAGGAAGGATTTGAAGCTACACTGGGGTTTCACCTTTTTCTACTCTCTTCACAAGTTTTTTTATTACAGCTTCAGGTGACATCCTGAGGTGTGTAACATCCTAAATTCTGTAGACACTGTTAGAACACAAGAAAATATTTTTTTTCAAAGTACATCTACGTGCCATGACTGCAGAAACATGGCTTATGGGTAACATTCTCTCACAACTACCCAATATCTGAAATTTGTATATTAGGAAGTACAGAGGACTGATGATCAAAGCCTTGAATTGGGTTTGCATAGTTTGAATTGGGTTTCCAAAATATGGATAACATTAGTGCTTCTTTCCTTTTCCTTCATGCCACGCCCATACTTCTTACAGGGCATTGCTAGAAGATAACCCACAGCTTTGGTCACATGTTCCATTTGCATCAACAGATCTAGAAGACCGAGGAATTTGTCCATCAAAGAGAGTCACGAAGTGAAAGAGCCAACACCATTCAAAAAATATTAATAGCAAGTGGCTTGATACATGGGCTTGTTCACCACACAAAGTAGAAGAATGTCCAACTACGACAACCGTAGATCCAAGAGGCCAACACTGTTCCAAAAATACATAATGAAAATGCCTTGAAAAACCCAAGCAAAGAGAAAAAAAATATGGCTTTTTCAGCTGGGGTTGATTGGTAGAAGTCGAAAGAGTAGCAATGGATGTTGAAAACCGGCGTAAAAATAATTTGAAATCGTGAAAACTGGAAGGGTGACGGAGTGAAAAAGAAGCAACCATCCATGTGGTAGCATTCCATTTGCTCTATGAGCAAGGAATCTATCCGACGTGGATGGTTATGCTTCTCCACTGTGAAACGGCTATAGCGTAATTAAGAAAACTCTCCACGGCAAGAAAATAAGAAAGCACAATTTACAACACCACACGTATATCTTAAAACCGAAAAGAAGGTCATCAAAATACTCAAGAAACATGTATTCTCATCTTCAATCAATGGAAACCATAGAGTCACATTCCTTCTTCAACAATTTCTCCATTATCTATATGGAGGGTTCCATGCAAATTAATGCAATCTTTATCTATTATAAAAAGGCAATGAGAGAATCCGAGTTGGTATCAATGGACATGTGCATTTAAATTTCAATAACAATCAGTTTGATCACCTGGAACAGTATCTACAACCATCAAATTCCAACATAATGGTGCATATGACACTTTTTCCTTACATGTTACAGAGTTGTATCCTCTTATTTTTTTATAAATTTTATATTGAAACACTATAATTCTTTTCATATTTATTTTCCCAACCAAAGTTATGATGCTTATATTTCAAATTTGAAGTAAACATTTCATAGTTTGGTGTTGAGGATGATGGGAATGAAACCCATGTCAATTGTGTGGGGACTTGGTAGAGGATGAGCTACTTTGATTGCTCTGAGTCTTAGTTGTTAAAGACCGATCTTGGGAACCTAGTAGAGGCTGAGCAGCTTTGAATCCTAGTTGTTAATAACCGACCTGGGGAACCTGGTATAGACTGAGTAGCTTTGAATCCTAGTTTTTAAAGACCTTATTAGCATACACAAGGGAAGGAAAATTGTAGGAGATTGCTCCCATGATAACGTTTGAAGTCCTAATATAGAAGAACATTGATTAGTGATACAAAATGGAGGACATTTCACATTGCCATGTGCCTGCAAATGGAACAACCTAGTGACTTTGTTGCATACTTCATTGAGCAATAATAATTGGGCATGCCGAATGGAAGGGTAATCAAACTAAGGAATGAGCCTCTAGTTGTGGGGAATCTCCTCATTCTCATGAGACAAATTTGTTTGAGAAATCCTGTCAGGATTGGAAATTGGGTAAGAGGAGTTGATCCAATATATTATATTGAGCATACAATCTAGAAGATTCAGTTCATCGTGGAAGAAAGCTATAATCCTAAGCATTACCATCCCATAATAATAGGTGGTAAGGTATTATGCTCTTTCCATGGAAGCGAAAAAAGGAAGATCTATTCATAGCTTAGAAGTATCATGTCATAAATCTTTTAAATGAAGTCGAACATTGCTTCCTCTGAAGCCTAGAGACACCATCTTGTATAGGATATCAACAAAATGTGACCTGGAAGAAACACATAACACCTTTTCTTTCACAATAACAATGTTGAATTCTATGAGCAAAGGTTGAGGGAATTTATAGGAGCAAGGTCGATTGTAGACTCAGTGAGTCTTTATAAGTAGGAAGGCTCCAAGGTGTTCCTGTTATCTCCCAAATTGACCACCGTCTTTTTGGGTGATAGAATGGGTAAAAATTTTATTTTTGTGAGTCTTGGGTTTCAAAATTCGAAAATTTAAGCTTTCAGCAGTTAACTGAGTCTGTGGAAGTTTGCTTAATGGACGAAAAGGATTAGTTTCCGCAGCTAAGGGGGTTAACAGACAAAGCATAAGTTGCCGAAAATGTTTCAATATGCAAAAAATAAAATCCTGCTTTTGCACGCTCCAATGTCAAGCAAGCCTGATTCATCATTGCAGTTGAAGAACAGCCAGTCTTTTGGAGAGGATCAGTTAGATTAAACCTTGCCTCTATCCATTCATTGAGTTAAACTCTAGCTAGTGTGTGACTCATAAAACAGTTGTTGTACTCTGCCTGTGACTCAACTTACAGAGGAAACATATCTTCTGGTTGCACAGATCATCTCCAGGTATTAAGTGACAGTTCATCATTCCATGGTGAAAACAAATCTCCCACTGAGGACAGAGTTAGAAGGGGTCTGGTACCTTAAGTCTCGCCCACAAGTGGCCGAGTTTTTCAAATCTGCAAGTGTTTTCGAAGAACAACAAAGATCGGCAAAGAGGAATTTTTTGCTGAAATCGTGTGATGTTGCGGGGCAATTTCGACGGCCTTCCCGAGCTCCAAATCCAAATCTAAAAGCACCAATGGATAGCTTATGATATGTAGATCAAAATCGACTATTCGAACATGCAAAACGGACATCGGACGGTTGAGAAAATCGATTTTTTCCAAAGGCAGTTTTTTCAGGAATTCTACAGGTTTCGGCAGCTTAGACGAGCCCCACAGAGCTCATTAGCTGCCGAAAGGTCTGACTTCCGGCGGCTAAGGCACGAAATCAGCAGAAGGCAGCGTTTTGGGTTTTAATTTTTGAAACAGTTACAGCTTTCGGCAGCTTAGGCGAGCCCCACAGAGCTCATTAGCTGCCGAAAGGTCTGACTTCCGGCAGCTAAGGCACGAAATCAGCAGAAGAGTTAACTGCCGAAAGCCTGTTTTTTTGCCAGTTTTCTCTATTTTCGCCCAGATCGTGGATTTTCTAGTTGGGATGACAGGAGACCGATCAAAACAAATGAGTTATGAATTATGCTATCAGTATCTAAAGGAATTTCAAACGAGATCTCAGTTAAGTGGTCATTTTGCTTTGTTTTTGGCATCTTTTGAGGAGACAAGTTGAAGATCTCGTGCCACATCACTAAGGTCGAATCTACATGCACTTAATTGAAGTTCACCTAGCCTTGGGAGGCTACTTCACTTCATCAAACACCGAGCACTAAAGGAGGAGATCACACTCATCATTCCTTGATTCAAGCAATCACATCTATCTCTTGCATTTACACTATTTTAGTTGACTCAAACAGATCCACGTTTTTAGGATCTGGAAATTGCTTTGTAAAGGCTATAAAGTCTGAGAACCAAGACATTTTGATGGTTCGATTTTGGATGGAATAATTGGCTACTGTATTCGGTTTTCCTATGCTAATATAGATCACAGGTTTCCTTCAGCTTAGATATCAGTTTCCATTTTCTCTTTCACTGTATCAGTGTTGTCTAGCTTTGAATGTGAATGTTCTCTTTACATTGTTTAGCTCACAGCTTGATTCCAGTTCCTTGAATGTCTCTCGAGCCCTACTTTGTACTGGTTTGGTTACATGTTTTCTTCATCCACTTTTGATGTTATATGCTGATCAATCGATTCTTGAGGGCACTGTTTCATCTGTTTACATGCTGAATGTCTGAATACTGTACTCTGATTTAGTCATCCCATTGATCCACCTTTTTTCAAAGACACAAAAAAACATATTTTCTTAAGTTACCAGGCATACCTAGCTTATAACCCTAGGTAGTTTCCTGGAGTGATAACAAATTGGCGTCGTTGCCGGGGAGCGAGGTGAGAAGCTGATCTTCCTGGGAGACGACATAGATCTACTCTTTGATGATAGACAAGGAGTAGACACTTACTGGTTATAATCATCTATCTGGCGACTCCATGAAGAACGAACTCAGTGGCGACTCCATTGTTCAACATCTGTTGGTGACTCCACTGGGATGACATGAACAGAATCTTAGCCAAGAGGTATGCGTTCTGTGATTTTTCAAATATTGTTGGTTTCCCTAATCAAGTACCTGCCAGAGATGAATGGGACAACAGTCTTCCTAGATTTCGAGGAGAAGAGGGGGAAGTGCCAGCTGAACATTTGCTGGACTTTCATGACTACATGCATCGATTGCCGGTAGTGGATGAGGATGTTCAGATCCGGCTCTTCTGTGTTTCATTAAAAGGGATTGCCCGTGACTGGTATCGGTCTTTGCCTAATGCTAGTATCAGCTCTTTGGCTGATTTTCATGCTGCCTTCCATGTGTTTTGCAATAGGATATTTCCAGCTGATCTGCTCTACCCAGAATGTTGTCATGAATTTAGTTTACGGTATGAGGATCCAAACACTCAGGAAATGTATGTTGCAGCAGGAGATATCTCTCATCATGATCAAGAAATTGCTGATCCACATTATGATAGCCATGAGGATGCCTTTAACACTGTATCAAATTCATCTATTAAAAATGACTGTCATGATGATCAGATTGTTTCTTTCAAAACCTTTAAAGATGAGGATCAGATTATTCCTTCTGAAAATTTTAAAGATGTTCAGCATATAGATATATTAGAAGGAGATAGCTTCAGATCTGCAACAGATAATAGGGATAGTTTTCAGTCTTTTGATTTGCAGACACAAGGGGATTACAAAATACGTAATGCAGAGGAGGAGGACAGCCTACCATGTCCAGATTTGCAGGGGATGTCTAATCTTCAGCTTGAACAGGTGAATCATGATCCTGGATGTGTTGATGTAGCAGCAGCAGATGTTATGAGCAGCCCACACCTTCTAGATTTGCAAACGAAGATAGATTTCGGCAGACATTCGAAGGAAGGGCAGCAGAATGGTTCAGATCAGCAATTTGTTTTGTATGTTTCTCCAGCAGATTTTGAGCAGCCTTCTCCAGCAGATCTTGAGCAGTTTATACACATCATTGAGATCAAGGAGGACAGCCAGCCACATCATCTTCGTTTACAGTCAGAACAGGAGCTTGAAGAGGTATTCCATTACTTTTTTATTGATCCTATTGCTACTTTTCTGGAATCATGGAGCAGTATAAAGGTCAGGATATTCTTATCAGATAAAGGATGTTTATGTCATTTTTCCAGACCATATCTCTGTTGGCTACTTATTCTTTTATTTTTGGGATCAAGATCAAGAATTTTGTCAGCAAATAAATTTCTTACATGGTTGTGTTGGAAGTGTGCTTTTACTTGATGGATCTACCTCTATTAGTTAGTGTAGGGGTAGATAGATGAATAAGCTCATTTTATGAGCACGTAGATCATTTTCAGTTGTTTTTGAATAAGTAGAGAAGGCTGCATGTAAGCTACAGGTGGAGACAGGTTTGCAGAGGGATCAGTGTTAAAGACTTAATGACTCCATGCCCAATGCTAAAGGCTACTGGAACTACTTGGTTCTGGGATTCTTCGGAACCTCACTGGGAGGATTCCATCCCCGAGTAGGAGCCAGATGTTATCTCCCAAATTGACCACCATCTTTTTGGGTGATAGAATGGGTAAAATTTTTATTTTTGTGAGTCTTGGGTTTCAAAATTCGAAAATTTAAGCTTTCAGCAGTTAACTGAGTCTGTGGAAGTTTGCTTAATGGCCGAAAAGGATTAGTTTCCGTAGCTAAGGGGGTTAACAGACAAAGCATAAGTTGCCGAAAATGTTTCAATATGCAAAAAATAAAATCCTGCTTTTGCACGCTCCAATGTCAAGCAAGCCTGATTCATCATTGCAGTTGAAGAACAGCCAGTCTTGTGGAGAGGATCAGTTAGATTAAACCTTGCCTCTATCCATTCATTGAGTTAAACTCCAGCTAGTGTGTGACTCATAAAACAGTTGTTGTACTCTGCCTGTGACTCAACTTACAGAGGAAACATATCTTCTGGTTGCACAGATCATCTCCAGGTATTAAGTGACAGTTCATCATTCCATGGTGAAAACAAATCTCCCACTGAGGACAGAGTTAGAAGGGGTCTGGTACCTTAAGTCTCGCCCACAAGTGGCCGAGTTTTTCAAATCTGCAAGTGTTTTCGAAGAACAACAAAGATCGGCAAAGAGGAATTTTCTGCTGAAATCGCGTGATGTTGTGGGGAAATTTCGACAGCCTTCGCGAGATCCAAATCCAAATCTAAAAGCACCAATGGATAGCTTATGATCTGTAGATCAAAATCGACTATTCGAACATGCAAAACGGACATCGGACGGTTGAGAAAATCGATTTTTTCCAAAGGCAGTTTTTTCAGGAATTCTACAGGTTTCGGCAGCTTAGACGAGCCCCACAGAGCTCATTAGCTGCCGAAAGGTCTGACTTCCGGCGGCTAAGGCACGAAATCAGCAGAAGGCAGCGTTTTGGGTTTTAATTTTTGAAACAGTTACAGCTTTCGGCAGCTTAGGCGAGCCCCACAGAGCTCATTAGCTGCCGAAAGGTCTGACTTCCGGCGGCTAAGGCACGAAATCAGCAGAAGGCAGCGTTTTGGGTTTTAATTTTTGAAACAGTTACAGCTTTCGGCAGCTTAGGCGAGCCCCACAGAGCTCATTAGCTGCCGAAAGGTCTGACTTCCGGCAGCTAAGGCACGAAATCAGCAGAAGAGTTAACTGCCGAAAGCCTGTTTTTTTGCCAGTTTTCTCTATTTTCGCCCAGATCGCGGATTTTCTAGTTGGGATGACAGGAGACCGATCAAAACAAATCAGTTATGAATTATGCTATCAGTATCTAAAGGAATTTCAAACGAGATCTCAGTTAAGTGGTCATTTTGCTTTGTTTTTGGCATCTTTTGAGGAGACAAGTTGAAGATCTCGTGCCACATCACTAAGGTCGAATCTACATGCACTTAATTGAAGTTCACCTAGCCTTGGGAGGCTACTTCACTTCATCAAACACTGAGCACTAAAGGAGGAGATCACACTCATCATTCCTTGATTCAAGCAATCACATCTATCTCTTGCATTTACACTGTTTTAGTTGACTCAAACAGATCCACGTTTTTAGGATCTGGAAATTGCTTTGTAAAGGCTATAAAGTCTGAGAACCAAGACATTTTGATGGTTCGATTTTGGATGGAATAATTGGCTACTGTATTCGGTTTTCCTATGCTAATATAGATCACAGGTTTCCTTCAGCTTCGATATCAGTTTCCATTTTCTCTTTCACTGTATCAGTGTTGTCTAGCTTTGAATGTGAATGTTCTCTTTACATTGTTTAGCTCACAGCTTGATTCCAGTTCCTTGAATGTCTCTCGAGCCCTACTTTGTACTGGTTTGGTTACATGTTTTCTTCATCCACTTTTGATGTTATATGCTGATCAATCGATTCTTGAGGGCACTGTTTCATCTGTTTACATGCTGAATGTCTAAATACTGTACTCTGATTTAGTCATCCCATTGATCCACCTTTTTTCAAAGACACAAAAAAAAATATTTTCTTAAGTTACCAGGCATACCTAGCTTATAACCCTAGGTAGTTTCCTGGAGTGATAACAGTTCCACTCTGGGAAATTCCTTTGTAACTACAGAGAGGAAGCCACCCCCAAGTGCAAATGTAACACTTGTTATCAATGCTTTAAGCAAGTTGAAATTCACACCGTGAACTACAAAACTTGTCACTCATCCCTTATTAAGGCTAAGGCCAAGGAATTGCAAAATAAAGTTAAGGCCAAAGAATTGCAAAAGAAAGGCACTAAACAAAGAGGGTCATGGATAGATGAATCATGAGGACATGGATAAACCCTATGACTTTGCATTTACATATCCAAATAACATAAAGGGTAGGAAATTATTTTTTTAAAGCAACACCGGATACCTTATGGGTTAGTCAATGATGTGGATGATGAAGAAAACATAGAAACTCGAGAGAAAATATCAATCTTTGCTCATGCCCCCAACAAAAAATTGACTTAGACAAACAGCATTCGGGAATAATTATGGAGATTTGACTTAGACAACTAGCATTCCGGAATAATTATGGAGATTATGGCTAGTGTGAATTACATCATGTAACAAGCCCATAATCCAACACAAAGAATAGTGAAAGCTCTTGGCAAGCAAAAGATGCACATATTTTTCTTACCCTATGTTCCCTATAGGGAGCCAAATGTGGTGACATATTATCTTCTGGAAAAAGTGGGCATTAACAGGGTTGCTAGAGATAGAAGGCGTGTCATCCCCATTGAAGTTATGTGTCATTCTTAAGAACCACCAACTATTATTAATCAGTAAATCTAATTCATGAATAAATTGTTATATGTTGAACCAGCTTTACCTTCTTATAATTACTAGAGTGGTATATGAATAAATTGTTATATGTTGAACTAGCTTTACCTTCACAAGAATGCTAGAATCTACACCCCAAGTTTATAGAGTATTTTTTCATGGAAATTTACACCCCAAGTTTATAGAGTATTTTTTCATGGAAATTTAATGACTAAAATGGTAGAATGTACATCCCAAGTTTATAGAGTACTTTTTTCATGAAAAACAATAGTAAATTTTATTCGAGATAAAAAGAAAATACATTCTATATATGTACAAAGCATTTCAAGATTACTTGCAAGGAATTCCTGTCACTAAACAGACTCAAAATATGTTCGAAAAGAGCCTACAATCTAATCCTAACATAGTTCATACATCTTAGAGGATGTATTCTTTGTCACAATTTTAAAAACTGATTCAAAAACCTCACATCTTCTCTCTTTGAGAGTACTTAAAATTACATTAACATCCCCATGATATGACCTCGACAGAAAAGGAGAACTTTTACAAAGACATAAATCATAAGAACTTCCTCAACATATCTTAAGGCACTCGCGAACTAACCTGTAAAGCATGCCCTAATCACTAACTGCAGGAGCTTCTGACCATAAGCAGAGCATATGGACCAATTCAAAAGAGATTTCTAGCTACTGTGAGTGTTAACACCCTAAAAGTGCTCACTAGCTCATTTCCCTATTCACATGACCCATTTGTCCACTTTTTCACCATCTGAGCCTCTGAAACCAACAAAAGGGCACCAAAAGACCTGAGTACACCCCTTTTTCCATTAAAAAAGATTATTTTTCCTAAAAAAGCATAAAAAACCCTCAAAAAGGGTCCAAATTCCCAAAAATATTAAAAAGGGAATAAAAATATTAATTTTATTCAAAAAAGGAAAAAGGAGGGAAAAGTACCTAAACCATGTTGGTCAATACCATTTGGTTTACACAAAACCACAAATGGTATTCCCCACCACCAAAACCTATAAAAAGGTGGTAGGCGCTCCTCATTTCACATCCATCCATTATCTTATCCTCATGCTGCCGAAATCTTCCTTGAGCATTTTGGCCATTGTAAGCAACCTTGGAGAAGGAGACCTCTTGGAGCTTGGAGCTACTCATCTTGGGAGTTGCTCAACATCAACCTTCACCATTGAAGGTATTATCGCAAGCACTTGCTTGCCCCCCCCCCCCATTTTTCAATACAAATTCATTCTTTAATATTTTCTTGTTCTTGTTTTTTAAATGTTTACATTATTTTCTTATATTCTTGCATAGATCCATGATTAGTTTCTTGTTTAAGTCTATTGAAACTGCTGCTATTAGTTAGCAGGTTCCCATAGCACTAAGCCTGGTTGCAAAACCGGGCCAACAGTTTTTGGCGACTCCGCTGGGTTTGAACAATAGATCTCTAGTTTTGCTTCTAATCTTAGTTTTTTATTAGTTTTTAACCTTTAGATCCATAGATCTGCCATCTTAGACAACAGATCCATTGCTGCTCTAAGTTTTTCCCCCATCTATTGCCATTAACAACCCGAAATTCTCAATTTTCGGGTTCATTTTTCGGCTTTCGTGCATGGATTTTGCATCGCGGTTTTTAGCCTGACAGTCGCGCGGCTCATCGTGACTTTTCGGCTTTTTTTCGCGCAGTTCACTACGGCTTCGTGGCCATTTTCTGCGCTGCACATCGCGGCTTCGCGGTCATTTACCGTGCTGCACATTGCGACTGCGCGTCCCTTTTCCGCGTTGTTCACCGCGGCTTCGCGGCCTATTTGTGCGCTACACATCGCGGCTTCAAGGACATTTTTCGCGCTGCACATCGCAACAGTGAGCCGAAATCCCGCGCAGTCCATCACGACTGTTCGGCAGAAACCCGCGCAGTCCATCGCGGCTTTTCTGTCAAAACCCACGCTGCTAATTTTTTCATTCGGCCATTTCAATTTTAAAAATTAATTTTTACTGTACTTTCGGCCCACATAGCACATTTTTACAGTATTAAATTCTGCATATTTTACAGCCTTGAAAAAATTTTACTATTTAAATGCACATGTAGAAGTCTTTTTAAAAAAAAATTTCAAGAAAGTGAAAGAAAGACTTATTTTGCAGTTTATCTAGGTTTAAAAATTTCTTTTGCTGTTTACTTCTTTAAAAATTTTGCCCTTAGCAATTTCCTTGAAAAAGAAATTCATTTATTTGTTTAAGAAGACTATTATTTGCTTTCATGATTCAAAAGATCCTTTGTTTTTTGAGTTGATTTTCCAAAGCATTTAATTTCCATTTATTTGAAAAAGTCATAAATATTTGCTTTTTTATTTTCAAAAGCTCCTTTGTTTTTTGAAAATTTCCTGTAAAGCATTTACTTTTTTCAAGTTCAGTTTACAATACCTCACGTGCACTCACTCGATCACTTAATTGAACTGAGCCTTAAAACTTACCCTAATTTCAACAAACCTTTAACCCCACTTGGGGAACACTAAAAGAACTTTGTAGCTAGGTAGTATTGAGGGGATAGGTGTTCCAATAACACCCCTCAGTTATTACATCTGAGAGATAGAAGTTGTCCAATTAGGGAGCTAAAATATCTTAGTATTTATTGGCGCGGTCACAACTGGTTTATGGGAAGTCCTCTCCCCTAGGAGGGTTGAAGTCGCGAGGATGGTTCCAGAAGCCTGAGTGGAATACCGAAATCCATTCAGTAACCGAAGGGCTACCATTCGCAGTTCTCGGGATATCCCTGTATTGGGATATTGCGATCAAAGGACCAAACGGCAGATTTACCTTTTCTCGACGCGTCATGAACGGAGTATCCTAGTAGCCTTTCTTTAGGATTGATTACCCGGTGTCCCTCCCAGTAGGGGGATATCTAGCCGTTGTCTCAACACTCATATTGTCTGACTTGGATTTCATCACCTTGCAGAGGATATCGTTTGTTTGAGTCACAATACTTTTAGTTAGGTGTTTGCATGATTCAACCCACCTTTGGTCTAGTTACACCTATTTTTTCTAGAAGCCGTTTGCATGTTGGTACTCTGACCATTTTTTGCATTCCTCCACTTATTGTAGCACAGCTGCTAGAATAAGTGCCTTTTTGAGGTTGATTTTTTGTCCTGAGAGCCTTCTTTTTCACTCCCCTTCTTGCACACTTGGTTGCATTAGGGTTTTGAGTCTTTTATATATATATCACCACCTGATACTTAAACAGATTTTTTACACAAAACTTATTTCTCACCATTGAGAATTTCAGACGCTCTCGTCGTCTACGGGGCGAACTCCCAGAGTTCAGTCTACTTGGCTCGCCACGTCACTGACGCCGAGCCCTATCCCTTGATTCAACACATCGTCGGTCAACCAGATGGTCATACGATTCTGACACGCCTCAATTCACATCTGATTCTGAGGCAGAATCCAAAAACTACGTTGTATTACCACCAACCACCATTATGGCTGGAACACCATTTGACCCACTATTTACCAGCACCATAGGTGAGACATCCATAGACCTTTCTGCTACGATGCCATCCATGGCAACAACCACCCCCCTGGGTATGCCCAATATCGGCAACACTCCACATCTAGGAATGCCCAACACAGGGCCACCTCTTGTTATAGGAATTCCCAACACAGGGCCACCACCTATTATGGGTATGCCCAACATAGGGGTCACACCCCCTCTGGTTTCCACAAACCCTATTCCAGGAATCCCTACTGCTATTCCTAACCCAAGTGTAACCCATGTTGCACTTGGAGGTGCTGGACCATACCAGACCACACCTATTGGAGGGCACATACCCTCCATACCTAGCATACCTTTAGGCGCTACTGGACCCCTACATCATACCACAGTGACTAGGAAGGTCCCAGTCCTAGTCACTACATCTACTAGCTTACCATACATGGCAAGTCTGAACCTGCCAGACTTAGCTAGGCTCACTAATGACCCCATCAGACACGATCCTGCGTGGCCTCATATGCCCACCAAACTCCTCTCTGACTGACATCCCTAAGTTTGAGGGTAAGGCAGGTGAAGACCCCCAGAACCATATCATGTCCTTCCATCTATGGTGTTACTCCAACTCCATAGTGGACGACTCTGTCCGCCTCCGGCTTTTACAGCGCACCTTCACTGGATCTGCAGCTAAGTGGTATATCGAGCAGCCGCATGGGACGCATGCCACCTTTACCTCCCTTGCTTCGACATTCCTGCAGTTTTTCCAGTTACCTGTTCGCTATGATGCGGGAGTCGAGATCCTATTGTCTTGCAGACAAAACACGGCCACCCACATCACTGATCACATTCATGAGTGGCGTCGACGCCGAAGCCTCTGCAAAATCAAGTTAGACGACCATATCTTCTTAGATTGGTTTCTAAAATCCCTCCTCCCTCTCATTGCGAAGGATGTGGCATCTGAAAGACCCCAGTCTGAAGAAGAGGCCATCCTCAAAGCCCAACAGTTTGATCTCATTTACGCCCAGTCGGGTTATCTATACACAATCATACCGGACGCCCCATGATGCGACTCTTCACGCAGTGACGCGCCGGGGGCATCTCATGCCGTTGATGGCATTATTGGCCAAATCACACCCCAAGCTAAATCTTTCAGCATGGTGAGTACCATTCCTGCCCCAGACCTCTCTAGGGTTACATGCAGTTCTGGAGCAACAACTTCTTACGCTCCAACAAACCAGACACATCACATTCATGGACCCTCTTGTCCACAACATTGCTATGGACAAGCGCCATCAGCATATGTACCTCCTACATACTATAACCAACCTGCTACATAGAACCCCATTCAGTTCTCACCACAACCATTGCAGTACCCACAGCAAGCTGCACCAGCTAATCCAGGACATCCAATAGCTCAGGGGTACCAACAACCCCAACAGGCAACTGGACCACCGCCAGCACCACCTGCATACTACCCACCGCAACCTACTCCCACACCTGCAGCTTCCCAGAATCCCCCCAATGCTCAAGGGCATGTGTACGCACAACAACATAAGCCCCAATACCAAAATAACCAACGCAACCAGGGTGGGAAACCAAACCGCGGAAGAGGACGTAACCGTGGAAACAACCAAAACCATAACCAAGCTCCACAACCTACCCATCCTCCGCAAAACAATAACTTGGCGCCTGCTCATCAGAATCCTGATCAGCCACCTAAGCAAGCCAAAAATGCTAATTTACGAACAAACCATCCTTGTTCTATTTGCGGGGTCTATGACCACTATACCCACGCTTGCCCACATCTGGAGCGAGCTCAACAACTATGGACAGATGACGCCCATCGTCAAGGGTAGGAGGCTCCTCAGCCGCCACCCAACCCTCCACCACCTCAACAACAACCTTTGGTGCTACAAAACCCTTTTCCAGCACAAGGCGTGGTGAACACTCAGCCATTAGCTCCCCCACAGGGCAACATGCCACCACAACAGATCACTTACGCTGCCCCTGATCAACCAATGTTTGATTCAGGTACTCACCACTTATTGATGATGTCCACGGCCGATGTCAACATCCAGACACGTAGGAACCAGTATGGCCCTACCTCGGAATCCCCCCTCGCCGATAAGGATACTAACGCTCATCCCACTGATCAAACATTACGTATACCACCGCTTCCACTCGATGGCGCTTCTAAAGCACCTCGTTTCCCACTCCGCCGTATCAACAACAACCCCAATGCACGGGCTGCGTCAAATTACAACATCATCGATGATTTAGCTCAGTCCCCCGCAGCCATGTCTGCGTTAGAAGTCTTAAAAAACTGTCCTACGCAGTGCAAGACTTTACTTTCCACCATTGGGGCGATTGACCCAAATGATTCGAAATTGATGACCTTTGATTTGGACCAATCCGAACCACGTCTTCCTTCCACCATAGCAGTCCAAGTTTCTGTTTCTATTCGAAATCTTGTCATCCATCGATGTATCATCGACGAGGGTGCCTCCACATGCGTCATGTCCACATTTGTTTGGTAGAAGTTGGGATCCCCTACTCTCCAGCAATCCACCACTGCATTGCGGGCCTACGACGACCGGTCAGCTCAACCTCAAGGTCTACTACCCAAGGTCCCCGTCCAATTGGGTGGGAAAACTGTGCTCATTGACATAGAAGTCATTAATGCCCAACTCGATTATAACCTTTTACTTGGCCGCAGTTACATGTACGCCATGAAAGCAGTTTCCTCATCCATTTTTCGTACCATGATGTTCCCCCACGAGGGACGCGTGGTCAAAATCGACCAACTCACCTACTATGATCCCAATGCCCCCGCAGCACCCGAAAATGTTCTTCCCATGATTGAACATCCCGCTTCTAGTGCCACTACCTCCTTTGTTTGTTCTGTGGGACCTGGACTTTACTCAGATACACCAATGACCTCTACATTCCAAGCCATTCCACCACCGTCACTGGAGACCCACGTAGCAAATCTCTGTACTCTTTCACAGAATACACAAACACCCGCTAGTCAACCACCATTGGTCCCTAGTCACATCGGTGTTACACCCATCCACACCATCCCCTTTCTATTTCCTCCTTTGTGTGTAGTAAGCGCCCCGATTATGGCTACCCTTAGTCTACCCGGGTTAACATTGGGATTACTCGTGTGGTATATTTCGCCTCCCATTCCACCACCGACACCAAATGTCATCCTCCAACCAATACAACCTATTGTTACCACTACTCAACCTCCTCCTGGTGTCACAATCCCTTCCTCGTCAACGAAACCATCTCCTGGTCTCACGATCCCTTCGTCATCAATGAATCCTCCTCCTCTTGTCAAGCCCACTGGGGGCAGAGGTCCACAACCATACACTGCTATACCACCCCCTAAGGAAGTCAAACCCCCACCGGTGTTTCGAGCTCCTCCTAAATGCTCTTTGTGTGATGAGATAGGCCATCCAACTCATCAATGCCCACAGCTACCAGCACTCCAAGAACATATGAATATGTTGGACGATGATACCGGCATCCCAGTCATTAGTCTTGAGCCACCTCCTTAGCCTTGCGACAGATCACTGCGCACCAACCATCCTTGTGCCATATGCAGTGTTTACGGCCACTACTCTCACCATTGTCATGATCTCCCTGACTATAGAGCAGCATTGTACAAGTTAAACAACGTAGATTTGGAGATATCTCCTCCCCTCATCGAGGAGATCTACCCCCCGCCATCATCCTCGTCGGAAGAAGTCAATACAATCTATATGATTTCAACAACTTTCAAACCATAACCCCTTGATCTATGGTCTGACTACTTCAACAATGATGAGCAAATTTTGGAGACACTCACTGCACCCGACTACCCTTGGGATGATATGCATCATCGCTCGTACTTCCTACCGGAAGCATCTACATCCACCGCATCCAACCAGCTATCGGTCGAATCGAAAGATTTCATACCCACTAAGGTCGATTGGTTAAAGGACCCTATCCCAGCACCGGATTCCTTTGAAGAAGGGAACATGTCCAACATTTCCCCCACTATACAGATAGACATTTCCACAACACCTGGGAAACCTGAGCTCATCTCGCTGGGCGCATCTTGCACTCAAGCAGAAACTCAGGCGTACAAAAAGCTCTTTCAAGAGTTCCGTGATGTCTTTTCCTGGTCCTATACCGAGATTCTTGGTCTCGACCCCACCATCATAGAACACCACATTGATACATGGCCTGAGGTACACCCTGTTTGCCAGAAACAGCGACCCATTCATCCTTCCAAACTCCCCACCGTTAAAGCTGAGGTCGAGAAACTTCGCAAAGAAGGATTCATTTATCCTATTCCGTACACCACCTGGGTGTCAAACCCTGTTCCCGTCAACAAAAAGCAAGGCACCCTTAGAGTATGCACTGATTTCCGTGACTTAAACCACGCTTGTCCAAAAGACAATTTCCCCACGCCATTCATTGACCAACTCATTGATGAGTGTGCAGGCCATGAGGTCCTATCTTTCATGGACCGGTTTTCCGGATACAACCAGATTCACATCCGTAAGGAGGATCAGTACAAGACTGCCTTCACCACCCCATGGGGCACCTTTGCCTACCGCGTCATGCCATTTGGCCTTAAAAATGTTGGTGCCACTTTCCAGCGGGCCATGACCTATTGCTTTCACGACTTGGTCCATATCCTGCGAGTTTACCTTGATGACCTCACAGCTCATTCCCGAAAATGATCAGACCACCTTAACAACCTCCGACAAGTTTTCCTGCGTTGTCACAAATATAAAATCCGCTTGAACCCACACAAGTGTGTCTTTTGCATCCCGGCAGGCCGGTTATTGAGTTTCATTGTTTCCCAAGATGGAATCACTGTCGATCCCCTGAAAGTCAAAGCCATCTTAGAACTTTCGCCTCCTCGCACGCTTCGGCAGCTCCAAAGTCTACAAGGGTGGTCCAATTTCCTTAGGCTCTTCGTTCCTGATTATGCCACCAAAGTCCATGGGTTCTTACGCTTACTTCGTACCCACATACCCTTTGTTTGGGATGAGCAAGCAGACACGGCATTCGAAGCCCTCAAGAAAGCTCTCACACAAGCCCCCTTGATATCCCCACCGGATTTCTCTCAAGACTTCACCCTTTATGTCTCAGCATCTGAATATGCTGTGTCCAGAGTTTTAGTCCAAGAAGATGCCTCCCACCAAGAGCATGTGATTTATTACGTCAGCCAGACCTTATCTGGCCTACCACTGCGTTACCCATACGAGGAAAGATTAGCCCTAGCTGTAGTCTTTTCCGTACAAAAATTGCGACACTACATTCTACTCAGTCATACCACGGTCGTGGCCGACTCCAACCCTATGGTCTATCTCCTAACCCAACGGCTCCTACAAGGTCGTGTTGCTAAATGGGTCATTATCCTCCAGGAATATGACCTCACTTTCAGAACTCCCAAAAGCACTAAAGCCCTCGCGCTTGCTCACCTCATCACTGACCTCCCATCCTCTTCGACATCACCCGTTATCCAAATGGACTTGATTGACGAGCAGATCTTCAACATTTCGTCCGACGACCCTTGGTACGGAGACATTTTGACTTACCTTCGTACGCAAAAATTTCGACCACACATCGATCGTGATGGACGCCGTCGCATACGACACCATGCCCCCCGATACCTCTTGTTAGGGGACGTACTTTACCGACGCGGCATTGATACCATCCTACGTCGATGCCTATCCCATAGTGAGGTAGAACAAGTCCTCAATGGTTGTCATAGCGGTGCTTGCGGAGGCCATTTCTCCGGCATGGCCACCGCCCAGAAGATCATTCGGGCAGGTTATTTTTGGCCATCATTGTTTACTGATTGCATTACCGCAGTCAAGCATTGCCAGAACTGCCAACTTTTTGCCCCCAAAGCAAGAACCCCCCCCGCCCCCCTTCATCCAGTCATCACTGTTGGACCATTCTGCAAATGGGCCATCGACTTCCTCGACTGCAACCCCACGTCAGCTGGCGGTCACAAACACATCGCTGTGGCCGTCGACTATTTCACCAAGTGGGCGGAAGCCATGCCGACTTACAATTGCAAAGCCGACACTGCAACATGGTTTTTCTTCAACCATGTTATCACTCGTTTCGGAGTGCCGAAGCAACTAGTCTCTGATCATGGCTCTCACTTTGAAGATGTCGTCTGGAAAGAATTATCAACCATGTTGAAATTTGAACACCATTTCTCTTCCGCCTACTATCCCCAAGGAAACGGCCAAGTCGAAGCGATCAACAAAATTTTGAAGACCATCCTCCAACGTACTGTATACAAACACAAATCCAATTGGCACCACATGCTTTTCCCCGCACTATGGGCTTACCGCACCTCAACCAAAACCGCCACCGGTTTTACCCCTTTCCATTTAGTTCACGGTGTCGAATCCGTTCTCCCTATGGAGTGCCAGATTCCAGCTCTACATATCGCCGTTGAACTCCTACCGGACACTTCCCCAATTGAGCAACGTCTACTACTCCCAGAGAAAGCCGATGAAGATCCGCGCACAACCATTCAAAACATGGAAGCAGCCAAACAACGATCCAAACTAAGTTACGACAAACATGTCCACCCCAGAACCTTTTCTGAGGGAGACCTTGTCCTTGCTTATGATCAAGCTCATGATAAAACCGGAAAGGGAAAGTTTGTATCTATGTGGCAAGGCCCCTACATCGTACACACCTACCTTGGGCAGGGGGGCATACATTCTGACCGATTTAGAAGGCAATCCCCTACGCAACCCACGCAATGGGTTGTACCTTAAACGATTTTACCCATAGAAAATCTGATGGACACCACCGTCCATTCTAGTATAGGCTTACTTTCTTTTTTCACAAAAATTCAAAAACCTAAATATTTGTTTTTCTCTGCATGACCACAGATGGATCCTCTTCCACTTTGCTATGTCGGTTTCGCTGATGGTGCAAGCCGTTGGTCTCCCAATCTCGCCTCCACAGCTTGGGTAATATACTCCCCTTCACATGAGTTATTTCACATAGACGGAGTATGTTTAGGTGCCGCCACCAATAACCAAGCTGAATACGATGCCGTGACCGGTCTCCTGGCCGCAGCTCTCCAAATGAGCATCAATCACCTCAACATTTTCTTGGACTCACAGCTCCTAGTTTCCCAGCTCAACAATGATTACTAGGTACGCGATCCCTATCTTTTCAAAAAATTCCTGCGCACTAAACAAATGGTTAGACAGTTTGAATCCATTTCATTCACACATGTCCCAAGACACCTCAACAGTGTAGCAGACCATATGGCCAACAATGTCCTTGACTGGCACACCAATCACATCATGTCATATCCATAAACAAAATGCATCCACGTGCATAACATGTGCCTCCACGGGCATAAACAAATAACAAAATAATGCATCCACGTGCATAACATGTGCCTCCACGGGCATACATAAATAACAACATACTGCATCCACGTGCATAACATGTGCCTCCACGGGAATATACAAAAGACAAATGTGCATCCACATGCATACACGACAATATATCCAAATATATATCCACATATATGTATAAACCATAATAGTCAACATGTCATAGGTGCCCTCAGCACCCGATATACAAAAATACATCTGTCGTACAAAAATGATTCCCCATATGCTCATCAGCATTTGGGGGCAGATACAATATCATCTACTCAGCAGGATCCCTAGGCTCCTCCGGCTCCTCCTCTACTGACTCCGTCGGCTCAGGTCGAGCCCGAACTCTCCGCTCTGCCGGCCCCGCTGGATCATCCCGCAGACGTCTCATCCCCTCAGCCGGCCCTGCCGAATCATCTCGTCTACCGCCCCTTTGCTCCGCCACAAACACCACTGTCCTCAACAAGAGCGACCACCACTCAGGTGGTGCACTGAAGCAACCCTCCAAAATATCCCGATCTAGGTCTCTCCAACCATCCTCAGGGAGTCCTGCTAAGATCCTGGCAAAGGTCTATCTGATACCCTCTATGGTGTCATCTCGAGGGCCAACCTCTCACCCACGAGCCGCAAATCCTCCACCACGCAGAGGTGGTACCGCTGCAGATGGATGGGCGACCACCATCGCTCGCCCCTGACGAGCCACGTAGTCAGGTGGTGGCACTCGACCCACATCTGCACAAAGCAAGTAAGCCATCATATACTATACAACTATAATCATCGATGATAAATCAAACAACACATGATATAAAATCAAATAAAACACAAAACATGCCGTCTAAACTCCAGGCCTGTCCTGGGGCACGAGGCATCTCTGGGTCACCTCGATAGTCCATGCCAGCGTAGGGGTAGTCCTCAATCACCAGGGGCATCTGCTCCCACTGCTCATAAAAATCCTCCGTGAAGAAACCACGGACACCACCGCCGGCACGAGGCATCATCTGCCCCCACCGCATCATGCGAGGCTCACTCACCAAACCATCACGAATGGGTACCCATGGCCGCAAGGTCGGCACCCGCTCAAAGAAAAAACAGCAGAGAAAGGAGGCATAACAGAACTCACCTCCCTCTCGAATGGCCTTGTCCAGATCTCTCCGGACACCAGCCAGAAACATCTGCCCCCAGGCATAATATGTCCCCCGAAGAATGGAGTCCACCATCATCATCTGTCCCCCAGACATACGATGTGGCGCAGCAGCACCCAATATCCGTAGAACACATGCCCCAACAGCTCGCATATCCCACTCACGTAGGGATCGCAGACTAATAGAGCTATTCTGCAAAACAGCATCATCAACACAGAAAGTCTATAACAGGTCCTCCATATCTACACCCGGCGGGATCCTCAGTAAGAGATCGCCCACCTCACCCAAACGAGGCATCCCAGTAAAAAAATAGACATCCGTGAGAGTGATCTCTAACCTCTCACCCCCAATGATAAATGCACCCTCCGCTGGCACCCACCAATGCACAAGCTTGTTCAGGAGCCGTCTCACTGAACGAATAGGTGGGATCTGAGCGAACTTCAAAAGTCCGCTCATAGCTAGAGTCTGTCTCACCCCAGGATCAGTCTGAATCCTCTCCATAAGATCATCATCGATCTCCCACTCCCGCCACGAGGACAATGGTCTCCTCAACATCCTGCCAGAAAACAGAAGAAATTTTTAGCCCCAGCATAAAAAAATTTGAAAAAATCCCATCGCGGCTTTTTCACAAAAAGCCGCGATGCCCATCGCGGCTTTTCCACCAAAAGCCGTGATGACCATCGCGGCCTCCATGCAAAAACCCACGATGAACATCGCGGATTTTGGCCAGACAGTCGCGATGAACATCGCGACTATCCCCCATGAACTCACGATGAACATCGCGGGTTCCAACCTCACAGTCGCGATGAACATCGCGACTGTCAGCCTGAAACCCGTGCGGTTCATCGCGGGAACAGACCCAAAACCCGCAATATTCCACGTTGGAGAGTCAACATGGAATTTCGCGGCCTTCGGGGGCCCGCTGCCAAACAAAAAAGACATAATTGAAAAGGCTAAGGCGAATAGAGTTACCTGATACTCGCAGAATCGAAAACCAACGGTGAAATCTCCCGAAAATCAAGAAATAGCTCTGACAGCTCTATCAAACTCGCATGTAACAATGACAAGTCATTTGGGCCCCATGCCCTATTTATAGAAAGTCCACCAATTTTCAAACAACCATTGCGGTATCATACGATGTCCATTTTTCAAACCGTTGGTACCGTTGGAATCAGCACAGCGAGAACTTCATGCAGGTTCCTTCCTTTTCCAGTTTTCACGGGGTCTATTTTTTTACCATTTTTTGGCCTCCCTCGTCACCTCGGTTTGCATGCCACATCGGCCGTTCTCTGTTTTCGACATGCCTTATATCGCCGGATTCAGTTTTCCGTGCTCGTGATGATGCTTGAGATCATTTCTCGCTCTCACTTTTAGATTTTTCGGGCATTTTTTCCATGCCCCCTTGTCACCTCGGTTTGCGTGCCACATCAGTCGTTCTCTGTTTTCGACATGTCATATATCACCGGATTCAGTTTTTCGCACCCGTGATGATGCTTGAGATCATTTCTCGCTCTCACACCCATCTTTTTTGAGCATTTATTCAAAATGCCACTCATCACCTCGGTTTGCGTGCCATACTGGCCGTGGCCCCTTTTCGACAATATTTCTGTCACCGGATCCAGTTTTTTGCACTGATGATGATGCTTGAGACCTCTTCTTGCCCTCATGAATCCCTTTTTGTTTGGTATAATTTTATCCCTTTTTTCGGGCCGAGCAATCCCTTTTACGAAAAAGGCACTTAGGGAGTTTCTGTTAAGCTCTTTTTTGACTCCTAAAACAATGAAAAGATCGCCGAGCAATCTTGCTTCCTTTCATGCTCGCTAAACATATCTGAAAGGACGTCTACCTGGTATAAGTTTACCCCTTTTCCGGACCTCGTAGACTAATTACGAAAAAGGTATACTCTAGTCACATCGGCTAGAAGAGTTCTCCATCCGCATCATTTTATGCTTTTTCGGGCCTTGGAGACTAAACTTACGAAAAAGAAACACCAATAGAGTGCACTTACTGCTTTCAGACTCTCTAAACATGAAAGCAACCATGAGCACGAGCCGTCCTGGGCTCACAAAATCCACAGGAACATACCATTTCAGAGCACACTTTTATCCCTTCTTGGAGCTCATTAAAACTACGAAGAAGAACCATAGTGCCTCTTGGCGCCACGACAGATCACATCTACTCATATGGCAGCTTCCCCATTTTGGTCGGCTTTGTTCAGAGTATTTTGCAGTATGTCACCTTGAAAATCCCCCGACAGCACCTATCAGCTCGTCCTCCCCCCCCAGAGTCAATATATACCATTCAGTCAATAAAAGCAATGATCCCCACACCTACAAGTCAGTTCCCTATGCTGCCAAGTCAACCATTCCTCCATGCTCTGAACAAAGGAAGTTTGAGTCTACCCACATTATGACCCACGTATTTCCCATCCCCACAAGTATGTCAGTCCTACCATTAGTGCTACAACACTACAGATCTACACCTCGTGCTCCTATCAAGGAAACATCATTGCCTTGTTAGTTTTTGGTCTCCCTCTGTCGACGACAACCACATTGATTCCAAAGGATAGACCTAGAGGTCTCTGTGTCTTGGACTCATTACCATTTATGATGAGTGCCTACGAATCATTTTGAGAGGAATCCTCGGTGCCTTTCCGAATGGTTGTTTCTCACATGCTCGACTTCAACACCTTGATTGCATCGTTGAGACTCGCACAGGGTATTGGTCCGTTCAGTTATTAGTCGAAGACCCCGGATACCACCTGACTCCTCCACATTTGAGAGTCTACCTATGGATACAACCAATTACATTTTTTCTATAGATATCCGGGTTGCGCATGACGACCGTATTCAGATGTACCCCAGTTTCATACTCCCTTGAGTACACAGTTACATTAATTCTCAGAGATGACTCATAATCTTTGAGTCCCTACAGATGTTGGACACCTTCAGTTTCAGCAGTTCACCAGTTATTCCAGTGTATCAGTTATTGAGATCAGTTATGATCAAGAGTATATCCCAAAATAATGTCCCCTCTGGACCATTATGATGTACCAGTAGATTCTTTATGTATTAGATCCCCCTTCTTGGGACTAATTGTTATGTATATATCTTGATACGAGCATGGGAATGCCCGCCTCGTCCATTATCAGAGATTATACCTCATTCATATTGAGGCCTTGTAATATGTTTTGTTTTTGCAGCTTCCAAGGGTCGTGGCTCCAATATCCAACCGGTCTCTTCTCTCCCCTAAAACCCCAGAAAAAGACAAATGAACTATGATGTCTATCGGCCATACGATGAGCTCCTGCCCTCACACATCAGGGGGCAATCTGTTAACACCCTAAAAGTGCTCACTAGCTCATTTCTCTATTCACATGACCCATTTGTCCACTTTTTCACCATCTGAGCCTCTGAAACCAACAAAAGGTCACCAAAAGACCTGAGTACACCGCTTTTTCCATTAAAAAAGATTATTTTTCCTAAAAAAAACATAAAAAACACTCAAAAAGGGTCCAAATTCCCAAAAATATTAAAAAGGGAATAAAAATATTAATTTTATTCAAAAAAGGAAAAAGGAGGGAAAAGTACCTAAACCATGTTGGTCAATACCATTTGGTTTCCACAAAACCACAAATGGTATTCCCCACCACCAAAACCTATAAAAAGGTGGTAGGGGCTCCTCATTTCACATCCATCCATTATCTCATCCTCATGCTGCCGAAATCTTCCTTGAGCATTTTGGCCATTGTAAGCAACCTTGGAGAAGGAGACCTCTTGGAGCTTGGAGCTACTCATCTTGGGAGTTGCTCAACATCAACCTTCACCATTGAAGGTATTATCGCAAGCACTTGCTTGTCCCCCCCCATTTTTCAATACAAATTCATTCTTTAATATTTTCTTGTTCTTGTTTTTTAAATGTTTACATTATTTGCTTATATTCTTGCATAGATCCATGATTAGTTTTGTTTAGATTAGTTTCTTGTTTAATTCTATTAAAACTGCTGCTATTAGTTAGCAGGTGCCCATAGCACTAAGCCTGGTTGCAAAACCGGGCCACCAGTGAGTCAAAGACCTTTTACCCTAGTCATATTATCTATTTCAACCGCCACTTGGGAAGAATAGTTTCCTCATCCATCTTGCATAAAGCACATCGACTTGGCCTTTCTCTATTCCTATGTAGTACTTCACATGTAGCACTTCACAAGTTAGGACCTTGTTGACTTGGCCTGTTTCTATTCCTCTGTAGTACTTAACAGGTTAGGACCTTGTTCATTATTGAAAACCACAAGAAGATCCTTGATTTAAGTGGGGACCTGATTTTTCGAATTGGTTGCGATCACCATTAGATCCACCAGGTCAATCATTAGCAAACATTTCCTTCAAGCCGATTCTGGGGGTATAGAATCCGAGGGTTGGGTTTTTTAACTAGACAAGCTCATCCTTTGTCTTCTTGAGTTGAACATGACTCACTTTTAGTCTAGTTGTGTAAGCCTCCCACTGTTCCTTTCATTCCCTTCCAGCCCTAGAAAGTTTGCCTTTTCCTCTCTTGCTACCAAACATAGTGTGTTATAGGGAGGCAGCCTGAGCTAGATTGAAGATACCTTTCCTTTGCATGATGTAGATTAGATAAACACAAAAATTCAAAGAAAATACTCTTAATTTGTTAGCAATGCTCCAAGTCCAATGTATCGAGTTCATAGAGTGATCAAGAATTTAGGAAGAATCATCAATTTTTATCAATAGAACCATAAATAATGTAAATTTGAATGTACATAACATAAATGCTAACTTTAGTTTATGTTTAAATTTTTTGTTTGAGTCGCCACTTTATGTGCATCCTCTGAGTCGGATGGTGAAGAAATCACAATATGAATTTTTGGTGTAAGAGAGTTAGACAAAGGAAATGTTGGCTCTTCCTGCAGAATGGAACAACCTTGTGGAGGAAGAGAGTTTTCAATAGAGCAATCCATAGGACACAAAACTGGAGATACTGAATTTTGAGCATTCAAAGGTGACGTGCCAGATTTGACCGAACAGGGTGAATTCACAATTGGAGGTAACAAGGCTAGTGATCCTGGTTCATGACCCAGGGGAACCAATCTGGGTAAAGTATCCCTCTGGTCTTGTGAATCTTGGCCAAGATAAAGCTTATCATCACAGACCTCATAGAAATTTTCGTTGCGAACCTCCTGAGAGAGAGAACAAACACTGCAGAAAAGCCACTGCACTAAATCTGAAACATTAGGCTGACCACAAAGTACAGAAATCATTTCAACAAGTTTCATTCCTTGTTAATATCATACAATAATGCGAGTATCTATATAAAAAGGGAAAACTCATGACAAAGGAAAACATACCTGACTCACAGCTTTATGAGGAAACAATAACAAAAGTACTTATCTTTGCTCTTTCGGAGAATCTTTAAGTTGCACTTTGAATAGTATTACCCCTCGTCCACTCCAGTCCATGCATTCAAAATGAAACAAGAACAATTTGGTTAATTAACTCCACACTTATTCATTTCATGTTGAGCCCATTAGGCTCGAGTGTTTAAACCTAGTGCTCCGATACCATTTGTCACAACCCCAAATTTCATAAAAATTAAAAAATTTCCTAAGTGGTCTATTCACCCATACATGTTATGCGGAAGTGTAAAGTTTCAGCATTTAAATGTACTTTGTAACTAAAAAGGGACCATTAAACATTTCATAAATTATCATTAATTGTCTAATTGTCTAAACGACAATAAAATAGAAATTATCGTACTACTTAGATATACATTCATCAATATTTATATGTCGTAATGTCATTTAGTTAAATCTATAATTCTATAATTGAATGGTGGATTACAGCCTATTTATGTAGCCTCTTTATCACCCTTTGGATATTTATATAAGCAAGAGAACAACCTCCTACTAAACTGAGAATTTGTTTTAACAACTTAATTCAATAATTTATTTGATTTGTACAACATTTTGGTTGTAAGACATGTACAAACCTAAAGCTAATATGATTGATGACCAATTGAAATTTCAACCATTTCCCATATTTAGATGTAACCACAAAATCATCACCATTCCTAATTCTATTAAGTAGATAATGGCGCATAAGAAAAATACACAAGAAATAACAAGGAATTATCGGTTATTAACACATGCGCTTGTACAAGGAAAAAGTCATCATAGATAGAGTAGATGAATGCACAGAATACACATAAGAATTCATACCAAGAGAACATTTTCATGTGTTCACCCATATCTTGGGTTACGTCCACAAAAGGTGTCTTTCTATTAATTTAACCTAAAGATTACATTCTGCAACTTGATTGTTGTTGTCCTTCCTAAGGATATACATCCCCATAAGTATGATAATACTCGAACTTAATATGACAACCTTTGATGGTCTTTATACAAGAATTTTGGATCTTATGCTTGGAATTCCCTTCATAATACAAGGGAATTCAATATTGTAAATAAGGAAAAACATCTTCAATATTCCTTTACATTCATAATGACTTCTAAAAGTATGTTTTATTCATTATCTTTACTTAGAGAGTATGTACCTTAATTAAACATTTTATCTAAGGGAATATCCATAACGGCTCTTCTACTTGAAACCTTGAAACTAAGATGGGCAAAACAAGGGGGACTTCAAACTTGTATGTGTTGTTCCATATCCTGTTGAAGCTCAGCTTAGCAAAATTTTAAGGTAGGCTATAAATGTAATCATATATATAAATACAAAAAAACCTATCCCATCGTTCCATGCGGTCAAATAAATTACCAAATAGAACCTACACCTTACGATTTCAGGGCGTTTGAACATATAACACTTCAAAAACTGGATCTATCCATTTAGGAAGTCATTTTTAGAAAGCATCACGCCTTCATGCAGCAACTATGTTTAACTATAAAAGTAATGTGCAGGGATATCTACCCCAGAACACCATATGTCACAAGAATCTATGCTTTCAAACCATAGAGTAAACAAAAATTACAAACTACAGGGATCTTCTATCCACTACTTCGAATTCTACAACGATTTCACACTTGAAAAGCATTAATAAATAAATTGATAGCATAAAGCATAAATCTAAAAATGCCTCAAACGCTAGTGCAACAAACATGGCTGGGAAAATACGTAGACAGGAAGTCGATCGAATGAACATACCCCATAATCATAGCCATAGAGTCTATTGAAGGAATAACCATATAGAACTGCAAAATCCATTGGATAGGGTTCATATTTTACTATGTAAAGCGTAAGGGATATCAACACGAAGCCGTTATCATTCTCTAGTTAGTAATAACTCTAAAATCAAAAGAAGAAGTAGGTCAAAGATCTAAACAAACATTGACAAAACTATATCGAAACAAAGGTCGGACATTTGTATCTTGCATCAACAATTAAACACGTACTCACTCAGGTATGGCGTGGTTTAGCTTAGATGCAAAGAATAAAGCAACGTTTAACAACTTGGTAGTTCAGGTAAGGAGAAAATACCTCGTACGCAGGGAGAGCCAAGGTCCTCGCAGGGTTGGTGGCGAATCGACTTTGAAGTTAACTTATCTAGTGCCATTATCTTTCCCCAGACTGACTCGCCTTTTCCCCCATTATTCCTTCACTATTTAAAGAGTATATTGATCAAGTCTGGTCCTTCAACTAAACACCGTGTGTGTTGATTCTCAACAGAGACCCAAACCTGGATCAGGTTGGTTCTATCGAGCTCAGCCTAATTATAAGCAGAATACCATCCTGGATCAGAATTCCTCTCCAAATTGGTGAAAACCCCTCTCCCTTCCACGTTCAGCTACCCTCTACATTCTTTTTTCAACTGAAACTCTCTCCCCAAGCTTAGATACTCCCTTAGTATCTATTTGCCGTATCTCCCCCCCGCTATGGTAGAGTAAACACAATTATATAAATTGTACGACAGAAAACCATTTCCCCAATTCGAGGCTTTCCATTTAACAGCCACTCCAGTGGAGATCATGCAAGTTTTATGTGGTAGCTTCGAGTTCTTTTAAGAAGGTTTCTCTATTAAAACTAAATCGGCAAGTGGCAGCCCAGCTTTCCCGCATCCGATCTAAAACTTAAAACATATATGATTTTCTAGACATGAAGCCCCGTGGCAACTTTTGTTGTGCTCCGTAATAGTCAATGGGACAATCTCCTCTGAAAACTCATCCTTGGCGCAATGACCTTTCTTTCCACCGAAAACCATTAGGTTAGTTTTCCATTTGTCACGTGTAGATCATTGTTCTCATGCCACGAGTGCCAAGTATTAAGAGATGATCAAAAGTGGTAATGAGGATTACTATGGCTCCACTCCTTCCCACCCGATCGTGGAGATCAGTCGAAAAATTCTCACCATAAACTTTATGTGGATCTAGGGGACAAACACCCCAACTATATTTTAAGAGAGTGTGTCACATTCATCAAATGGTTGACATATGAAAATTCCATCTATCATCGTTGCTTCCATGCGGAGACAAGTATCCAAAGATGTCTCTATTTATTTAGCAAGTGGCCTTTTTAATTGAACCTCGAACTGTAATGGTGCTCTCTCATGCTTATTTAATGGAAGAATATATGTATATATATATATATATATAAATTGTAATCTACTTCCCTTCCGATTATACATTCCTTTTCCTAGAAGGCATGGTACTATAATAAAAAAGTTCCCTATGATACTCTTAATACGAAAATTCATATTAATATATATGTAGTTTAGGTTTTTGTATATATTTATGTAAAATATATTAAATAGGTTAAGACAAAACATATATATGTTTTTACGTAACATATAAAATACTAATACATACATGTACATAATATTTTCTTAGGATGATCTCTCTCCTAGGTAGAAAATCCCCAACCTTACTATCATGTTTTAAGGTCACAATTCACTAGAACTCTTCTGAAGTTAATATATATATATATTAATTATCTAACTCACTTTTGGAGTGCACCAAAGTTGCATATAGAATATCTCCTTAATTCTATTAAGATTTGTTTCATATATATATCTATATTTATACACAATATATCTCTTTTTTTATGTTTGTCATATTAATACTTTTTTCATTCCTATGTTTATAGGAAAAACATACACTACTATCCATAAAATTTATCTTCCTCTACTCTTGAAAAAGGTGATTATAAAAATAAGAAAACTTTAGTTTCTTAATAGAATTTTTGAAGGAAATTCTTTGGCACTTAATGCCACATTTAGGATGTTTATAATAATTAATAAAATCGATATATATTAGTTTTTAATTAATTTATCCTAAATGGGTCATAGATGTTATCTAAAATCTTGTGACTGATAGCTAACGCCCTCGATTAAGGAGGGCTTTGAAAGGCTTAAATTATTAAAATGGGCAAATTAAGTTTCTTTAAATGCCCAAGACACTAGTGATGATGTGCTATCATCACATGGCTTCCTAGCAATTTATATATTCTCCCGGTGGATCATAGCTTACTTAGGATAAAATAATTAACCTAGTGTTGACCATTGGGTCTTTACTACCGTTCGGCAGTAAATGGTTAGATAACGGATTCCCTCACCCATGGTAGGGTTTAGTATTGTCTTTGTAGGTTAAGACAACTTCTCGCTCTTCCCGAGAGGGTTTAGTTACTTTATTTCAGTAGTGTTATGTTCTTAGTAACATTTAGAAAAAGACATAATGATACTCCCAAGTACCACTAGTGGGGCCTTCGCCTTGAGCTCCTCACTAGGGTCATTTACATAATCTATAATTACACTTACATAAATTACTAACAATAGGGGTCAAATTGGAGGGATGTTACAACCTCAAACCAGAAGAAATGTGTAATGTCCCCACTTTGACCCCCTTTGCATTAAATCGTAAATGATATAAATATTGTTATTTAATCATGGTGAGGAGCTCAAGGCCAAGACCCCACCATTGATTTAGTGTTTTATGTATCGACAATTAAAAATAGATGCATATGGTTCTTGTGCTAGATAGGCACAATGTAAATTAAGACATCATGTAAATACGAATTTTAATGAAAATCCCACAACTAGCTATGCAATGCAACAAAGAGATGGGGGCATGTTTCTACAAGGAATAGGGAGGGAAATTATTCAAACCCTTGAGCCAATGGTGTTAATCCATGTGTCAATGAGAAAACCAATAAACCACCAACTACCCATTTTGGGTTATGCACCAAATCATTTAATTCTTCCAGAAATTGGTTGAGGCAGTTAATGCCTTGGAAATGAAGAGGTATGGCAGCCAATTTCGTGCATGGGCAAGCCATTAACCTGGAAAAATGTACTTTTTCTTCTGAGGCACGAAAACACCCACGAAATTGTGCCCAAAGCCATTTTGAACCCATAGTCTTTTCTCTCTCACGCAATCTGAACTACTGGGCCTTTCCTTCATCATGTTTTTCACCAATTTCCTGCATTTTCCATAGCTGGGAGCTCGTTTTTGTGTTGCACAGTAGATGGGAGAAAGGGAGTCACGTTTTGGGGGTTTATAGAGGTCGTTTCAGCCCCTGGAATGCATATAAACATTTTCTGAAAACGAATGGCTCTCCCAAGGTTTATTCCCCATCTACCAGTTCGTTTTGGGTTGCCCACATTTTTCAGCACTTGTGTTTTGTTGCAGGGTGCATTCCTGTGTTGGTTGAAAATTATGAGCAAGAATTAGGAGTGGAAGTGGACAAGAATTGGCTTGATAAACCTAGTGAGGAGGTAACCTCTCAAGAGTATCAAAAGGGTTGGTTTCTCTTCTATGCACACCTTGAAGAACACTAGAATGGAAGGTATGGCCTGAGGGACTATGTATTAGTGAAGGGAATACTTCCTTGTTCCAGGTGTGTAGGTATTGTGGGGACCAAGCTAGATAGATCTTGCAGAGGGTGCCCATATCTCTATGGATGATCCCACTAGCTTAGCAATTCTTCCTTCCATTGCCTAACAGCCTGATAAACCCAACTGTAGCTTGGCTTGGCTGATTTGGTGTATCTTTGGGCTATGTGTGAGTCTGTTGTTCCCTGATTCCTTGTAGATATCATGCCCAACTCGGGGGGGTAGCAGTGTGTGGAGATATTGATGATCACAACTGGCCTATGGTTGGGTGGATCGTTGCAGTTGCATAGCCAGTTGCTTGGGACTACTTTGTTATAAGATAAGTACTCTCTTGTGTTAACTTTGCATTTATTTATTTGATGAATATCGTGAATGTATGATAGATGTGTTATTGAAATTACTTTCGCTGTGTTCTCTTATAATTATACATTTCCATATGTTCTTTTATATTATGTGAATTCTTATTTAAAAGTTCATGGGGCTAGATGCCTAGTTTTAGCATCACATTCTCTCTATCATGCTGGTATGATGGGAATCCACAAGGGGGCAAGCCCCCTTGACCCCCGTCGTCCCCCTCATATGTCGTTGATTATGAGAAAATTCTATGATTTGAAAAATTGTCCATATAATATTTTCCCATGTGCATGAAAGTAATTTATGAATTTCTGAGAATATAATGCAGCTAACAATTGTGTTGATGAACACATTTTGCAGAATCATAGTTACATCAGAGCAGCACTCTAGATAGTACAGTTGGAAAGTTTTGGATCTTGGTTGGGCCAAGAAAATCAACATCATGGATGATGCACAGGATCCCTATGAGCCTAAGATAGATGCCATGGGGGAGAACATACATGTTGAAAATGCTGAAACAGAATCTAATGGGAGAAGAAATCAAGAACCTCCTCCAGGTATTGCAGCCACCATGAGAAGCCTAAGGGTGGAGTTGCAAAGCTGTAGAGAAGATAATGAAAGGATGATTAAAGCTCACGAAGAACAAAATCAGTTGAATTCAGCCATGGCACAGAGTTTGACAGACATCCAAAGGCAAATAAACTCTGGGCATCAGACATCAAATCCAGAAAGGGGTGGGAGTAGTTCTAGAAGGAATTCTCGTAAGAGGGCTAGTAGCTCAAGAAGAGTTTCTACATAACGAACTTCTACTCTAGAAATCTCTTCTAATGAATCATCTGACTTTGAAGAATCCATTGAGGGTTCGAGCTCTTCATCTCGCAGAAGCAAGAGGAAGAGGCACTACAAGAACAATTCACATGGGGAATTTAAGAAGGCGAAACCCCCTACATTTGACAGAGAGGTAAAATCTGGTCAAGAAGCTGAAGCTTGGCTTCTTGGGATGAGAAAATATTTCCAAGTCCAAGACTACTCTGGGAATGTGAAGGCAAGGGTTGCCATCTTCAACTTGAATGGAAGAGCATCTATATGGTGGGAACACATCAGGCAAGTGAGGAAGATCAATGAAAGGAAGATTGTGTAGAAGCAGTTCAAGAAATAATTCAAGCAGAAGTACCTCTCTGACAGGTACTATGATGATAAGATCAAAGAGTTCCATGAGCTGAGATTGGGACAATTGACCATGGAAGAATATGCAAACAAATTCTTGGAGCTGCTAAGATATGTCAGGTACATTCGAGATGATAAGGTGAAAATTCAGCATTTCCTAAGTGGACTGCCCCAGTCATATAAGGACAGAATTGAGTTCGATGAACCTCAAACTCTAGAGGAGGCCATAAGAAAGGCCAAGTATTGCTTTGATCAAAATAGAAGCAAACCAGAATTCCATAAGGCATGGAAGGATAAGAAAAATGAAAATTTTGATCAAAGGAAGAAGGGGTTCAAGCCTCCTCAATTCAAGAATCAGCAAAGGCAGCCATCACGGGTTGTGACTAAGCCAACTAGGATGATGGGAGACAAGCCAAGAGATCCAAAGGAGCTAAGAGAACCACTTCAATGTTGGGGTTGTGGAGGAGACCACATGCTTAGGAACTGTCGACATCGGAATGGGAATGCAAATCAAGTCCACAACATCCAGGGAGTTGAAACTGTGGGTCAAGTGGCGAGGACAATCCCTAGAATCTATGCAGCACTAGACGCCCGCCAGGCAGATCATCAGTCAACTGTGGTTGAAGTTGAAGGTAAGATTGCTAAGCAATCTGTTTCTATTTTGATTGATCCTGGATCTACTCACATTTATGTCACTCCTAGAATTGTTGAGATTTGTGCTTACAAGAAATTAAAGCATAGTAAACCATGGTAAGTTCAACTAGCCACTGGAACCAAGAGAAAAGTTAGTGAAATAGTAGAGAAATGTCCATTAGAGATGGATGGGCTATTCACTTATGCAGATCTGAATATTTTTCCACTTGGTTCCTATGATATTCTCATTGGAATGGATTGGTTAGAAGCACACAGGGTTAAAATTGACTGCTACAATAAGACATTTGAATGCATAGACGAAGAAGGAAACCCGAGATTTGTAAAAGGCATTCCAAAGGTGACTTCTATTAGACAGGTTTCAGCCATGCAGCTGAAGAAGTTCTGTAGGAAGGGATTTCAATTGTATGTAGCCCACATTTTAGAGGCAGCAGAGAATGAAACTCTTAAATTGAAGGACTATCATGTATTGCAAGAATTCAGGGATGTTTTTCCTGATGAGATTCTAGGACTCCCTCCAAAGAGAGACATTGACTTTACAATTGAACTTGTGCCAGGAGCGGCACCAGTGTCTAAGACATCCTGCAGGATGAGTACACTGAAATTGCTAGAATTGAAAATGCAATTACAAGAGTTGCTGGAAAAGAAATATATTAGGCCAAGTGTGTCCCCGTGGGGAGCACCTGTTCTATTTGTGAAAAAGAAAGATGGAACACTCAGGTTATGTATTGACTACAGGCAATTGAACAAAGTCACTGTGAAGAACAAATACCCATTGCCCCGAATTGATGACCTTTTTTACCAAATGAGAGGAGCAAAGGTATTTTCAAAGATTGACTTGAGGTCTGGTTACCATCAGGTAAGAATCAAAGAAGAATACATTCATAAGACCACCTTTAGAATGAGGTATGGACACTATGAGTTTGTAGTGGTACCATTCGGTCTCACAAATGCACCAGCTACATTCATGTGTCTCATGAATAATGTCTTTAGCAAGTATTTGGACAAGTTTGTTCTTGTATTCCTAGATGACATTCTCATATATTCTAAGAATGAAGAAGAGCATGAAGAACATTTGAGAATGACAATGAAATTACTAAGGGAGCATAAGTTGTATGCAAAGTTGAGCAAATATGACTTTTATAAAGGTAGAATTCATTATTTGGGTCACATCATCTCCGAAGAAGGAATATCTGTAGACCCTGAGAAGATTGAAGCCATAATGAATTGGCCAACTCCAAGGAATGTGACTGATGTGAGATCTTTTATGGGCCTTGCTGGTTACTACAGGAGGTTTATCGAAGGATTCTCCAAGGTTGCAAACCCAATCACTTCTTTGCAAAAGAAGGGGATAATGTTTGAATGGTCACCAAGATGTGAGGAAAGTTTTCAACGGTTGAAGAATCTTCTTACAAGTGCACCAATTTTGAAAATTGCAGACCCAGAAAAAGACTTTGTGGTGTGTACCGATGCATGCAATCAAGGACTTGGAGGAGTTCTTATGCAAGACAACCACGTGATATGCTTTGAGTCAAGAAAGTTGAAGGAGCATGAGAAGAACTATGCTACTCATGATATAGAACTTGCAGCCATAGTACATGCTTTAAAGATGTGGAGGCATTACTTAATGGGAAGAAAATTTGAGTTAAGGATAGACCATTTTGGTCTGATACTTGTTTGATCAGCCAACTTTAAATACTAGGCAAACTAGATGGTTGGAATTTTTGTGTGAATTTGATTTTGAAATCAAACACATAAAAGGGAAATAAAACAAGGTGGCCGATGCACTCAGCAAGAAGGTACATGAAATGCATGTGGCAGCACTTAGTACTTGCCAACCAGATTTGAAGCAGCGGATTGTTAACCATATTGTTGAGGATGAAGTGTACGTGCAGATAAAGGACAAATTGCAGCAACAAGACCTTGGCAAGAAGTATGAAGGCTATCATTTGGAAGAAGGCAGACTTCTTACTTATAAGAATAGAGTCTATATTCCAAATGCGACAGATTTGAGGAGAATTGTTATGGATGAAATCCATAAAGCTCCATACTCTGGTCACCCAGGATATCAGAAAACAATTGCTACAGCAAGAAAATATTATTTTTGGCCAAGCATGAAGAAGGACATCGCTGAATACATTTCTAAGTGCATGGAATGTCAGCAGGTGAAGAGTGAACACCAACATCCAGCAAGTTTATTGCTCCCAGTGCCAATTCCAGAATGGAAATGGGAAGTAATATCCATGGACTTTATTACAGGATTGCCAATGATTGTGAGACAACATGATTCCATCATGGTTGTGGTGTACAAGTTAACAAAGGCAACACATTTTATACCGATTAAGTGCACACATAAAGCCGATGCCATTGCAAATATTTTCATGAAGAAAATTTTCAGATTACATGGGTTGCCTAAAGCAATAATTTCTGACAGGGATACCAAGTTCACTTCCAATTTTTGGAAAGGTCTCTTTGCAGATTTGGGTACACAGCTAAGCTTTATTACTGCATACCATCCTCAAACAGATGGGCAAACAGAAAGAGTAAATCAGGTGCTTGAAGACATGCTCCGCATGTATGTAATGGACAAACCATCCAAGTGGGAGGATTATCTACACTTGGTAGAATTTGCATATAACAATGGGAAACAAGCATCGTTGGGAATAAGTCCTTATGAGGCTTTGTACGGCAGAAGGTGTAGGACACCAATGACATGGGACAATCTAGTGAACAGAATTGTACTAGGGCCAGAATTGCTTAAGGAAATGGACCAAGAAGTTGCCAAGATCAGACATAATTTAAAAACATCCCAGGATAGACAGAAAAGCTATGCAAATAAACATAGAGTGCATAGGGAATTAAATGTTAGGGATCATGTGTATCTTAGAGTGAGATCAAGGAAGAGTTCCTTGAATCTTGGGAGTTGTGCCAAGCTATCACCTAGATATTGTGGGCCATTTGAAGTGCTTGAAAGAATAGGGATAGTTGCATATAGACTTGCATTGCCTGCTAGCACTAAAGCTCATAAATTTTTTCATGTCTCTTTGCTTAAGAAATATGTACATGATCCTAACCATGTGATTAATTGGGATGTGATCTAGGCGGAACCCGAGGGAGAATTCCAAACCGATCCATTGTCCATCCTAGACAAGAAGGTAACATTGCTCCAGAACCAAGCCATCGAACAGGTAAAGGTCCAATGGAAGCACTACGGTCCCGATGAGGCTACATGGGAGATGGAGGATGCCATGAGGGTGGCATATCCATTTTTGCTCAATTTTGATGAGCACTGAGGACAGTGCTAATGTAAGGGGAGGGGAATGTAATGTCCCCATTTTGACCCGCTTTGCATTAAATCGTAAATGATGTAAATATTGTTATTTAATCATGGTGAGGAGATCAAGGGCAAGGCCCCACCATTGATTTAGCATTTTATGTATCGGCAATTAAAAATAGATGCCTATGGTTCTTGTGCTAGATAGGCAAAATGTAAATTAAGACATCATGTAAATACAAATTTTAATGAAAAACCCACAACTAGCTATGCAATGCAACAAAGAGATGGGGGCATGATTCTACAAGGAATAGGGAGGGAAATTATTCAAACCCTTGAGCCAATGGTGTTAATCCATGTGTCAATGAGAAAACCCATAAACCACCAACTACCCATTTTGGGTTATGCACCCAATCATTTAATTCTTCCAAAAATTGGTTGAGGTAGTTAATGCCTTGGGAATGAAGAGGTATGGCAGCCAATTTCGTGCATGGGCAAGCCATCAACCTGGAAAAATGTACTTTTGATTCTGAGGCAAGAAAACACCCACGAAATTGTGCCCAAAACTATTCTGAACCCATAGTCTTTTCTCTCTCATGCAGTCTGAACTATTGGGTCTTTCCTTCATCACGTTTTTCACCAATTTCCTGCATTTTCCATAGCTGGGAGCTCATTTTTGTGTTGCACAGTAGCTGGGAGAAAGGGAGTCACGTTTTGGGGGTTTATAGAGGTCGTTTCAGCCCCTGGAATGCATATAAACGTTTTCTGAAAACGAATGGCTCTCCCAGGGTTTATTCCCCATCTACCGGTTCATTTTGGGTTGCCCACGTTTTTCAGCACTTGTGTTTTGTTGTAGGGTGCATTCTTGTGTTGGTTGGAAATTATGAGCAAGAATTAGGAGTGGAAGTGGACCAGAATTGGCTTGATAAACCTAGTGAGGAGGTGACCTCTCAAGAGTATCAAAAGGGTTGGTTGCTCTTCTATGCACACCTTGAAGAACACTAGAATGGAAGGTATGGCCTGAGGGACTATGTATTAGTGAAGGGAATACTTCCTTGTGCTAGGTGTTTAGGTATTGTGGGGACCAAGCTAGATAGATCTTGCAGAGGGTGCCCATATCTCTATGGATGATCCCACTAGCTTAGCAATTCTTCCTTCCATTGCCTAACAGCCTGATAAACCCAACTGTAGCTTGGCTTGGCTGATTTGGTGTATCTTTGGGCTATGTGTGAGTCTGTTGTTCCCTGATTCCTTGTAGAGATCATGCCCAACTTGGGGGTGGCAGTGTGTGGAGATATTGATGATCACAACTAGCCTATGGTTGGGTGGAACGTTGTAGTTGCATAGCCAATTGCTTGGGACTACTTTGTTATAAGATAAGTACTCTCTTGTGTTAACTTTGCATTTATTTATTTGATGAATATCGTGAATGTATGATGGATGTGTTATTGAAATTACTTCCGCTGTGTTCTCTTATAATTATACATTTCCATATGTTCTTTTATATTATGTGAATGCTTATTTAAAAGTTCATGGGGCTAGATGCCCATTTTTAGCATCACGTTCTCTCTATCATGCTGGTATGATGGGAGGGGACATTACAAAATGACCTCTGAAAGACACCCTTCACCTATTAGCGGGATGTTGATGACATTAAGAAGTTCTTCAACACTATGTATGGATCTTGGAGATGGGAACAAGGTTGGGAGAGAAAACCTAAAACTTAGGCCATAAAAGAAGCTTCTAGGTATTTAGGGCTCATATCAACAACTCAAGATACACCATAGCACCTCTCATGGGTATCCTTTTCTTTTGAGTGGGGTTAAGGAATCCATTCGAATATTTTGATTAGTAGGGATTGATTTTAAGGAATTTGACATGGTTTGGCGGGGAAATGTGGGGATACGTCTCCAAATAAATATTATAGGCACCCATGGACATGAAAAATACCTCAAACCACCACCCAAGACCTCTCAAGGTTATCCTTTTCTTGAAGTGGGAATACAAGTGCAATTAGAACAATTTGGATACTAGGTATGAGTCTCTATGCCTTGAACATGGTTGAGGAAGGAAATATAGGCCTTAGTCTATAAATTAAATTTCTATTGATTTAGGTTAAAGAACAATACCTTTCAACCACACGTCAACATGTTGAGCATATACTTGGCTTGAATATGTTTCTAGGATCCTTAGACATGGTTGGTATACAATGCCTGATCCAAATACACTAAATGTGTATTAATGGAATATAGTCCCAAGACTGATGTCTTGAAATAAAACATATGACCTCTCAAGGGGACATTTGGCCTCAAAATGGTGATGTGCAAACATTATGAATTTTTTGGCATAAGGTATTTTTCATAAGGCCTTCAACATGGTGAATGGATGAACCCTAGGCCTCAGGCCCTAAAGGGATATTTTTTCCTTCCAATGCCAATAACAATGCCTTCAGCAAACACAAATGACCTCTAAGTGGTATTATTCACCTTCAATAGATAATATTGGAACCATTATGGTATTTTGAGAACTATGTGTAAGTGATGATTCCTAAACCAGGATAGAGTGATGAAACAATAGCCTTAGCCCAAAAATGTAGTTTGGAACTCAAGGGCCATGAATAAATTCTTAACCTACCGCACATGACCTCTATGTAGTATATTTGGCCTTTAAGTGGTGATATGGTACCATTTGAAGGTTTTTAGCACCAAGGATGGGTCATGGGACCATAGACACAGACAAGAGAGGAACATAAGCCTTAGGATCTAAAAAAATATTTTGTGTAACACACTTCAAGAATAACACCTTGAACCACTGCACTCGATCTCTTGAGAGTATCATTTTCCTTCGAGTTGGGTTATGGGTAGGTAGGGCCAACAACATCACGTTGAAACATCATACATGATCTCCTGAGGGTATCCTTGGCCACTAAGTGAAGATATGGGTACCATTAGGAGTTTTTGAGCAATAGGTTTATGTGTTGGGGCATGTGCAAGCTAATGAGGGTCACTTTTGGCGCGTTAGATGCAATAGAAAACTAAAAAATCAGGCATCCCTCAAATTACTTGATTTTTTTCACATTCTTACACAAGATATCTTGCATTGAGTAAAAAAGATGAAACGTAGGAAATTGAGTCACGTTTCCAAATATATAAGTTTTAAGTATTGAAAATTTACATAACTATGTCAAATTTCATGTTTTCTAACAGCCAATTTTTATTTTTTTGGAAAATGATAAGGTATATGTTTTTGTGGGTGCATCCTTTCAATGCCTAAATGACGTTTTCGGGATAAAAAAATTGGTAGACATATATAGAACCCGTAGCACTAGTGCAGCACTATTTTTCCAAAATTAAATGTTTAATTTTTATTTATTTTTAATTATGTAAGTGATCAAACCTTGAGAACGGTACGTTAAATGTGGGTGTAGCCTTTGAAGGTCTTAATGTAGTTATTTTGACTTGGATTTTTTACAGCATGTAGAGGCCGGTGTCCTCTAGTGCAGCATACATGGGTTTTTAAAAATGGTTGTGAAATGAAAAAGTTACAGAATAAACACTAACAGTATGTTTTTTGACCAACGGAGTGACGAGACAAGAAAATTAGGAAATAAATAGAAAATCTCAATATTTTTTTTAAAAAATTACATATTTGGACTTTGCATAAAAAAATCTATCTATGCCTAAAATTTCGTCAATAATGGTCAGGTATGTCATGCTGTAGAGAGTGGTGAAAAACAAGCATACTCAGAAAAATGTTGAAAATGTCAAATTAGCTATCGTCTAAAAATTCCCTAGCACAGGTTTGGTATGTCCAAATGAGCCACATAGGACAGTGGCTGACATGCGGGCGTGGGAGCAGTGGGCGATTAGGTGCTCAGGAACACGCGCACATTATGTTTAAATTCAAATATTTTGATTGGCGTGTGTTTTGTATATGCAAAATGCGCGCGCGTTATGTACATGCAAAATGCATGCACGTTATGCACATTCAAAATGTGCACGCGTTATGTACATACAAAACACGCGCGCATTATGAACATTCAAAATGCACAAGCATTTTGTATATACATAATGCACGCACATTATTAACTTCACAAATTTATGCTTTTAAGTGTTGAATAAATTTATATACCCACCACTCCCTAACCCCTCCTCTTCCTCTCCCTAATCCCCACCACTCTTAATCCCCCATCCCTCTATCTCTCTCATAATCCTATCACTGCTAACCCTTTCTCAATCTCTTCCCTCCTACACCTAACCCTTTCCCACTCTCTCCCCTCCTACACCTAAGCTTTACTAACCCCCTCTCTCT